>JAIUJO010000045.1:2961297-3248797 GCA_023846275.1 Vanilla planifolia
TGTTGTGAAAATATCTTTTAGTGTAATACAAGCTTAATGAACAATCTAATATTAATCAAATTCTATGACTATAGGCAAAAAAATATATTTTTTGGCTAAATATTTCAATTAATCAAATTAAAAAAAAAATAATTAAAAAATTGTTTAATTACACAAAAAAGATACGAACAATTTCAAAGATATAAGAAAATTATTAAAGATTAAAAAAATATTCAAACTTCCTTGGACATTTTAAATGACAAACATCTATGAATAAATTATCCAAAATAAAGTGAAGTGCAATAAAGTGATTAGAAAATACGATATTTAAATGAAAATGAAATTCTAAAGTGTAAACAAGTAAACAAATAATAAGATACATTGATATGACAAAGAACCTCCATAAATATCCTCCATTATTTAAGAAAAAATCATAGCCTATTAAATAATGTAATTAAATGATTTCAAATAATGAACTTTAAATTATTTAGCATAATTTTTCAAAATGCAAGGTAAAATATTTTCAAGGGCAAGAAGTGTAAAATAGTCAAAACATAAAGAATAATTTTTGAACAATGTTTTAAAATGTTAAATTGAAATGTTATATGATTTAAAAAAATTTATCGGACACAAGTTTAAAACTTTTGTTAAAAATACGTAAAAGGCTACAACAAAATATGATTTTTCCTATATTCAAAATCTATGTTTGCTTATTACTGATTATCTTAATTTATTATTATCATAAAAAATTGCCTCGTTCTTAGTGTGGCAAACCCAATTAGCACAGAAACATTTAAAATTTGGGAAATTATGTAGAATAGTTTTTCTCTTTTTGTCTTGATACCACAAGCATAATTAGTAATCTTATATTGATTATTAAGATAATAACTACAACATATAAATTTGTTTCAAAATAAGAAAGTAAAAACTTCTTAAAAAATATCAATGATGTTAGTTTATAATAACAAATTCTATTCAAAATGCATCATACTATACTATGGGAAAATGTATTACATTTTTTCAGTTATCTACATATATCAAATGAACTTATTTTTTTAAAACAAGAGTTTGTGTTACTTTTGCTTTTGATAATACTATCCCTTTTAGTCATTATTCTTAGTCAAAATAGTTGATGCTCCATAACAAAAATATGCCTAAAATAATTATTTAATTTAAGAAAATAAAAAAATTATTTCCATTACAATTTTCAATTATAAGAAAAATATTATAAATGTCATACTTTTGCATGTCTTAAACTAAATGAGCAAGTAATCATTTACATTACAATCCTTCAAGACTTAATCTATCCATATTAACTATCTTGAAAATCTATTTTTAATCATATATAAATATTATTTCAATACATTTTGCAAAACATATATTATAATTAAAATAATTAATTAGTAAAAATCATACTAATTTATATTAATTGGAACCAATAGCCTTCACAATGCCTAAAATAGTTTGGATGTCATTAAAGGGCTGGGAACGCATATCCACGAACCTCTGAACTAGTTCTAGTACTAGGTAGGACAATGAAAATAGTTTATAAGGTTCTTGGATCATGTTATTACTACTATATCCTCATATACAACGTGTAGTGCATAACTAGTTCTAAGCAAACAAATGGGAAGCCAACTCCTAATGTGGGACAAAGAAAGCTTTTTTTTGTGAATCTTATTTCTAAATTATAGTAGCAGCCAAACCTGTCAGGTTGCCTAATTTCATGATCAAAAGATTCTCATCTCTTCTGCTTTCTTATGAAGATAGGAAATATCCTTCATTAGATCATGTTATTTCACGTTCATGTTGTCTATGTTATTCTACATATAAAATTGAAATTAAGTCATTCGATCAGGATTCATGTCTAATGGTCATTATAAATTCCTTTTTCTAAATAGCCCAGCTAAATCTTATCCATTCGATGGTGTAGTTTTCATAATCAAATAGTCCTAGATCAATTTGATCAAGTAGCTCATGCACAACAGCTCTTTCGATCATTAGTTTAAGCTACTAGAACATTTTATTTAAATGATAATTTGTTATTAAAAATTTTGAAAATAGTAGGAACAGTAAGATTATTTTTCTTATTTAGTATGTGTTTTTAGTTGTTACAAAATGTCTATGAATAAGAGAATTTTTTAGTGACATGAATTAATGAATTTTACACAATCTAAAAAAAATTTCGAAGTCATCACATTCAAGTTATTTATATCATGTTATCATTATCCCGTCAATATATTGCTTCCTTTGGTCATCGAACCCTTAAAAGTAGTATTCTTAACAAGCAACGTTATTCATTTTTGTTATTTCTAATTGATTTAATTAAGATACTTGTGCTTCTTTAATCATTTTTAATTATATGACAATGATTCTTTTTCTTTCTATTGCCATTTTATATTATTGTAAGTTTGTAGTATACAATTTCTTAAGTTTTATTATTATAAATATTTAGTCTACCAATCTATTTGCAAAAAGCTTATTTTTAGTTTTTGTTATTGTTGAATTTTTTTTGTGGGTGACATAAGGTTATTTTAAATCCAACACCTAAATAATCGTTTGTTTATATTTTAATTCTTGTTGATTTTTTGTTTCATAATTTTTATAAAACTTTTTGCTAAAATAAATTAATATCTTTTAAATTAAATTTGAAATTTATAAAAAACAATTTTTCAGATTTTCTAAGCATTTGAAAGGTACTTTTAAGCTATTTAATTTAGTATTTTTGTAAAAAAAGAGAAATTTTAATTCTTAGTTATTACCAATTGTCTTGCGAAACCAACTTCAATTAGCATCAGAGCAAGATTCTTTTATGACAAAAAATTCTACAAGTGATCTAAGGCTCAAATTAATTTTTGATTAAGTTTAGGCAAAGGTAGCTCTATTTATAGGCCACCAATCTTTTGTGGTGATGTTATCTCTATTGAAGGACTAAGATAACTAGTTATTTAAAACACATTAATAGAGAAATGTCAAAAATAATATAAATTCCTTCTAGTTTTCCCACTAATAAAATCTCATCAGATTTTTTTTGCTATTGAATTTAATAAAATTGTACTTTGAATACTACAAAAGTTTAAAAATTATGAGTTTTAAAATAGCTTTTGTAATTTGGCCTGAGTTAGCGATGATTTATGAATGATCATTTAAGAAGAATGTAATAAAAAGTACAGGAAAAAAGTGGACATTGAAAGTAGCTTTGAATGAGTCAAAAGTGATTATCACAAGTGGAAAGAAAGAAGACAATGAAGGGGCGCATTTTCATTATGGTTAGAGAAGAAAAGGAAGAACGTATATCTTGGAGTGAGGAGAAAAATTACTAGAAAAATATAAGCTAAAGAAATACTTTATGTTTGTAAAAGATATGAAATGTTTAACAGGAACTAAAATAATTTAAAGGAAAAATATAATGAATATTTAATTCATTACTAAAAAATTAGAGAAAAGGTCAACATGTATTTTGAGAATGTGGAAAGGCCCATGATTTAAAACAAAACGTTAATAAGCGTGCAACATTAGCTAGGCAGTCAAGCAATTTTAAATACTAATACTCTATTCAATCATTTTCAAAAACAAAAACTAATTAGTGGAGTTATTTTTGTTTCATATGTTAAAAGATCTTATTTACATAAACATGTTAATAGTTTACATGCTATAATAATATTAATGACACAACTACAAGCAACTTGGTCATACATCACATGCAAGTAGGATTAAAGCTAATATTTAGTTAAAATTTCTAACTTTTGCTTTTAGAGAAGTGAATAATAAAATAGTTATACACATAAATGTTAAACCAAAAATTGCTTGGGTTCTTGAATCTAATAACAAAAATCAAGTATTGTGCGCATAAAATTTTATTAAAAAGTTTAAACTAAAAAATTAATAGGAAAATAAATAAAGAATAAATAATATCTAAGAAATCATGTTTAAGATATTCGAATAAAATAAGTAGTGAAAAATGATAAAATTAAAGAAAATCTTATAACTTTGAAACCTATTTAGGATAATCATAAAGAATAACTAAAATATGAAATTTTGATTAGTTTTATAATTGATTTTTATCATTAAAGTGAAAACTAATGTGCAAATCCCATAAAAGAGGGATTTTAAAAAAATTTTTTTCTAATAAGAAATGCACTTATTTTTCAAATATGTTTTATAAAAATAATTTTATGTTAGTCAAACACTTGAATTTATAAATATATAAATTTTTAGTTCTTATGATTAAGAAAAATAAATATAAAAGTTGAAATGGTTTTCCAAAATTTTTAGTACACTTGGTTCCAATTAGAACCAATGTTCACCACAAGCCAAGGTTGAGAAAAACTCTATTACTAAAAGGGTTGTAACTTGAGATTTTTTTCCATGATTCACCTCAATGATATTTGAGATTTTTTGTATGATTCAAGTGTAACTTACTAGCTTTTAAGGGTTCAACTATAAACCAGGCTTGTACCAGCTTAACCCTAGCACAATTTTTTTGAAATCAAATCGAACTTAGGCCTTGGCAAATACTTGGTCAACCAACCAAAAGGAAAACAAAAATACAACAATAAACAAAATTTTGATGAAAACTTACAATTTTTATGCTTATTTTTAAAAATAAAAAGATTTTAAAAATCAAAATAATAATAAGAGTTTAGAAAATAAAAGCTTATAAGAAATAAGCTTACCTTAAAGATTTAAAATTTAAAGTTATAGCACGTGACTGTTGCTACGAGAAATTTATGTTAGTCGAATAAGAGGCAACACTACTTTAAGAAGTTAAAATATTTTTCACATTCAATAGTCTTTTTATTCATAATAATTTGGTATTTATAGGAAACGTTTGGTCATGACCATTAAAAATTAAGAAAAAGCTGCAGCCAAACATCGTAAAATGTTTTCCAAATGGCTCAAAATTCTAAAATGACCACTTCAATGATATTTATAATGACAAGTTATTTAGCAATTAGGCACGATTGATTGGAGTCATTGGATCATCTCAGAGGAGATTATAGCCCTCCAATCAAACATTGTAAGGATGGATGAGTTCTGAGTTGTTGGATCAAGCTGGATTCGATCAAGGCCATTCAATCCAATCAAATGAGATATGTATCATTTGATTAATAAATAATAAAATTTAGAATGATCTTAGCCATAGAGTTCACAATGGATTATTTAAAGCCACGCGATCCCAGAATAGTTGTTTCACAAAAAAAGTCATCTAATGAAGTCAGACAAATTCATGACCATTGCATGTCGTGCAAGGATCAATCACTTATAATGGATGATGTAGTAACCCTCTAATCAGCTCATGAAATTGAGCATTTGATCAATTAAGACCATTACTTAAAGGGAGAGGCAATATCCTCTATGTCATCACAAAAATGAGCAATTGGATGAGAATTTGCAGGCAATTTTGGAAGTAGACAAGAAGCAAAGACTAGTCCCACACTGCATAGTATGAAAGGGATGTGCTCTTTATAAGCATTTACGCGACGCTATTTTGTGAGCCCAAAATGGGCCAACTCCCCATTGTGTGCTTTGGATTTAATCGCTCAATTAACTCATATGGTTACCAAATTACATGTCAATTTTGGGTGTTATATAGTCCAACTAGATTCAGGACTACAACAGACTACACCAACACGATTATGTTTGAGTTGCTGTTCCTAACACTTGCAAATACCCACTTTAGTTTAAGCACAAGCCAAGAGCTTTACATTTTGGCATAACTATGATATAAATTAATTTTTTATTATTTAATTATGAAAATTTTAATAGAATTTTTTTTATTTATTTAAAATTTAACAATCAACCTAATATAAAATTTAGGAAAATATAAGAGTTTGATTTAACGAAAAACTAATGACTACAAATATGACTGCTTGGGCTGAAGCTGAACCTGAGAACTTTGCATTCTAGCATAACTAAGATGTATCTAAATTTTTTTATTATTTAATTATAAAAATTTTCATAGAATTATTTTTTATTTAATTAATGTTTAACAATCAATTTTACATAAAATTTGAGAAAAATATAATAGTATGATTTAACCAAGAAAAAATGATTGAAAAATAAAATCTTGTTTCTTAAATCAATGAATTGATTAAGTAAGATTTAAACTTAAAAAAACTTTGAGAAATTAAAAAATTGAATCCTATTCATTCACTAAATCAAGAAGATGATTAAACAATTTGGATGCCTAAATGTGATTTTAAATTGATATGAAAAAAGTTTCTTAGAATCTTTAAGCAAACATTTTACTTTATAGAAAAAATCTTATCAAAACAGATAGGCATATCATAAATTCTTGAAGTTTGTTGAACACTCAAAGGTACTTTGAAAACTACTAGTTCACTATTTTCAAAAATGCTTAACTTGTTCTTTACACGTAAACATTTTTCAAAGTAAATAAGCATGTTATAATATAATGCTAAACATTAAAGCTTGATTCATCAAACACAAGAGTAAACAAACTATTATAATGATTAATATTTTTTTTACAAATTTTGAATAAATCATAATAAAATATACCTTAAATAATTTTTTAAATTTGCTAAAAAACAACCTAAATCATTTTAAAAAGAATTGTGTTACCTAGACTATTAATTAAAGTGTAATTAGAGAGAAGAGGGTTTCTTAAAAAAATAAATTACTTCAACAATTTCTTAAAAATTTCATAAAAGTTTAGGGTTATTAATGATTCACAAAATTTACATTAACTCACTTTAAGTGATATCATAAAATTAAAAAGAATAAAAATTAAAATAATTTGAACAAAATAATCATAAATTAAGGGAGAGCATTAATCAAGTAATAACCTACATGTAAGTAGAGTTTATCTTTAACTATTTGTATATTCCTTTTATTAATAATTTATGTTTTTATAAATTTTATAAAAGATTTTATTTTCATCAAAATAGAAAGATTATTATGTTATTAACCTGCTACCATGGTATTTTGTTAGTTCATAATACACTCTAACTACTTTTAACAAATGTCTTTAGTTTATGGCTAAATTTCAGATAGACAATGTTTATATTAATGGAAAAACTTAAAAAAGTGCTACATAAGTGAAATCCTATGAAAACCATTATACTTAGAGTAACAAACTTTGAAAAGAGACATTTTGAATTAAGTTTTAGGTACATTAATTTTACTTTGACTAAAATTTTAAGCCTGATTGAAATATTTATCACAAGACACCAAAAATAAATTTTATTAAAATTAATATTTAAAAAAATATTTGCTCTTAAAAAGTTTAATTATTCTTTATTTATTATCTTGAATTCATTTAATTTTTTATATTATATCTTAGTATTTATTCCATAACTTCTATAAAATGTACATTATAATTGTATTAATTAATTAGTAAAAATAATGCTAATTAAAAAAATAATAAATTTAAATAAAAGAACCAAAAGTTATTACAGCACCTAAAACAAGCTGGCTATCATTAAGAGGTCTGGAATGCAAGTCCCAAAACTCGTCGATCAATTGCGATACTAAGTACAATTGCAAACATAGTTTTTAGGGTCTTATAATAGGTTAGTACTCTCATATCCTCATATACAACTTCTAAATCATCACTAACTGCATGAGTAAAGACCTTTTGAGAAAAGCATAGGGGAGTCAACCACAATTAAACTAACCTTGAGGAATATCTAAGCTTTATATAGAAAACATCGTTATACACTTTCATAATATTGGACTATAACAAAGCCTTATTTTTACACAGCATACTTCCGAATAACAAGAGTAACTAGAACACTCTAATCATGTGATTTCATGATCAAATGTTCTTAACCTTATCCATCTTTTTATAAAGCTTGATAAATCCAGTCATCAGATCAAGATAGATTTAACAGTTCTAATAAAATTCCTTTTCTAAACATCTTCATCAAATCTCATTTATCCAACATGTAGTTTTCTTCAACAAATAGTCTTAGTTTGTTCTAACCAACAAACTCATGTGCAACATCTTTTTTAGCTAATTTTAAGCCTTTAGAATATTTTATTTCAATAATAATTTTTCATCTAAAAAAATAAAAAAAATAGATGATACAATAATGCTTGTTTTTCTTGTTCAATAAATGCATTTAGCTAATAGAAACAGGCTATAAATAAAAGTAGTTTTGACTAAAATGGATTGCTGAATGTTTATGCAATACGAAGAAATTTTTTGTCATTATTAGGCCATAATAATTGTCACTTTTTAGCTACTTCCTTTAGTTGTCAAACTCTTAATTATAGGTTTCTTCAATAGTTAACTAAGTTATAAATTATCTCTATTTTTAATTAATTTCATTAAGAATGTTGTGCATCTTTAATCATTTCATTAACCATAGGATTTTAGTTGTATTTATTTTGATTTTATATCAACAAATGTTTTTTCTCTATTGTCATTTTATTTTCTTGTAAAACTAATGTAACTTGTTTCTTTTTTGATAGTTTAACCGTATATCTTTTGCGAAATGGGTTTTTATGATGCTTTTTTCCTAGATTTTGTCGTGAATAGATGTAGGTTTTTAAAGTAGAATCACCTAAATATAATTATTGTACATTTTAGCTCTTATTGATTTTTTCAATTCCATGTTTATTTAAAAATTATTTTTATTAAAAGAAGAATTAATATTTTAAAATAAAATTTAAAATTTCTATAAAATACATTAAAAATATTTAAGTACTTCGATGCAAAACTTAAATTTTTATTCATAACAAATTTTCCCCTTCACAGTGATCTAAATATCATCATAAGTCATTATGAGGTGTTATTTAATAAAAGAGGGGTGAATCATTTGGAATAAAAATTTTTCTTTGTTAGAGAATATTTAAAAGAGTGCTTTAATATATTCTTTAAGAAACATAAGAATGTCTTTAAAAGTATGTTTTGGCAAATATTAAATTTATTTTAAAAAATAACTCAATTTTATAATATATTGATTTTCTTTTCATAATAAATTTTTTAAAAAATATAAAAAAATTTCTATAAATAAAAAGTTATAGTTAAATGATTTTTTGTTGACTCGGCTTAAAATGATGCCTTTATCGACCCTCAACAAGATATAACAAAAAACAATATAACCAATATAACTCTTTTGCCAAATGATTGTTATGTTAAAACCTTATAATAACAAAGCAATAGAAATTGACTATGACTACCTCACAAGCTAACAAACTTGAAAAAAAATAATTTGGTAACTCAAAAGAAAAATTAATACAAAAAAACTTTGAACTTAAAATTGTTGTATTAGGTAAAAATATTTCAAATGAATTTTTTTTAAAAATTAAGAGCTTCACTCATTTAAGAAGAATGTAACTATTACGAGTTTGATTTGTGAAGGACAAAGCATAAGAATACGATGATGAGCACTTAGTGCTAGTGGCTTAAATGTCATCACTTGAAAATTTGTCTTTAAATTTTGTAAAAAAATTCGTCAATCAATTTTATTCAAGAATTCAGATATTTTTAAATATTTTTCTAGTGACTAAAAACACTTACCAAATCGATCAATTAGTCATTATAGATAAATTATTAAAATCCTAATGTTTTAGAATAATGGCTAAAAGAGCGATTACATAAGAACCACTCGATCTAAAGGCTCTTAGATCATTTGAACATGAAACAAACATGATCACATGGCTTGGATTAAACAAGCACTATTTCATTTGGAGCACTAGATCTAAATTGTGAAATAATATAAAGATTTAGCTCTTATGCATGGATAAAACAAGTGTTTGATTATAAAATTATATTATCGAACAATGAATCAAATGAGGTGTTTTTAAAAGGCTAATAAGATTATTATCATTTGATTAAATAATTAGATGATTAGATGATAGAATCTCTCCGATAATTTTGAGTATAGTCATGGAAAATTGTTACACATTTTATTCCCATATTGCATGAATGATGGATTGTTATTGCTTTATAAGAATTTTCTTAAGCAACATATTAAGTGCATTGTTTGGATTTAGTAACCCCTTGGTTCACTCTAAAGTGATTTCCCTTATTGCTAATGCGCTTATACTCTATTAAATTTTAATATGTGAGTTATGTATTGAACCAAACTTATTTGATCAGTTTTGCTATCATTTTATCAATGTGATAAGCCCAACTACCAAGTTTTAAGAGCTATGTTCTAAGCACAAACTTTTGATTGTTATTAGTAATAGGTTTTTCTTTTTTATTAATTTAATTATACGATTATTTTTTTCTAATTAACTACTACAATTATAATACACTTCTTGAAATAAGTTATTGATATAAAATTTCTAATGATATTATAATGAATAAAATAATTTTTAAGACGATTGGCATTTTATCAAAATTTTTTAATCCTAATATTTTTTTTCTAAACTTGTTAATTTAAATAAAATTTAGTTTTTGTCCCCTCAAAGAGTGATTTTAATCAAGCTTGACATTTTAACCAAAGTAAAATTATAAAATCTAAAATTAAATTAAAAATATTTCTCTTTGTTTTTTGTAATTCCAACTAAAAAGATATCACAAAATTTCACCTTTGTTGTTCTTTCTATTCAAAGTTTACCTAAATGGAATTATCGTCTTTCTAAATTTATCATTTATTTAAAAAAAATCATTAATAATACTTAATTTTTATGACCATCAAAGAAAGCATCATGACAAGGGGCGAACAAAACAGTCTCACTTTCTTAATGATAACTAGACTTTTGATAAAATTGATTAACATATAAATTATTTATAAAACTAAAGTGCGTAATAATTAATTATAAGCTCCCCTACTTGTATGCCAAACAAGATTAATCTTCTCCCATAATTTATGCTTATTTTAATGTTTCAATTTCTATTATCCCTCTCTTTGTCCTCATTTAAAGAGAGTTAATCTATATTTAGTAAATTTTTCCCTAATTTACAATTTTTGGAAATTATCATCAAATTAATCAATTTCTTTAAGTGTGTTATGTTCAAATTATACTTATATCTAGTGATCTATAACTTGTATAATTTCTATCAAATAGATTTAATTCTTTCTTTCTAATGATTACAAAAATTTATTACTTAAGCTATCTTGTGTAATGGATGGTTTAAATATTGTTACAATGGATTATAGTTATAAAAGATTAAGGTTTAACATCAATCATAATTTCGTCTATAACTTGTACGTTTGGAAAAACCTTACTAAAACTCAAAGTTTTAGGATTTTCTTTAACTATTTTTATTTATGTATTTTATCTCAATTTTTAAAACAAAATTTTTCAAATCCTATTTCTACATTAATATATATATATATATATTATTTTAATTAGAATTAATTGTTTGATGTTGTAATATATAATATTTGAATTTAATTATTAGATTTGAGACCGAAAATCATTTTTGGTCTAACACATTTAGCTGTAATTGAGATACTATTCTTGTTCATATAAAGTATTTTTCCAAAAGGCTAAAATCCTCAAAATAAAATAAAAAAAACTCTACTATGATCATACAACATTTTAGTAAAAGAATAAAACAATTTGATGACGTAAAATTTAAATTAATAAAAACAATCTTATGCCTGATGAAAGCTAAATGAGAAATAGGTGTTTTGATTAAATCAATTATAATTAAAGAAAATTGAGAAGGTAGCTTATTTGAGAAGGAAGTAGTGATTATTAGTGTCATGATTGAAGCATAGACCCTTAGAAAATTTCGATGAGCATTGACAACTAAATTTTTGAATATCATGACTTAAAAGGTTTTCTTCAGATTTTGTAAAAATTTAATTAGTCTATCTTTTTCAAGAATTCACTTATTTACAAAAAAATTATAATGACTAAAAGCACTAGCAAAATTAACCAACTACTTATTATTGATATTTAAATTAGAAAATCAAACATAGTTTTTCATTAATAAATTATAAAAATCCAAACAACTAAAAGACTCTACATAGGAGCCACTCGATCGAAGGGCTCTTTGACCATTTGATTGTGAAAACTTCTCGATTGGATGGATAAGATTAAAAGCACTATTTGGAAATTGGGATTTGATTTGAGCCGCTAAATCTAAATCATTATTTGACTGCTAGATTTAGCTCTTACGTTTAGATAAAACAATGACTATGATATCCCAAAAATATGTGATTGGATAGCGGATCTAAATAGGTGTTTTTAAAAGTGGATGAGATTAGAATCATTTAGTCACGTAATTGTGCAATTGGATAGCAAAAGCACTCCTACAATTATCAGCACAACCATGAGAAATGGATACTTGTTTTCTGGTCTAACATTGAATAAATGGACTATTATGGCTTTGTTAGAGCTTTCTTACATTACACATTTTGTATTTTTTTTTGTTTGTCTACCACTTCCTATGCTCTAGATTGAGGTAAAGTTTTGATTCTTGAGTTGTGAATGAATCAAAATTGTTTGATAGGTTTGAGAGTCTTTTTATCGACATGATAAACATTATTTGCTGCATTCAAGAACTATTCTATAACAGAGACTTTTTGATCTTTTAGTAATATGCCTTTTTATATTATTATTTTTTTAAAAATTAATCTTTATAACTTTTTGCCACAAGTTTTTAAAAGGGAATTTTCAAAGGTATGATAACAATAAAATGATTCTTGGATGGCAAAGATATGATCGAGATTTTGGAATCCTAATAATTTTTTAAGATGATTAATTTTAATAACACTAAATTTTTGTACCTTATATGAGTGATTTTAATAAAGCTTAATATCTAATCAAAATAAAATTTAAGTAGCAAAAATAAAATTTAAAATAAATCACTCGTTAAATTCGAACCATAATTCATTTATCTTTTTTTAAATTCTCCTATGAACACAAGCATCAGTTTTCTAAAATTTAATAGTTCTCTTTAACAAATTCATTAGTAATTGTTAGTATTTGTTATCATCAAACAAAGTATAACTAGGGGTCAATAACATAATACACTAAACCATCAAAATAGACTATGAAATTATCATAAAACTATCAACTATCAATTGATAGTGATAGTCTCCTTTCTACAACACTTTTCAACCATTCTATCCATTTTTGGGGAACATTTGGTACCCACATGCAATAATGTCTCATCTGCCTAGAGGTTTTACCATTATAAAACACCTCTTAGGACAGGTGAAAGTATCATTAAGAATATTAAATGTCATGTGTGACATACTATTGACTTGGATCGTTACTAATTTGTTTTAATCTTCCTCACATCACTAATCTAGCCTAAGATAATAACTTCTTACTATCAATATGCCACAATGACAAATGTAGTAAAGTTCTTTCTATTTGATATGGATATAACATATATCATACAATTATATTAAGCTTTCATTATGTTATATATCAAATAATTTTTATCTCCTTATTAAAACATAAATAGCTACTTTTACTTTTTCTTCTATGAAATAGGATCTTAAAATCAGAATAGCATAACAATTCAACCATTCTAATAATTTTAGTGTCTGAATAGATTTATTATCAAACGAATATGAAAGAAATATTATATGTTCTTTTCAATAACAAGAAACCTAAATATAAAAACTTAATCATATTTTTATAGTAGAGTTATATCAATAAGTAGATGGAATTAGAGATTAGAAACCAAGATAATGGAGGCCATATCTACATAATATTCCTCAAATAGATAAACCCATAAGCAATTTAATAAGGAAACTTAGTTGCAGTGGAATCTACTTAAGTGCCGTTTGATGAAATTATGCATCAAAATAAAGAGGTAGATTTAGAAGACATAGAGGACTTTGGAAAAGTAAAATTGGTAGACAAACAAAGATCCTGGAATGACAAACTTTATCGATTTCTACTCAAACATTATTTTAGGTTTGGAATGTAGATAGAACTTGTTCATCAAGGATTGTGTTTATTAGCTTCTTCTAGTCCAACATTATTTAGATGATACCATATTGGGATCAACAAACTATGACTTATGCGAATGATTTTGCAAGCATATATGTGTAGGATCTGAGATGAACATAATTAGTGAGGTTTCTCATTTTCTTGAATGCAAGTTAAGTATGATGAGAAAGGTACCCTTGATCTTTAATAAAATATATAAATGAGACGTTAAAACTTAAAAAATGAGAAAATAGTTGCATTAAAGGAGTTAGCATAGAATAAAAATTAAATTAGAGATGTAGTCTTAAGTGACCTATCTTTTATAGTACTAAACAAAACTTCTCTTTAAAAAGAAATTAAATATGGTGCATCTATTTCAAAATTTGCACCTCAAAATACAAGTGAAGCCTTAAGGAAAGAATGTTTTTATTTGGCCATGTTGGATGGTTTCAACTTTTTTGCTAGAGTGAATGTTTTGGAATTAATAAACATTCCTACTGATTATATTATTGTGACAAAAAGTGGATACTCAAAAAGAAAAACCAAATGACAGTGTGGTTACCATTCAAAATAAGGAAAGGTTAGAGGTTAGCAGGAATACTTGAACCAATGGTAAGGTTGATGGCATCATGGTGATATTTACCTTTTTCTTAATCCTTATTATTTAAACTATACCAAATGGATGTTAAGAGGACCTTCTTAAATGTTGTTATTTAGGAGAATGTGTATGTAGGATAGTTGGATTGCATTCATCAATTTCTTCATCAAAATCTTGTATAAGCTAATGAAAGAATCATATGAATTGCAGCAAGAAAATAGATCCTATTATGAACATACTTAGTAGATTTCTAGTCAAACATTATTTTAGGATTGGAATGTAGACACCACGTTGTTCATAAGGAACTATGCTGATGAAGTTCTTCTATGTCTTTTGGTCAACCAACTTGTACTTTTGTGAATGATTTAGTAAGCTTATGGGTGCTAGATTTCACTTGAACATAATGGGTGAGGTTACATATTTTTTTTAGATTTAAAGTTAAGTAGGATAAGAAAGGTATCCTTGTATAAAATGCATTTCTTCTTTCCAGAGTCTGCACCATACTATTGAATAAACATGATAAAGGAAAACTAATAGATTTCAAGGTATACCAAGAAATGAAACATTGTTTACATGACTATTAGAAGAGTCGTGGGACTTTTTTGATCAATTTCTATCAAGCCCCGAGGCCTTCGATAAATATGTCATAAGAAGAACATTTTGATAATCGCTTGAAACAAAGGAATTAAGGTTGTGGTATGCCAAAATTTTGTTGTCATCATCTCACAGGATATGGCTATAAAGATTATGTAGGTTCTTCAATGCATAACAAAAGAATTTTAGGCATTTAATCACTTTACCACCTCTTAAAGTAATGATCTAGCAAAAAATATGGAACATTGCTTTAGCAAAAAATGAACCACAATATATAGCATTAGAAGGATTTCTAGTAAAAGTTTTTTGTTTGAAAAGAAAATTAGATGACATGGTATTACATTTACAAGCAATTCCCCAAAAATATGACAATTTGAATGCTTTTTTCCTAACTCAAAACCTTATAAAGTACTACGAGATTGAACAAAATGATTTTTAGGATCATTTCATCATGGACTATGTACAATGAAATATAGTAGACATTCAATTTGTTTCCAACAACATGCAACAAGTTAGCACCATAACAAAGCTTCTTAGCAAAGATTTATTCCATAAAATTAGAAGACTTTTTTATGATGACAAGTGGGGGAGAAATTAAGCTTGCTTTTAAGGGAAGTCCTTTGAGTGAAAGGGAGCTCAATCGTGTGCTTTAACGACTTCCAAATCTAACTTAATCTAATAATTTCTATCAAATGATTTCTTGCACTACATTCCATTACATTATCATAAACTTAGATGGTAAGTCATCATAAAACAAAAAGAGGTTATTGGTCCCACAAGAAATTCTCTATGATATTTTGATGTTAATGACCTAATTAAGTAGCATTCTAATTGATTATCTTGCTTTTGTTTTAGATATGATAGGTGAACAAAATTGGAAGGACATCAATGTCAAAAGAACAAGTCAATTGGTTAAATATATGGATATAACCATCTGTGGAATAAGAATAGAACAAATTTTGGCATGGTGAAAAAACTAAGTGTTTTTTAATATAAGATGTGTGAGGAAAAATTTATAATAGGATAGAGATGAATTTTGTGTTTAACAAATTTTTCATTCCAAAAATTAGAAGAAAAAATTTAGAGCTTAAAATAAAGCTTTTTTATGAAACTTATCAGCAAAATAAAATTGTTCAATAATAAACCAAAGATTTTTTTATAAAAGATTTTTAAGTGGTTTTACTAAAGCCTGTGCCAATATCCACCCTCAATTGCTAGCCAAGCTTCTACTAACCACTCTCTTTTGTTGAAGCTTTTAGAGTTTAAAACAAGTATATATCAGTGCTCCATTGAGATACCAAAATTAGAGAAATAGAGGCTATACAAAAAAAATTTCAACTTTACAAATTTTATTTACAAAAATCTGTACTCCTTTAAATTTTTAAACAAGAGTAATACTACTAATGAATGAAGAGATGTTACCAAGAGATAAAAAAAATATTATCATGGTAAGTGAAGGAAATGGAGACCACTGAAAATCCATAGCTCCTATAATTGCATAGAAATGCGTTGCTCATAGTTTGGACTTCACTTGGACTTGTATGAAAATTTTCAAGTTTGACTTAATAGTTTTAAGATCTAGTAAATGATCCCTATTTATAGTTAAAAGAATCAAAAAATAACTCACAGAACAGCTAAAATGTACTTTTTAGAAAGCTAGCAATAACAGATGGAGACCATGGTACAACAACCATCCAATTAAGTGAATAGAGTGGTAACCATAGAATCAACTTAATTGATAAAGAGTCCATATTTATTCACAACAAGATAAGATTTGAAGTACTGAATTTTAAAGTTGGATGGATAGTAACAGTGATTAGATTACTATTAAAATAGGCCAAGAGACTCCCAGTCATTGAATCAACTATTTTTGATAAATAGCTGAAGAATATTAACTATTCACAAATATGAGTGTGATCGGGACAGCTCAATCACAAAATGCATGATCAGTCAGTGCAGAAATCTCAAGTTTGGTAATAGCTTTTATTTTGTCTCACATTGCAAATTTATTAAAGAATTTTGTGCTTATAATATGTCAACTACATTCTACAATCACCCTAATAGGTTGGCTATCCCCAAACATTCTCAAGAAGTCATGACCTGGGTAATAAGTGGGCATGTATGGGTCTAACCTGACTTGATTTTCCTAAAGTAATTACTAAGACTACCATGACTCATTTCGCTTAAGCCTACTCATATGTAATGTCTTCAACAAATTAACTAAGAGACTACAATAGTAACTTGACTTGATCGATCCTGGGGCTTGACTCCTTCCAAATTCGATCAAGTTTCTCGTTTGCATGGGTCCCCAAGGCCCATGCCCTTAGGTGCAACATGGTGTTTGACCTAAGCCTTACAATTAATGGTTGAGAGTGCTAAAGAAAAAATATTTTTATAATAATAATAAAAATTTATATATAAAACATAATTTTAAAATTTATAAGATTTTTAATAACTTACATGCTTTAAAATAAAATATAACTTGTACCAATGTAAAATATGTATAAAAGATGATAACCCTATTTGCCATAATTATGAAGAAATTAAAAGATTAATATGCTAATTGCAAATACTTAGAAATGAAGTTCTTTTGGGATTAGCAGCACTTCAAATGCCAATCTCTTTGGCTCCAAAGTCAGTTCATTGAGCCATCAAATTGTATTCACTATTTATTTTATAAAATAATCTCCCTCTTGGGGATTATAAAATTTAATCTAAAAAAAATATAACATTAATTTAAAAATTAAATAAATTTAATATTGAACATTTTAGGGTATATCTTATATGATAGTTAATGCTTCTTTTCACTCTAAATTCTAACATTCAGTTCTCTCCATTTTTGTAAAAATTCGAAGGGGTTAATGACACCTAAGCTTAATCAAAGTTTATTAAAGACTTTGATAGCCAATGGCTCAATAAAAATTTCCACTAATTAGGTAAACAATAACACAAATTACAATTGAATTATTTTTTTAATTCATGTTCTTTAATAAAGTTATATCTTAATTCAATATGTTTTGTTCTTAAGTATTGAATAGGATTCATATCTAAATAAATTGCACTTAAATTATCACAAAATATTAGAATTGTATAAATTCTAAGCCATAATCTAAAAATTCTTACTTCATCCATAGAACTTTAGTTGCCCACGAAACTTTACCATTTTTTCTAACAAAATTTCCATCACATTTCCTTCTTTAAACAAAAGTGGTATTACTGATTAATGAAGTAGATATTTTCAAGAAATGCAAAAATGATTACGAATGAAGGAAGGCGAAACAGAGACTGACTAAAATCTACAACTCTTGTAGTTGTGTAAAAATTTGTTGCTCATAGTTCAAACTTTATTTCAACTCATATGATTCAAGATTGGTTCAATCTTTTTAATACTTGGTAGATGATCCCTATATATATTTGAAATAAAAAAATTCAGAAAATAACTCTCTAGTGGTTGGATCTACTTTTCAGAAAGCTAGTAGACACAGATGAAGAAGGTGGTACAGCTACTATCCAGTTATGAAAATGTAGCGGTAATAGTTTAATTAACTTAAATGATAAAGGGTCTAAATCTAATCGCAATAACATAGGATCTGGAGCATTGGATTTGAAAGTCAAATGGATAATAACGATGATAAGATTGCTATTCACGTAGGAGGAGAGTCTCTCAACCATTCGATCCGCTATTCTAGATGAACAGTTGAAGAAAGATAAATTTTCACATATGTGGCCATGATCTGGACAATTCGATCGCAAAAAGGCACATCAATGTAGAAGTCTCAAGTTTGGCAATAAGTTTTTTCTAATTCAACATTTTCAAATAGTTGAAGTATTTCATGCTTATAATACATCAACTACACATTATAATCAACTTGTTGGGCTTAGCTACCCCTAGTGTTCTCGAGAAGTCATGCCCTTGTTCACCATCACACATATATTGGTCTTACGTAACCCGATTTACTTAAACAAAATAATGAGCTTAACCATAGTGTTCTCATAAGTAATGCACTGAACTATTGATTCTCGAGCTTAACTTAGATACTGCAATAGTAAAATTACTTGACTGATACTCGAGCTTAACCTGTCTTAGCTTTGAAGGGGTTCTTTGCTTATGGAGGTGCTTAAGGCCCTTGCCCCCAAGTGGTACAATTCGCTTTACCTGAGCTCGAGTATTAAGGGTGTCCATAAGACAAAACACCTTTTTTAATAATTATAAAATAATTTTATATAAATTTTTTTAATATTTATATGATTTTAAAAAACTCAAATGTCACCAAATGAAATACAACTTAAACCAAATTGACAAATAAATACAAGATTGATAGATTTATGAGCCATAAATATAAAAAAATTAAAGGTTTTATATGCTAATCATGAAGATTTACAAAATAAAATTCTTTGCAGATTAGCCACCCAGAGATTTCCTTGACCACGACTCCAACTTCAATAGGTTGAGCCAACATATTGTTTTCAATATATATGCTACAGTCTTTACTCCAAAATATTGTCCTTAATAAGCTCAACAAGGCACTGATGGACACTTTGATTATAAAATTTAAGATGTTCGAAAAAAATTATAATAAATGCTAAAAATAGAAGTCATTGAAAAAGAAATTATAAAATGAAAAAAGAAAAAAAATCTAAATAAACTATTAAACAATTAAGAAAATTAAAAGTATTTATGAAACTTTTCAAAAACAATTGTTGTTCCACTCAAGTTTAAGGTCCATATAATGAAGACCTAAGACATTCCTAAAATGGTTTTACACATCTATATTTAATCCCTTTGATTATGAATAAAAGGCATTGTATTTAAAATATTCATTAAATTTATACAACGATTTACAAAGTTTCACAATAACATAAGTAAAAAAGCATCTTGTTTTTGTTGATGAGATGGGTGTACCAATTTTCTGCATGTATACATCAATTATTTCAGTATTATATACTTTGCATTTTAAGAATTGAATTAATAGTAAACTATTTTTTTCAAAAATATTTAACTTTTCATATGGAGGATAGTACCAATATGTTGCATGCATAAACTAATTATTTAAGTGTTATATATTTTTGATTTTAACAATTTTATTTTAAATAACTAATTAATTTTCAAACATATTTAACTTTTCATTTAAAGGTTAATTTTGATAACTCAGTTATAAATGGTTTTTCATATATTAAGTACTATCATAATTATTTTTATATGTTTTATGTTTTAATTAAAATAATAAGTTAGTTTTTTGCTTATGTTATTACGCAACTTTGTAATGTATATTGTAAATTTACCAAATATTTTAAATATGTTTTTATAATTACCATGTATTATTTTTTTTTACTTAAACTTATCACGTTTTATTTAGCCAAGTATTATTTAAATTGAACAAGACTTTAAATATTTAAAAATTTCTAATAGTGATTGGTTATTCATTATACTGTATTGATAGAAAAACACTTTTTTGGAGCATTATTCTTAATGTTTATCTAAATTATTTATAAAATTATTATTTTCTGTCATTTTTTATATAATATAAATCCTTTCAAAATTTTGTACCAATAATTTAATTAATTTTTATTATCTATGGTATTTTTATTCTAACCAAAATCATTTCTCATAACCTCAAATTATTTTATTTATATAACAACATTTATGTTTGCATATTTAATTTCTTAAATTGTTTGGCTTACGTCTCACAATCTAAATGTTTTGAGTGATTAAGATTTTCTTAATAAAATATTTAATATTAAAAGGTTTCTAAGTGAATTTCTTTTGAAAAAATAGGAAAAAAATTTCTAAATTAGAATATTTTTCAATTAATTATTTATTTTTTATATTTTTCTTTTGAAATTGTATTTATTTTTAATTACGAAGTTTAATTATATTAAAATTCTTTGGTAAAGTTCTCTTATAAAATATTTTTTATTTTTTTATATTTCAAAAATTTCGAGCAATCGTTATGGAAAATATATTTTGTGAAAATATTATACATATAAATTATTTCTCATTTAGAATTTTTATGAATTATTGGTTTTTATCAATTTATTGTTTCTCCTGTATTTTTTATTTGCAATGGAAGGTGTTTTTAAATATTATATTTACTAATAGTACATTTTTAGGATAATGGTACATTTTTATGTTTTTATACTTTTACAATCTTCTAAAAGTTATATTTTTAATTGTTATTCTTTATTTTAGCTATTTTTTTTAACATCTATGACTTTTTTATTTGTAAAACGTTGTTCATGAAAAAAGTACTAATGTTTTAATATTTAATATTAAATTATGAATAAAAATAGCCTTTTAGAAAATATATAAATATTTTGAATTATTTTTTATTTTTACTTTTTATTTAAATGGAAATTGTTTAAATATTTTCAATGCTTATTATGTAAATTTATATTTTAGGATATTATTTTCTTAAGGTATATTTAATGTTGTTTGGAATGCATAGAAATTACTCACTAAGATTTTTTTTTTTTTTTATTTGCTTTTATCTCATTAAATGAAAAGCAATTTGTAATTAATACGCAAAGTTTTATTACAATTTGTTGATAATAGTTTTCTATATTTTTTAGTATTTTATATTTATCAACAATATTTAATTATAATTTTTCAATAATTTTGAAAATTTCTGTTAACCATTATGCTTAAAGTCTTGAAAATTATAAACCTATTTGTTTATTTGGATTATTTTTCTTTAAATTTTTCTTGTAACTACATGTTATATCGATTTTAATCATCAAACACTAAATTATGTGAATATTTTAAAAATCACATATCTCTTAATTTTTCCAAAATTTTTGCATCAACATGTTTGTGACCTAACATTACTAAGAATATTTTTGTTAAATTTTAGAGCGTTTGGCTATAATTATTTAAATCACTTTTAATGGTGTTAATATTTTTTGAACACTTTTATTCTTTTATATTGGTGTATATGTCATGAATTAATTACCTAAATAAATTTTTTATGTGTTGTACACATTAGTTAAAAATTGAGTTAAACTTATTTCTTGACCATTTGTGATTTCTTGTCTCACAAAACTTTTATTGAAATGGTATTTAATATATGTTTTTATTATGGTTTTTAATTTACTATCTTCTTAATTTTTTTATCATTTAATATGTTTAATATTTAATTTTTTATACAAAAATTTTCTTTTATTATTTAACTAACTTCATTAGTTCTTCCACTAAGTTTTTTAAATTTTAAAATATTACATTTTCGTTATTTATTTTTTATTAAAATTTTAAATTATAAATTTTAGAAAAAAGATTTAAAGTATGATAGATTTACAAAATAGTAATATATTCATAATATTTCATTTTCTATTTTTATTTTAACCATTATTTTAGCAAATATATAATACCCGTACTTTTTTTGTCGTGAATTTGCAGTTATACTAAAATATTGTAAATAGTGTATATCTTTTCCTTTTAATTTTCTTAAAATACATTATGACATTTTTTTATTACATTAGCATATTTTCCTCAAATATGTTATATATAAAATTATTTTGTCATTTATTATGAACTAATTTTAATATTTGAAAAATTAGTAAATCAAAATATTGACAATTTTATCTTTTTATTAAAATTGAAATATTAGTTACTTTTTGTTGTGAAAGGAGATTTAAAATGATTCCACAATTTGATCTATTTTAATTTTTTTTATTTATTTTGTGAGCTAGACCAGCCTCTGATTGTCCCAATACAATTGGATTTGTCAAGCATTGAAAAAAATATTGTTATAACAAAATGTCCAAAATAATCGAAATTATAAACAAATTGAGAAAAAATTCTGTTATATTAGGAAAATAAAATTTACTATTAAAATTACTAAAAGTTTTCATAATTAAAAAAATTAATTAAGTTAAAAATATAATTATGTTAAATTTAACATAATTTAAATTATACAAAAATTGCTACATACCAACTTGTGTCTAAGTACAAAGCTCTCAGGTCAAGCTAGCCAGATGGGGAACTTGTAAGCCTTGGGTCATGAAATTGTTAGAACTAAATCAGTTCAAGGTCATTCTAGATAACCCTGAATTCTTGAACTTGATGAGGTAAGGCATTGGATTGAGGTTGGATGCACTTGAACCAAGTATACGAGTGGGCAAAGGGGAATCCAACCCTAATCAGATTAGAATGTTAATCCCATGAGAAATTTTATATAGACTAAATACTTTTCTTTCGCAATAACATGGGACAAAATCCCTTGTTCTAGTGTGTATCTAAAATTGTGATCATAGAGTAGAGCTAACCTCCACTTTATTAAACGATGATTATAGATTCTATAAATTTTATATGATTTATCAAACCATCTTATGGCCACAACTTCATCCAAACATATTGGCTGACTAAAACTCCTTTTGTCATATCGTTGAATCATGTGACTCTTATTTATCCAATTTGAGTCTTACGGTTGAGATCTACTATAACTTTATCCATGTTGAATCGAATGATCTTTATCTCATCTAACATGATTGGATGGCCTAGATCAAATATTTTTTGATGGAATTGTCCATAACTCCTCCAATGGCCCTACTCCATGGCACCTAAGAGCTAATTATTTAGCTCTTAAGTTAGCCATTTTGAAAAAATTGTTTTATAATATTTGGAAAAACTTTTTAAGCTGTTTGGCCATAGCTTTTCATATAACATTTCTACACTTCATATCAACTATAATAAATTTTTTTATAAATACCTATCTTATGTAAATGGAATAACTAATGAATGTGAATCAATCTTTGAGATCTCAACAAAATACTAATCAATATTCTACTGATGTAAATTCTACTACAGTAACTATGACTTTTCTTCTCAAATCATCAAATTTTAATAGCTAAGCCTTACTCATTTAAACTTTTAAATTCTCATTTCTCATTTTAAATTTAAGTTTGTTCTATTCTGCTTCATTATTCAATAAGTATAGGAAGTTATGCAAACTTATCACAATATTTTTTGTCATGTTGTAATGTTTTCTCTTGGGTTAGCTGAGCCAACATTTGTAAAAGCTTGAGTTTAATTTGATCTTATAAAAAATCATGTTTTGATTAAGCACACAAAAACATGAGTTATAGTTGAACTTGTAAAAGCTAGTAGGTTATACATGAACCAAAAAAACTTTAAGTTGTAACCTTTTATTAGTGGTGTTTTTCTTGTCCTTGATTGGGAGCGAAGGTCGATTTAATTTGAACATAACTACTAAAAAATTATGGTGTCTCAAAATAATTTTTAACTTTATTTTTTTATCATGTTGAAGATAATATATTTATAATCAAAATTTTTAATAAATACAAAATTATTTATGAGAAATAAGTACCTATAGAAAAGGCAATTTTTTTAACTCCATAATTCACCATGAGATTAACACACTACTTTTCATTTCAAAAGTACATTCACCAAAACATGTTTAAGTATATTTCAATTTTCTTAAATAAAACATAAGGACATTCAATTTCTTCAATCAAAATTTTGATACTACAACTAATTGAAAAGCTCATTAATTATGTCTTATTTAATATTTGTCTTTTTCTGAATAGTGAGTTTTGTATTTCATATTTTCTTACATGGTAAATATCTTTGGTCTTTTTAATTAATTATTTTATTATAGTTTTGCATTAATTTTTATAATTTTTGTGCATTTTTTTATGAAACTTATATTTCTTTGTTGAGTTAATTATTTGTTAAAATTAATTTCTAAAATATAAGGCATTTAGGTTTTAGTGAACATTTCATAATACTATCGTTAATGTAGAAATTATTTCATAGTAAATTTTTTGCTTAATTTTTATCTATCTTATATAAAACAAACTGATGTTTCATTATTTTTAAACAGTTTTAAGTGTTGTGCAATTTCAAAATTAAAAAGAGTCTTCAAAAACTTGAAATTTGGCACATTAAATGATTGTTTTTAAATTCTATTATTATAGTTTTTAATGCTTTGGAGTTTTATCAAAATTTATAAGGATAATTTTTTTGAATTTTATATATTACTATTATTATTATTGAAATATTTTTTAAAATTTTTTTTATTTGAAAGTTATTAGCATCATGAATTACAAAACAAATTTAAAATTTATTGTTTTGTTATAATTGTATTTTTTGCGTTTTTTATATTGGTATATTATTTACCTTTGTTTCTCGGCTTATTATTTTTAAATTCTTACTATATCTTTTATTAAAAATATTAATTAGTTATTTAAAAATTTTTAATACTTAAGTTCTGTAATAATAATTTTGAGATATTATTTGAGAGCTATGAGCACTATTTCAACAGATTATAATATTAAAATAATTTTAATATATATATTAAAGTGTCTTGATTTACATTTTTAATTTATTCTTTTTAACATATAATAATTTAGTTTCAATCATGGTTCAATTAAGAGAAGGTTCTTTACATTGTACGACATAAGTTTCAAAGCTTTAAACAATTCAAACATTAATTATTTCCATAATTGCACAATTGTGTTTAATCTAAAGCAATTTAAATTGTCTTTTCCAAATAAAATATAATATCAAAATTTTTTTGCCTTTTATTTTAAAAAGTTGTAAGAAAATTAAACAAAAAGAAAAACATAAAAATAAGGAAAAATCTTGACATAAAATTTCTAACATTAAAAATGGGTAAATTATTTATTAAATAGCACAAAAGTGTACGTTTTATACAACATTCCATTATATATGTATTAAAAACTAAATGAATAAAAAAAATAGACTTCATTATTATTAAATATTTAAAAGGATTAAATTAAAGATATAATTTTTCAAAAAAAATTGAAGTATCATTAGAAACATTAAAAAAATTATAATATATATAAAAAACTTTAAAACATATAAAACATAACTATAATGACAAATAAAAAAATAAAAACTATTTATCAAATTCCATGGATAAAAACCTGGGTGTACTATGTAATATTTTTTAGTAAATATTGCAAAAAAAGGTTTTGGATTTAAAGAAAGATGATGATTAACAATGCACGTTATCAAGAAACCATTTCCAAAAGTAATATATAGGTTTGGAATCCTTATTTAATATAATGGTTTGTGAGAAATGCTACCTTAATAAGTGATACATGAGTTCTTTGGTTTAAGAACCTCATTTTCAAACCTACAAATATTTGTGTTTTAATCTTCCACACTTGGTCATGTTAATTTAGCACAACAACTTCTAACAATCAATATGTGAAAGTGTGAATAGTAAAGGTCTTTCTATTTATTATGGATATAACAAATATCACTCAATTATCTATCTAAATATTTTAATTGAACTTCCTCTATGTTATATTTAATGGATGCTATCTGTTTATGATATTCTAAATATAAATAGACTTATAAACAATTTAACAAGGGAAACTTAGTTGTAAAGGAATCTACTCAAGTGATCTTTTATAGAATTATGCATAAAAACAAAGTGGTAGATTTGGATCATATGGAAGATCTTGAAAAAATAAAATCGGAAGACAAGAAAAGAAAAATAAGGATTTAATAACTTCATTATCAACATATAATTTACTTATTGTTTTGCCAAAAATGTGGTCATAATAGGCAAAATAAGTATTTTTGTGGTAGGCAATGTCATTCTCATTTAGTTAAAATCAACCTCTCCACCTACAAATATTTTTGTTTTTATCTTACACATATTATCATTGTAGTTTAGGACAATAATGTTTGGCTATCAGTTTATCATAACTACCAATATAACAACATTCCCTTTATTTGTTATAGATATAACATTTATCTCTCAATTGTGTTTCTAAATACTCAGTTGGGCTTCTTCAATGTTATGCATTGAACAATGCTGCTCTCCAGCATTGACAGTTTCTATTACTTTTCTTTTTGTGGTGTAGGATCTCTAATCCATAATCTATTAATTATACAAGATGTTCTATTTATCTCAATGTATGAATAAATTTATTATTAAACCAATTACGAATAAGATGCTATATTACGATTGAACAACAAGAAGCCCAAAAATTAAAACTTAGACTTTTTTTAATGGAAGTGTAGCATCAAAAGGTATGATAGAAATTGGAGATTAAAAACAAAGTTAATGGAGCTTATCTACTTACTATATTCTTCAAATTGATAGACCTATAAGCAATTTAACAAAGAAACCTTAATTGTAATGGAATCTACTCAAGTTGCGATTAACAAATTTACAAATAAAAAACTAAAATATTTTGAAGGCATGGAATATTTTAAAAAAAGAAATTGGAAGACCAAAAAATATTATGGTATGACAAACTTAGTAAATTTCTACTTAAATATTAATTGAGGAAGGGAATTTATATAAAACTTTGTTAAAAAACAACGACAATGATGAATGTCTTCAAGTCTAAGATTATGCTGACAATATCATATTTGGAACAACCAACTTCGATTTATGTGAATGAATTATTAAGCTCATTGTGTAGGATTTGAGATTGGCATAACTAAATAATGCTAAATTATGAATATAAGTAATTCTTTGAGTAATTAAAAATATTAAATATTTAATTTATGTACAAATAATGTCAAAAGTTTCTTTTAAAGAAGTGCTACAACATGTTATTATGGATAAATAATGCATTAGTAAAGAAATAAAATGAATCTTATAAATAAAATTTTAAATTAATTGGAATTATGAAACAAAAAAATAACTTACTTTCAATGAAATAGGCATTTTAAAATAAAATAAAGATTACAAAAATTTTTGAAAATTAAAAAATCACAAAGACTATTGACCTTAAAATTGTTAAAGATAAATTATATAAATAGTAAATTGTCTTACCATTTCAAAAATTTTAAGAATGCCTTGGAAATAACATTACAAGAGTGAATAGTAATAATGAAACATATTCTTCTATTCAATTAAAATAAAAATATTTACATAATAAAAAAAATAATAAAAATAAAAATTAATGTTGTTAGTTGTGAAACACATAGCTAGGTAATATGATAAGGTGAAAGCCATCTCACATGTCCATTGCCCTTCTCCACATCTATCGTAAGCATCATTAAAATTTTAGTTTTGGTGAACATATCAACCTTATAAATTTTTATTCTACTTAAATACTTGTTGTGCACATTTTGGATAATGTTTTAAATTTTCTATTAGATTCATTTTTATGTTTTATTAATTGATATCTCAAAGTGAGTTAAGCACATCATTTTTAAAGTTTTAATTGTTCTATTATCAAAATTATTTTTTGTATATTTTTAATTCTTTTTGTATTGAAGAATGCCTTTAATGTATTGTATAATTAAATATACATTTTCTGCTTTTTTTCATTTTCTTTTAGTGCTTATCTTGTATTTTTTAAATTTTGTTAGACTAACATAACTTTTTTAGATATTGAAGTTTCTCATATCAGAATTACTCATTGGTGATATTTGCATTAATAAAACATCTTCAATTATAATAATTTTTTTTACATTTCATATTTTGGATTAAAAAATTACATGTTACTAAAATAGTTATAAATATTTACGATTTCCTTTGTTAATCATTTTATACTTTGTATCTTTCATGATGCTTTAAATTTTAGTCAATTTCTTCCACATAAATATGAACATTATATAAAAAGTATAAAATTGTAAATTGTGAGAGCTTTAACCATTTTAATATTTTATGATTCATTATTTGCATTCCGTAATGTCCATCCTTTCTATTACTAGAAAGTTTTTGTTGATATATCATACATTTGTAAAAGTATATAATGAATCATTTTATTAATATATTATGTAACACATTTTGAATATTCTAATTTTTTTCATATAGAAAATATTTATTTTTATTTTATATGTATTTTATAATTGACAATGGCATAATGCTTCAAAATTATTTTTCTATTAAAAAATTAATTTTTAGTACTTTTATCATAATAATATTTTGAAATATTAAATATGCAAATTTTTATTTTAAATGTAGCTTTTTGTCAATGAATTCACATAATTTATGTATTATTATTTTTTTGTTATTTATGTGCCTTTATCCTAGTTATAAAGCTTCTATTTCACATGAACATTTTTAGTGAATATATTTTTTGAATTATAAATTATTAATATTTATACATATTATTTATAGTATTTTTCCATTTTTATAGCTTTTTTGTTTTTTTAAATATTTGTTATTGCACTATAATTTTTGTACTATGCTATGATTTTATATTTTCTATTTTTTAGAAAAAAAATTCGAAGCAATATTAAGTACTAATGGATTAAGTTGATTGTAAAGATAATCATTCGTTAGAGTAACTTTCCCTTACTCTTTTAATAAATTTACTGGAAAGAATTCCAAACAACTCATAATTATTGGTTGTAATATTTCTTTTAAACTATTTTAAAACAAGTGTACCTTTCTATGTTACCCTATCTTGAGTGACGGTAAGGATGAATTGTTCCTAAAGAAGAATCTATTGATTCTCTCCTAATTGGTTGGATTGTTCAAGTAATTTTGACTGATTCAATTCAGGTGCCAAATTTGATAACATTTGTCAATTATTTGATATTTTAATTATTGAAATCTTTTCATTGGTCATAGAGTAGACAATAGTTCACCCACCATGGGCATCTGAGAGTAAAACCCCATATCAGGTTAGTAAAAATAGAGAAAATCACACTAAGTCTATCATTTTAATGGGCTGAGAGGGAATGAAAAGTGGCCAAATAGGAACCAAGAGCTTGGTCATACTTAAATGGAACTGATGCACTCTTTATTTTGACTAAATGAACATCAAAACAATGAAATCCCACAAGAATCACCCTCAGATTCTTAAACCCCAACTTGACGAGAAGAAAGAGAAGTGTCTTATTAGCCAAGACATTATGGACACCTTCGTCAAGCACTATTCATTCTCCTTTATGAAGATTTTATCAAATCCAGGTGCTTTGTCACACTTTTTGAACTTTTTTAAAATGAAATTTGAATGACATTTGTAGTTCCTCTCACAATTCCATACCTACTACAATCAAATGAATGGCAATCTTTGTCTTCCAATAGAGATTATATTGACCAAAAAAAGGTTGATTGATTTTTGGAAGATGCACTCTTAATAAAATTCATTGAAATATCATTTTGAGTTATTGTTCTTTTTGAAGAATTTCTTCCCATTAGAAAGGGACTTTGTTTTGATACTAGTTGAAATGTGCTTTAGTAAGAAAGATAAATGATAAGGAATAAAAATATAGACTTTTGAAAAAGTTTTTTAAAAATTTATTTTAAAGTAACAATTTTAGGTTGCCTATTAAACTCTAATAATTCTTTGTTAATAATCTTTTATAAATTTCAATTTTTTAATAATAGATTAATTATGTTCAATTTTAAAAGAAAATTTTTAATTATAAAATTTAAAAATAATAAAAAGTATAACGAATTTTGTTGATTTAGAACAAAGTGAAGCTTCCATCAAGCCCATAAAAAGACAAAAAAAGTCAAACTAATTAGTATAATCGCTTCACAAATAGTCAACGGTCAGAAAAATATTATAGAATAAAAGTGCTATGACAATATTTCAATGAAATGAAAAATATAGAAAAAGAAAAATTGTAATAGCACATTTGATTTTGATCCTTATAATAATTTTATGATTGATAAACTATAAAAAAAGGAAAGAAATATATTACATTTTTACTTAAATAAAGTTGAAAAGAATAAAAAAATATCTTATGAAAGAAGATAAGATAGTTGGAGATGAAAGAATGAGGGTGACAATTAATAGAAATAATAATTAGTAATACTTGTTAAGACTTAATTTTTATAACTTTTACATACTCTTTAATCTTTCACCAATTTTTTATTATTGAAATGTAACAAATAATTAATATTATTACTAAAAATAGTTACCAACTATTGCTATAAATTGTTATTGGTAGAATGACTTGAATTCAATAACTTTTTGGAAGTACCAATTTACGATAAATAATGGTTGAAGGTGGCCCAATGATGTTCATAAAATAAAAATAACAATTCATCGAATGTCATTGGGAATTTCCAAGTCTATGATATATCGTGATAAATAAGAGCTACATGATTGATTTTAATATAGATTGTTATATGAAAAAGTTGTTTTGTCAGTATAAAGTAAATGATAGCATGGTGATCGATCTTAATCTGGAGTATTAAATTAAAACTTATTTGAATTATTCAAGGTAAATGATACATGCAAGGTTGATTTTAATCAAGGCAATTATATTATAGGAATATAATAATTAGATGGATTGACTTAAATCTACGTAGTATAGAAATTGGATAAAATTTCAATCGTTCAATTTTGAAAATTGTATGACTAGATGATTGGGTTTGAAGTTATATATTTTTGGAAGGCAGATGAAGGTTTCAATGTTTAATCTCCAAAATTATGTGATAAAGCAACAGAGTCAGTTCACTGTGTTTTAGATTTTTTAATCTGACCACAAAATAAAATAGTTCACATCCATTTACACATTTTTGAAGAGATATATGCAAAATAAATTGGCAGTGTTTGTCACACATTGTTTATTTGCACATGAGATAGTTGCATATAGGCTTTACTTGTACATATACAATCAATAAAAAATATGAGTTTTGCTACCTCTTGGTTCTCTTCAAAGATCATGACTTTTGCTTACTAGAAAGCACATAACATATTTTAGAGTGATTCTTGTACTTTGTATAGTATAGGACAAAGGTTTAAGAGTCATGCCCTAATTTTATACCTTGCAAAGTTTAGGCTTAGATTTGTTATAGCAAGATCTTTTTCTCTTAATTTACTCTTTACATCTTTGGAAAAAGTCTCCAAAGACATGATCAAGGTAAGGAGATTTGTAAAATGTTCAAAGTTTGGAGTCCTTTGTTTCTTAATATAATTAATTTAAATAAAAATTATAGTGATGATGAATTTTAATTTTTAATTCTTATAAAAGTAATTTTATTCCTACATAATATTTTAATAAAACGAAAATTGAAATTTTTAAAATTGTAGTCAAAATAAATCCCTTAAGGATTTGTCACTTTAATGAAGAGAATCTTCATAGGATCTAACATTTTCTCTTTTGTAGGTTCTTCGATTGACGCAAACTTTAGCTGACCAAAATCTAAAAATTCACTTAATAAAATTTATTATAAATACTTAAGTGTTATCATCAAATAAAGTACAATAATTGTATTCAACTTCATAATTATTCTTTTAAATGGCATGCAATTATTTGATTTATAGGCATATTTAAGTCAATACTATGTGTCGACATGATTTTAATTTTCATTGATCAAACATTAAACCTATGGTTAATTAAACTATTTCGAATTTAACAATTCACTTTCATTTATCCATATTTTTCACATAATTCTCATTGATCAAAGATTGACATTTCATCTTGCATAAAGATTATGGAAAGCGATGCCCCTCACCATGAGTAGAATGAAAGTAAACCTGTGTGTCATATGAGTATCAAGTGGGGTGTATAATAATTCTAAACCAAAGTATTATGTAGAAGGCTTGCTCTAGATGAAAATTTATTACCATAAGAGCTCTATCCATTACTTCCAACATTTGAAAGTTCAACCATTCTAAAGTAATGTTTCCAACACTCCTTTACTTGTCCTTAAATTTTTATTAACCTAAGAATCAACTAATTACGTTGTATAATAGACTGATTTGCTATATCTAGAGATGCATGTATTGAAATACTTAATAAAAAATATTAATAAACATTGCAATTATTTTTTACGATCAAAAATTTATGTAAGAACTAAGTACTAATTTATTGTGATCCGTAATTATATAGTTACATATTACTTAATATTTTTTCACACTATGATAATCTAAATCATAATTTAACTTAATCTACATATCTAAATAAAATTTTCACTCCTGTGAATCATGTACTAATAGTTCTCATGCATCTCTCATTGTATAGATTAGTTACAATAAGACACATACATATTATCTAAGTCACACCAAATCAATTTTATAACGGAAGTAATGGTTTTTTTTTGTTTAATGCATCCATTATTTATTTAAAATTTTGAATAGTTAGATTACAAAATTTTATTGTTTTAAGTAAATTAATAAATTGCATCATTTTCTTACAAATTTGTAATGCTTTATCTGTTGAGAATAGTGGTTGTAAACAAGTTTTAATGACTCAAGTACTCCATTATCATGATTGTTTTATTTATAGTTCTAATTTTGAGTCTTTTTTTTTTGTAACATAAGGCACATTTAACCTTTAATATCATAAAAAGTATTTTTATATTTTTTTATGTCAATAATTCATTATTTTGTTATAATAATTATCTTTTTTCTTGTATTAACATTCTTTGTGCAAGTAATTTTTTGAGTTAATTATTTATTTTAGCTTTTTTAAATCTAAGACTTTTTAATTTTCAAGTAACTACTTTGTTATACTATCATTAATAGATTAACTCTTTCATTATGCATGGTATTTAATATTTGCTTTTGTTAATTAATAAAATTTGTATTTCACATTTTCATACATGCTCAATGTCTAGTAGTTTTTTATTTAGTTAATTTATTATATTCTTCAAATTAATTTTTAGTATGTTCTTACAAAGTTTTTTAAAACTATACTTCTTTTTTGAGTTAATTACTTTTTATAATTAATTTTTATAATATAAATCTTTTTATGGTTTAGTAGATATTTGACTGTACAATGTTTAACTTAAAATTCTTTCATCATATATATTTTTTTAATATTTATCAATCTTAAATAAAAAACTAATATTTCATTATTTTTAAATAGTTTTAAGTGTTGTGCATTTTTCTCTACCATGTTAACCTTAACTATATTTTTTATTTTATTCTATTTTAATTACTTTTGAAATTATTTCACCTAGGTATGAAGTTTTTAAATTTTTATTATCATAATTATTCAAAAAAAATCAATACTTATTTTTACTTACATTATGTAGTATGCTTTTGGGGAATTGTTAAGATAATTTTTCTAATATAATGTAAATTACAAATGATTAATTGGAAATATAACATTTTAACACTTTGTGTTTTTACTTATGTTACAAGGTATTATTTTTATTTGTTATTAACATGTTTTAAATTTATATATTATAAATTAGAAAAGTCTAGTTCCAAAAAAGAATTTTCATGATATATAATGCAAATGATTTGGAACATTTAAAAGTTTAATCATAAATATTTTTTGCAAAATTTTGAATATTGGTTTCACTAATGATACTAATTATTAATTACAAATTTCATTAGTTGAGCAATGAACACTTTAAAATGATATTTTCTAAGATTCTTATTAATTTGATATATTTGTTATTTTACATTCATTAAAAAATTTGTAAAAAGTCTTTTAAAGTGTGCTGTGTTCTTAAATTTTAAAATATTTAAGAAATGTTTGTTTTTTTTAATAATTTTTCAACATCATTTGATTTTAGTTAGTTCAGTCAAATTAACTTTTATACTCACATCACAAAGGAAGCTATCTAGTTGCATATAATGAATAAGATTTTAATTTTTTTTTAATTTTGTTTACACTTTTGAATATATTTTTATCATATTGTGATAATTGTTAAATTACAATTATATAAGTGATCCTATAATGACAAATTACGTAAATATTATAATTTTTTAAAAGTTTTACATCTGAGTTGTTCATACAATTATAAAATTTTTAGTATATAAACGTTATTTTTGTGATTATAATATTAGATAAAATATTTTTAAAAATTTTGTGAACATTGATTTAAATATTTGAAATATTTAGAATTAAAAATAATATTTTGTTTAATAAGGATTTAAAATATGTTTTAATGTACAATTAACTTAATAATGCAATATGAATTTAATTTGTTTGCAAATATTTTCTTTCCTTTTCCAAAATATGATATTTGTTATTGCTAACTTCTAGGATCAATTTTCTCAGCTAGCACACATTGTTTTTATACTATACATTTATTATAGGTTACGTTTAGTCATTTCTAATGTTGATTTTGTAAAATGAAAGCTTTTAATCTCATGGTGCACAAACAAAATTAAATATCTCAAATGAGAAATTATGTTTATGTTTTTCTATTTGTTGTTAGCCTTTTCATATTTTTTATTTATGCTATACATTTGTTATTCTGATCTCACATTTTTTTTGAACTATTTGTTTATATAAAAGAAATTTATATTTAAATATTTATATTTTAACTTATAATTTAGAAAAAAATTTATTTTCATTATTAAAATATAATAAATTTGAGATGAAAACTACAAAAAGTAATTAAGATAATTAAAAAAGTTTATGATTTCCTAACTAGCTACATAACAATAAAAATGTACTTATATAATAATGTGATCGTCATAAAAATGTCGATAACTGAAAATGTAAGCGTGAAAATTAAAAGAAGTTTAAGAAAATATAGTTCTATAGTGCATGAATAAGATATTGAGATAATTGGTCATCGAAAATGTTCACAATATTTTTAAAAATATAGTCATGTTAGCTATCCAATATTGTAGTCATGTTAGCTATCCTAAAACCCAAAAATATAAGAGGTATGGTCATAATCACTTTCCAAATGCATTATAAGTTTTATTAAGGCTGAGCTTAGCATCCTTTTGTTGCACGATGCTTAGAAAGCTTATTTACATGTTATGTCATAAAATTTTAATATTTTTTATTTAAAATAAATTAGCTATATAGTTTATTTTTTGGGTAATTTTATTGTGCTTATTATGACAATTATTTTGTAATTTTATTACACAAGTACACTAGTATGGCAAATCTTTACGACATGTACAAATTTTAAATATTATAAATATTTTTATAATTTAACTTTATGGCTTTTTTCTCATAACTTTTACTTTGTTTTATACTTATCACACTCATTTTCTATTTTTTTACATGCTAAAGTTACAAAATATCTTTTCATTATATTATAATATCCAAGCAGGAATAACACATATAGGGTTATTACTTTAAGGATAAGGCAATGATTTTCATTTGATATTTGTTTATACTTCTCATTTGCTATTATTTAAAATGTTTTTTTAATATTGATTTTTATGAAGTAAATTGTTTATTAGAAAATTTGTTACTCACTGATAGATAAAATATTTTTTTATAAATTTTTTGATCATATATTTAATAATATATCACATATTCTAAAGTCTTAAGATTTTTTTATATGTTTTTAATTACAAAAACGTTTTTATTAATGACAGATTTTTTCATAAAACATTAAGGAAATTTTTTTTATATTGAATTGTATATAAAAACATTTAAAATGCTTAATTTTGTTTTAAATTTATTTTCTAGTTATGGTATATATTTTGCATCGTTTATGTCAATTTTGCTTATGTTAAGTTTTTTCATTTAAGATAATAATTTTTAAAATCTAGTTATAATAATTATTTTAACCTCTTTTAAAAAAGATAGTTTCTATTCTCATCACATTATATCAATGAAGAAAATTATGAGTACCTTTTTTGTTCAAATATTATATAATAAAAATTTTGATGTAAATATAAAATTTTATGTACGTAATGTTCAATCAAAATTAAAATATTATGATCACTCAATCTAAGGTTATTTTTGCATTACTTTAATTAATTTTAGTCTTTTTTTAGATAATATGATTTTTGTATTTTTGTTTTGCATTTTTCAAATTTTTATTTATGACATTAATTTTTAAATTTTAAAAATTTTACACTTGGAAAATTATTTTATAAATTTTTTTTTATATAGATTATGACATCAACAATTTTTATTTTATTAAAAACATTATCTAGTTACAAATAGTGTGAAAGAATCTAGTTTCGCTACATTAAATGCTTATTTTTAAATCTTTTTATTGTAGCTAACGTGTTGGAGTGTTATCAAAATTGTATTGTAGATGCTAGCTTTCATGGATATGTTGTATATATTATTTATACATTATAATATTATATTTTTTTCATGCTTATATTTTAAACTTTTTACCATTAAACATTATACAAAAAACAAAATTTATATATTTGTTACAATGGTATTTTTGTTGATTTTTAATGTTTGTATATTATTTATTTTTGTTTCCTCGTTTAAGATATTTAATATTTCTTGAAAATGTTTACATATTAATTAAAATCTTGAATGCTTTTTTTTTGTAATAATTATTCTTTTGTCAATTACCTAAAAAGCTAGACGTGCTAACATATTTTTTCTTGAGATTATAATAATAAAGAAAATTTTGAATATACATAATATAATGTATTGATCCAAAATTTTCAATTATATTTTTTATTTTATTAACTTATAATAATATATTTTCAGTAATTATACCATTAAGATAACCTTCTTTTGCATAGTATTATATAGTTTTTATAATTTTAAATACTCTCTTACATTAACGTTTTTCTTAATTGCATGAATTCAGAAAAATATAATTTTCAATTTTTTTTTCTTATACTTTTTTGAAATTTTTTTTTCAATAGTTCAAAAATTTTAAACATGAAAATTAAAAAAAAATTTAACATAATGTTTCTAACATTAAAAATAGTTAAAATACTTGTAAAAACTTGAGCATAATAGCTACGCAACGTTCCACTATATAAAGTATTAAGAAACAAACTATTAAATATTAGATTTTATAAATATAAAATAAAAAAAATGTTGTATTATTCCAAATATTGAAAAAAATGATAATTTATTATAAAAGTTTTAAAGAAAATAAAAATTATTGTGAAGACAAATCACAAAAAAAATGATTAATATGATATTTCAAATACAAATGAGATTAATATGTCTGTTTTTTAATGATTAAAAGATATGACAAATAGGGTGTGACATTTCTAAAATGTATTTAGCTGAAATTATTTCAAAATATGCACTAATGGTATAAAATATACTTAACATTTTGAAGTATAATGTACTGTTTACTGTTTCAAGTTATATTTTTTAACTTATAATAATATACCTTGAATCATTTTATTATAAAGAAAACTCTTTTTTCCGTAATATGTCAAAAGTTTTGAAATTTTTAAAACTCTATTCCGTTATTTTTTTCTTATTTACATAAATTTTTTAAACTAAAACAATTTAAAATTTCTCGCCCGAAGATTTCTATAATTTTTTTTATTTTTCTTTTTTTGTTTTTTAAAATTTTTATAACTTTTATTTGATAATTTAAAAACAATACATAAAAATAAAAAAAATATTATCTTAAAATTTCTAACATGAAACATTGGTTAATTATTGCTATAAAATCCAGAGTGCATGCCTTCATAATCATTCGTTATACATAATATTTAAAAACAAATAAATAAAAATTCTACTTCATTAATATCAAATAATTAAAATGTAAAAATATTCAAATAAAATTTAAAGAAAAATTGATGTATCATTTCGAGCTTTGAAAAATAACACAAGAAATATAAAATTTTTTTAAAACAATACAACATTATTGTAATAAAAAATAACACAAAAAATTTAAAACTTATCTTTTACATTTCATCAATAAAGAGGCACGGCTTTTTTATCTACAATGATCTAGCAAATATTGTAAAATCTTTTTTGGATTAAAATAAAAGAGAAAATGATTAATCATATAATATATTTAAAATATTCAAAAGAATAAGAATTATCAAAAAAGCACTCAAATGCATAAAATATAAAATTTAATGAGATAATTAAAAAAATTATATCAACAAAATAACTCTACATATTTAAAATATAATGAATAATTTCTTGTTATACTAATAAAAGTATAAACAACTAACAATAAGTGATTAATAAGTCTTTTTAAACAAAAATGGGATAAATATATCTAGTTTTAATAATCAGATGATATAACAAAAAACTATTATAGTCTTAAATCATATTTACAAAATATTATTTAAGTTGTTAAGATGCTTTTACTGTAGACACTAATAGTATAAAATGCAGTAAAAATTTATTTTTGCTATTTTTTTTTCATGAACCTATTCTTATCAATTTGGAATTTGTAAGAAAATTTATATAGTAATTTGTCCTCACTAAAAATTTTGTACACCTTAAATCATCATAACTTTTGACATTTTAAATATTAACTATATAACAATTCTTTCTATATTTGTTTTGAATTTTTGACATGTTTTGTTTATGTCGTCATTGCTTTTAGCTTGCACTAAGAAGAGATTTATTGTTTATGCATTGTGTAAATAATTTATACTCATTTAGTTTATTAATATTTAATTATATTGATGATATTTTAAAAGTTTAACATATTTTTACTCATCGTATTTATGTAAATAATTTATATTTATTTAGTTTAATAATATTTCATTATATTGATGACACTTTTTAAGTTTTAATATATTTTTACTTGTTATATTTACATTCTAATTTAATTATTGATTAAAATTGCAAGTTTTAACTTATGTTTTTTATTTATGAATAGTCACTTATTTTGTAAATTACAAAGAAAAATTAAACTTTTTGATATGACAAAACATTAAATATTTTTAATATTTATATGAAGAATATTTTGTATGTTTTAGAAAATTTTTAAATGTGAAAATTATTTTGTTATTATAAGAATTTTATATATTTTCATCTCATGCATTATTTTTTATTGAGCAATGACATTTCTTGAGAATTCTACAAATTATTTTTTTTATAAATTTAAAGTTATTTTATGGTAAACACTAAAGCAATTCTTTAGTCAAAGAAATTTCAATAAAAAATAAAATTTATAATTTAAAGTAAAATATTATTAGAAACAAATTTAATGCAAAATATCAAAAATTCAAAAATATTAAATTTATATTATGATAAGAAAATATACTTTAAAAATACTATAAATAAAAATTTTTAGAGAGTTGTGCTATTAATATCTAAAATTCTTAAATACTTTTCATTATTTAGTTTGATTTAAATTTAGCACACAAATTTACAAAAGTAAAAAGTGGAAAAAATATAGAAATAAACTTATAATAAAGTTAAATATTAAAAAATCAAAAGCTAAGACTAATTTGGTTTATATTAGAAAAAAGTTCTAATAATGAAACTATGACAAATTTGTTATTGCAAATAAAATGGATAGAAAGAAATTTATAACATCAATTTTGCATGATTTTTAATAACTGATTATGTCGAACTATATTTTTTTCTCTAAAACAATTTCTTTTTTTGTTCTTTTTTTTTTAATATTTATTCTAATTTTTTAATAAATAATTTTTTATTATAAAATCTTATACATAAATGAAAAATGTAAATATTATTATTCGTTTTTGTTCTAATATTAAAATTATTTTTTAAAATTTTAAATTTCTAATAACATATTGTTCAAGAATTAGTTTTTAATATCATCAATATTCTATTATCAATATTCTATTATAATTTACAATTGAAATTCTTTTTAAAAATTCCGTTAATATTGTGGCTAAAAAGGAAGTTATCGTAGGCATAAATACAGCTAAAATTTTAATGTATTTAACATTTTGTAACAATACACCAATGGACATAAATTGTCAAAAAAAAATGAGTAACGCCACTTTCCTATTGAAGAAAATATAGAGTAATTATTAAAGTAGATTATTTAAAATAATCAAAATTAGGAATTAAATATCTTTTTTTATATTCTCAAAATGTAAAATATTTAACAATTGAAATATCTAAAATAAAATATTCTCAATACCTAAATTGATACATTACAATGAAAAGTAAACGCCTATTAGTAATGCCTTCTACATGTCTAACAAAACATCATTAATTAAGTAGTGTTATGTATTTTTATCCATACCTACACAATTTATTTACATGTTACTTATTTTTTATTATTAACTAATTGTATGATATTTTTTTATCAAAATTATTTAGTAATTACATTATGAAAAAAAGTTTTTAACGTTTTTAGTATTCCATTGTGCTATCGAAAGTTTGTATTTTTATGTCTTTAACATTGCAATTTTTATTATAACGTGAAGTTTTACTAAATTAAGATATTTAGAAACATTTTTTTAATCTTTTATGTAAATATACAAAATAATTTATATGTTTATTATATTGATGTTACCATTTTTTCTTATTCATTTAAATAATTTATAGACACCTAATGTAATTGCTCTTAACGTACTTATTCAAATATGTCTAAATATGTCAGATTTGTTTCTTAATAACTTTATCTTTTTTTATTATTTGTGTTAATTCGCTTGTACTTGCATATTTTGTTAATATATTAATATTTTAAATTTTTATTATAACATTTTTTTAACTTTTTATTTAGTATTTTAGAATGTAAAAAATGTAAGTCAATATTCTAACAAAAGTTTTAAATTAACCACAATTTTGAAAGAAATTTCAATTGTTAGTAAATATGTTTTACATAGGGTAAGAAATATATTTTTGAAATTAACGAAATATTATATAATATAGAAAAAATATCATTTGCATTATTTAATATTGAGAATTTAACTTTAGTTAAATATTTATATGGCATGATAAAAAAGTTGTGTTATTCCAAACTTTGCAAAGAAGAAGAAAAACAAAAAAAAAGTGAAGTAAATGTGTGCGAAATAACATAAATTTTAAGCATTAAAAAATATTCAAAATATTACATTGATAACTAATGATATGAACAAATCTTTTATAAAATAATAATAATTTAAATTTTTTGAAAGTTAAAAGTTAAAAAAAAAATAAATGTTGTATAATACATATAATTTTTAAACAATGTTGATAAATTGAATTAAAAAATAAACAATTTAGATTAGAAAATAAAATTATAATTATGAAAAATAACTTTACAAAAGATTAATAGAAAATATCTCACTAATTAAAACAATATAAAAGTGTTTTTATAATTAAAAAATTAAGATAATTTTATTATACAATGGATAAAAAATTTACAACAATAAAAGGAAACACTATCCAAGTCAACATAAATGATGGATCAAATCTAACCTATTACTAATAATACAAGCCATGTTCTAATCTACAAAATAAACCTTGTTGTCTAGGCACACTAATTGGAAATGATCATTATAATGTAGCATAAACAGAAGAAAAAGATATCCACACAAGTACTTAAGTTGTCCTTACTTCTACCTTGAGCATTTATAATTCTTTAAAAGAAGTGTTGTACCCATATAATGGATGCCCACACAAATACTCATTATGGACTTCATGTTTAAAATTATAGATTTTTGTATTAAATTCATGGTTTGGCATGGTGAATCAATTGCACATTACACATAGAGAACATTTTCAAATAAATATGTTTTACATAGATTTTAATATGTCAAGCATTTCATTATCTTTTTTATTTTTTGAATTTTTACAAATTTTAATATTTTTTTATTTTGAATGAAATGTCTTTTCCTTTATTATGAAATTTTTACTATGCTTTGTAAATATTTGAAATATTTTAACTAGTTTACAGTAAGAGTGATGTCTTTTGTTTAGGTTTCCATCATTTTTTTACGTTGACCATTCCAATACTAATGTAGTTAATGATCAGAAAAAAAATCAACTATACTTCTTTGAAGAATTGCCTTTTTTACTTACAATAACCATGATATTTTAAATTATATTTAAACACTTTAATGACACTTATTTTTGAGTAATTATTTTGCTTACATATAGAAAAAAAGTTTTTCAACGCAAAACACAAATAATTCCAATTGTTGAACACATGGTTGTCCAACACTTCATTGATGACAACAAAATCATCATATTTTTGCTATTAATGATTTTTGGATTGATTTTTTATTCATGCATCATAAAATCAAACATTAATTAATAAATTAAAATGCACAATCAAGTTTTCAATGAAGTAAATCACTTGTGAAGATTGGTTAGTGAGTGCTAGTAATTATGCTTAAGTCTGACTCAACATGTAAATGAAAGAGTCATTTTTCTAACACTTGGCAAAACCTAGACCTTCATCACCTGCTATTTTTTTAAAAGCACACCTTATCTTACTTTTGTTGGTCTATAAATGTGTTTGCCTTGCTTTTACAAATTTGTTATTAAAAAAAATTCCCACATTATAATCTTTTATATCTCCTCAGGTGGCAAACTGATCTACAACTAAAAGATCTGATAGTCTAATCACATGATAAATCAAAGTCAAGAATTAGTTCAAAAACAAAGATAAAATATAAATTAAGATCCTCTTTTAGCAAAATTCAATTCAATAATACAACTTATCAAAATGGTTGGAGAAATCCTCTAAAACCAATAATATGAACCAAATCTTAGAAGGAAAAAGTATAATAGGAGAAGAAGAGATACAACAATGATTTAAAAGAGAAAACAAACCCTAGGAAACATAAGAGCTATAGAAGACATGATAATCCCTTTAATACATTTGACTATGACATCCATAAGAGATATCATGATAGTATAAGAAAAAGTGAACCTATAAAGAAGAAAGACCTAAAAGACATTAAGATCAGAGGATATCCCATATATGGAAGTCTATACCCTAACTTTTGATGGTTTTATTCATCCAAAGGATTGTATTAACTATCAAACAAGTATGAATGATTAGTTTGATTAGCACCGAATGAGTGAGCAAAAAAATATCAATTTGTTAATACTAACTCATTGTATTGCTCATAAGTTCTTTAGAAATTAAGAGCAATAATATACTAACAATGATGAAAAGGTTTCCTAAACATCAAATCTTAAATTAGGTCAAACAATTAGGTTTTTCCCAGTAGTCTATAACATCAAAATGAAAGATAAATAACAAAGGTTCAGAAATTTAATGAAAGTGACTATATTATCATTAGAGTTATTTGAGACAATGTTTTCTCATAGCTTATAAGAAATTACGAGTGCATGAACCTAGATATTTTAAAAAATATTCAAAATCTTGGAACTAATGCATATGTGTTGAATTTTCCATAAAAGTGTTGGATTTGGTCAACCTTTAATAATAATGATTTAGTCTCTAAAAATACACAATATATAATGCCTAATTACTCATTTAAGCCTACTTCTCTCATGTAAAGTGCTTTTTTCCGTATCACTACATTAGCCTTAAGAGAAAGAATAATGTGAAGAAAATTTTAAATCATGAGTTAATTCCAACCAAAAAATATTAACTTAAAAAATGCTTAGTTTATTGCAAGGGAAAACCTTCGATTAAGAACTCCTAGCTTATTTATGATGACTTACAATATATCACATCACACCTGTTGGAACATTACTATGGCCCATCACATTGACACCACCGAGCAAACCTCTCTCCAACCTAGGATGATGACGTATAAGAAACTAACATATGATCACAGACACATATTTCTTGTCATTGCATCAGTTCCACAAGTCCACAGATGCAAAACCTAGTTCAAAATTACTTCACAAATACATAAAATTTAATTGTTTTAATGAATTTCCTTCCTATTGTTGCCAACCCTACCTATTACCATCACTAACATAATCAACAACTACTATCACTACCTAGGCTAACCCGTGCACCAACATGAACGCAATTCAAAAGAACATCGTTTGACCTATGCTCGACATGCATTCACCAGTTCCCCATGATGTCCCATAAAGAGCAACACCCACCAACCAGTACCATCATGTGTTTCTGTTCTGCCTGACCCGTGCCTACACGAAATTAGGCCGAGCTCTCTATTGTGTGTTGCTCGCCTTACCATTGCCACCCATTGTTTCGTCACTCATCGTTACCATCACACAAAATGCAAAGTTAGTTTTGGAATTTCTTAATTCAATTATTTTTTAAAATTTTTATTTATTTAATTTTTTCAAAAAAGTTTATTGATGAACATTTGAGATCTCTATAAAAAAGGGTGCTCACAAACTACAAGGGTTATTAAATTTTTAGATAAAATCATTTTGTTCGTATGCTTCTACTTTAATGAAATAACAGTGTGTACCCAACTCAGTTGAAGAAATTCAAACTTCACTTATCAGAGACAATGATCGAAAGTCAGAGACATTCCATCAAGAGAGTCGACAACCAAATCACTTGTGAGAGACATGGATCAAAATTAATAGAACTTCAACTAGGAGAGTCAATAACAAAGCAAATTCCTTCTTTCACTAACACCCAAGGCTTTTTTATTTTCCAAAATCACCAATAAGTCATGCTTTTACCATTCGGTACTCCAAATGCTAATGCCTACAAAATTAAAAGGCATCATCGCCAAAAAAAGGTGTGCTCTTTTAACAACTTTTATTTTCAAGGTAGTAATCTATAGTTAGGGTTATTTTTTTATTAAAGTATTTCACTTAGACTTTGTTTTAAAATCTCTATTTTATGTATATGAAATTGAATATGGCAAAAATTACTTTACAAGATTTAATACTTAATTCTTATGATGTCATCACCTACTCAATTTAATAATCTACACAACTTTGAAGTGCCAATCTTTGAATTATTCTAAAATAGTAAATATTAATTAATTCATATTAATACACACTATCTTTTCATTTTTCCTAATAATCTATTAAGTATTTTAGGTATTATAGGCTAAAATTTAGATCATAGTAGAATATTAAATCAATCCTAAATCAATAATATAAAATACTTATAACTCTATCATTTCACTATAGGTTGTATTTTTTAGAACTATTTTATTGAAGAATTTTGGTATAAAAATATCTTCTATTTTTTATCAAAAAATCTAAAAGTGGTTTTCATTAGTTCTCATAATTTTTTATAAACAATTTTTAAATAAGTAGTAATTCTCATCTTTCCCTAAAGACATGACTTATCAAAAAGTGTGGTAGTCTATTGGAAGATGCACCTTCACTCAGACTTACTAAAACATTAATTCGAGTTATAAACCAACTAGACAATTTCTTCTTGCCAAAATGAAATTTTTTGCTTACACCAATTGAAGTATGGTTCACCATAGTTCCCAAGAAGTGGGTAAATTAGTAAGAATAAAAGTTTTTGATCCTTAGTGAGCATTTAAAGAAAACGCTTTGAAGTAATTATGTTAATAAACTTAATAATATTTTTAAAAGTGATTTTGAGCATATGTTAATTTCATTTTGGAACACAATTAGCTTCTCTTAATGACAAAGTTTTATGAAACTTGTAAAAAAGAAAAATCAACAAAGAAATGAAATGTACACAAACACTTTTTGGGTAGCTCAACATAAAAAAAAATTTATGACTTCCCTCGACAAAAACTAAGCGAAAACACAACTAATATAAAACATTTTCCAATAGGATAAGTAGAGTAAATCTTCATAACTAAATAATATGAATTTGTTACTATGATGTTTCAATAAAAAAATTACTAAATAGTAAAATAATTTTGTTACAAAAAATTAAAGTCAATACAAATAAAAATATTATGCTTGATGAAGGCCTAATGAGGCTTAAGTATTTTATTTAAATCAATTAAAAAGAAAGACAATTTAGAACTTACCTTATTTGAGAAGAAAGTAGAGATTATTAGTTTAATGAGTGAAGAATTCAGCATAAGAAAGCAAAATGAACACCGATTACGAATGGCATGTATGTCGTTATTTGAAATTTTTTTGACATTTTGTAAAACTTTTATGAGTCAATTGTGTTCAATAATTCACATATTTATAGGCATTTTATAATGGCAAAAAACACTTGCAAAACTAACCATTGAGTCATTACTAATTTAAGTAAAAAGTCTATCACACAATATTAATTAATAAATCATAAAAATCCTAATAGCTTAAAATAATTACAAAAAGAGCAGTTGCTTGGGAGCTAGTTGATTGAAAAACTCCTAGAACATTAGATCTTGAAAAATTCTTGATTGGAAGAATATTACTAGATAAACATTATTTGGAAATTAGGTTTTGATTTGGATAATTTGATTTCAATTGATATTTGACATCCATATTTACTTCGCAAGTGCAAACAAAACATTTATTTAGAGATGACAAAATTGGGTGATTGAATGGTGGATTAAAATAAGTGTTTCAAAATGACAAGTTACATTAGTATTATATGACCAAGTAATTGTGCAATTGGATTATGGAAATGACTTTGTCAATATTTATTACATTCATGAGAGATTGGTGTAAATTTTAGTTGAATTATGGATTATTATGTCTTGATGTGAGTTATCCTGCATTATGAATTTTGTATATTGTTTTTGGGATGCCTAGCCCTTGCTTTGCTCCAAAAAATGAGTTAAGTTCAGATTCTGGAGTTATGATCAACCCATAGTTGTTCAACAATTTTGGGAGTAATTTTCTTGGCCTAATTAGTATAGTTAAATTAATTTTTGCATTATGCAACCTAAGACTTTTTGTTCTTATTTGGACAAAGTTTTTCTTATTTTCTATTTCAAATAAATTATTATTTTTTTCTAATTTATTATTATAGTTAAAACATAATTTTTATAATAAGATATTAATGAAAGATTTCCAAATATATGATCAAGAATAACACAATTATTTGAATAGTCAAGACAACGTCAAGACTTTAGAATCCTAATAATTTTCTAAAAAAATTATTTTAAATAAAATTTTGTTTTTAAATAAAGTATGAATGTTTTTAATCAAGTTTAACATTCCAATAGAAAAAATAAAATATCTAAAACTAAATTTAAAATATATTCTTTTGCTATTTATAACTCTAATCGAGATAATTTTCATGAGATTTTATCTCATTTTTTTTAAAATTGTTAGTTAAGACATAAACATCAATTGGTTAAAATCTAAAAGTTCAGTGAAACAATTTTCTTAATAATTCATAGAGTTTGTTATCATCAAGCAAAGTGTCATGATTAAGGCTCAATAATATAATAAACTATCCAATACACCATCAAATGATCATCTAACTATCAACTATCATTTGATAATTACATTGTCTCTCTATTTCTTGTCTTTTATCCAAAAGAATAGTTGAAACTATCTTGACAAATACAAGAATTATGTGATTCTTATGACCATTGGATAGAATTTTATCAAGTTTTGAATAGTCAAGAATTTCCTTATCTTTTTTCCAAAAAGTTTCCCAAAATTTATGTCTTGCTTGATTATTATTAAGTATGGAAGCAAAGATATATCTTTCTTCTAAAAAATAATTTGTATTCTTTTGATCTTGATCATTATGAAGAGAACCTTATGGTTTATTTTTATATACAATTTGCTAATGACCATAAATGACTTGTTTTTTATAACAAATGAATATTACTATATGGATATAATGGCACATGTATACATTAGTTAGCCTATTCATCTCTCGTACTAACTTAGAAAATATATGTTTTTGAACCCTCTTAAAGTGAGAATTACATTCAGCCACAAAACTTTATAATCATTTATTTTGATTCTACATATTAGTTATTTTGAACTAAAATTGGACTTTTTGTTAGAATATTTGCATTATATACAATATTTTAACTCTCTAGTTAATACAAGTCTACAAAATATATAAAAGTATGGTGTCCATGACATGTATGCATGGGAAGAACAAAATACTCATCAAATTTGAATTTTCCATTATAGTGAGCTTGTACATTTTTTATAATACCACTTGTGAATATTCTACTAGTATTAAAAGTTCTTAATGTTATTTGACTATGTGGTTCCCTAATTGAATAAGCCACAATATTGCTAACAAAATCTCCCAACTCAACAAGGTCCCTATGAGTGGGACTCCCATCATAACATTATTCATAGATCTAACACACACTTTTTGCAAGTAAAAGGGGTCATAAAATGTATTTGGTGTATTCAAAATGTTATTGATTAATTAACAAGCTCAATTTCAACTGATTAATTGACAAGCTCAATTTCAACATCTTGATTTTAAGTAGTGATTCATCACTGACTAATATATGCATTATCTCTTAATACACAACCCATTAATGTTTGGACAAAAATTTGCTCTTTAATCCCATTTTAAGGACTCATGAATATATTTTTAAGTACTTCAACAAGTCTATGCTTGAGATTTCTAGAATCTAAAGTACATCCATGGTTTATACAATTCCTTTGTCTGCTCTACAACAAAAAAATTATATATTCTATTAAATAAAGCCCTTCTGGTAAATTTTTTTAATGGGAAAACCAATAATTTATAGTTGAGGATCAAACATTAATCCTCATATACCGAACAATTTATGTACTTAAGATGCATTTGCTCTAACCCTTGAAAAGGATATTAAGTGGACTAGCTTAGAGAGGTCAGTCATCCAAAACTAAGGATTCATCTTTCATCTCTAATATTCACTTCTAGCATAAGACTTTTTAATAGATTGACATAACTTTTGATCATCCCTTCACAGGGTTGATCAAATGATCATCAATTCCTAAAGGAATAGATGTAGTAGTAGCTCATTGGAAACCCAAAGTTCTTCTTTGAACTAGGATATGTGATGTATATGCCATTTTAAAATGATCTATTAATTTATTAATATGTCTTTACTTAGTAGTTCAATCTATAATCCTTTCTTGGAAGAACAAATCTACCCATTATACCATAACAACCTTCCTATTCCACTAGGCTAGATTTAACAATGAAATTAAATAGTGATTCAAAAATTCCCTTAATCTTTGTTCTCACAAAACTTTAAAGGAATTGAAAATTCTAACAAGTGTGGGCATCATGTTTAAAAATTCATCTAATAAATTCATTGAAGTTTTTTTTAAGTTAGATAGCTTATGAGTATGCCAGGTAAAAACCATAGACCCAATACCGCTTCATCTATTTCTTAATAAAAAGGGTGACCACTTGTCATTTTGATGTATAATAAAGGCAAGATTCTCCTTGATATTCTTAGTATTTTATGGTGTATATAAATCTTTTTATGATTACAAAATATTCATATCGAAGTTCATCAGAACTTTTCTCAAGCTAACTATGCAATGATATAGTCTCCATTACAGAAAAAATGACTATCCAAATGGATTCATTTTTATTGATATGCTCCAAGTGAATCATAAGAACTACAAAAGTATGGTGCTTTCTCTTTTGTATACTGATGGTCTTTATTATCAATTGTATTCCTCTAATCATTTGTACAACCCTCATTATATTGATTATAACAATTTGTACAAATACCTTAGGGATTCCCAATCAATAATATATAATGTCAACTAGCATATATTGAGTTGGTACAAAAACAAGATCTCCAATAGTTTGAAAAAGGGATTCATGTTAGAAAACATAAGTAAACAATCTTCTACTTGAGCTTCTAAAGGTAAAGATACATAAAGATCCATTTGATCCCCATTCAAGTCTACATTGAGGCCCATACAAACTAATTGTTGTAAAAAATACCATTCCCCTCTACTAAAATGGGTTGGAATGTATATATGTCTAATATATATTTGGTGCTTACTCTATTCAATAATACAAGACACATCTACATAACTTCACAATGTATTTCCCATTCAATGTATTCCTTTTCATGAATTTTACTTTTAGCAGTAGCTATGTTAGAAGTGACATGTCCGATTTAACCATGAATGAGAAATATTTGGAAGTGATCTATTGCTATTAATTAAGGTAATACACATTGATGTAATGAAAGTAAAGTATCCATAATAATAGCAAAATGAATCTACCTTTTAACTAAGTAATGTAACTAATACATCAATAAGAGTATTTGTTTTAATAGTTGACCCTTCTATATAGTTCCTAAAGATTGGAATGCATTCATTTACCCCTATCTATTTTAATGATTGGCTTCAACTTAGAAGGGAAAATTGTTAATACACACTAAATCATCTATTTTAGTTCTATATTTATTTGAATAAAATATTTATATAAATCAAAGCAACTAGCAAAAATATCCTTTTTTTTATCTTTCTATTCGTATTCATTTTTGGCGAGTTTTTTGTTTATCAATTCCTTTTATTTTACCAATGAATTATTTAAAATAATTTGCTAATCCAAATTAGTTAATTGCTATCTAATTACACCTAACCCCATTATGATTTCTTAATTCCAAAATTTCTTCAAAATTTGAGTAGCACAAAAAGAGGGATGTTGTAATTCCAAGATTGTATTTTATATTGGAATGAATCTTATAATCATAAGAAAGTAGGTTTTTAGTTATGGGGCTAGCAAAAAAGTTGAGATAAGTTCTTATAGGATTCTTACCCCTCGAACACAAACACACAAACACACATACACACACACACACACAAAGAAACACAATAATATGTGAAATTTTCCAACCATTTGGCTCATGACGTTACACCAAACAAATAAAATGCTTATTTTTGTTTTTCAACCTTTTTATAAAACTTACAAAAAGCTACACTTTACTAAATTTATGAGTAAAGGCCATCCTTTCACTGATTCATTCTTGTTATTTTCTTTTTGCTCTATTTCTTTTACTTTTCACTCTTTTATTGTTGTGGTTTTCTTGCCAAAAAAATCAGAATCCTAAATTATGAGTAGTTTACATCTAATCAAATGATTAATTGGCTAAAAGAGATATCTTGTAATAAATTTATTTTTTTATATTTTGTTGTTATGTCTAACATTTTTTAAATCCTAACTAACCCTGATGGTTATGTCATTGTGTTCCTTGAATCATATTTGTGATATGTAGCATAATAACCATGCCAAAGTGGAATTTATAATTCCACAAAAAATTAAATTTTCTCATGAGTTTCATCTTTCATATTTCAAGACCATGGATCAAATCTTCTTTTGAAGTATTTGTTGGTTAATTTTGAGCTTCATGTTTCTCCTTCAAAGACTCATGTTAGAGCTAGAACACCATAATTAAGGTTAATAGGATGATTGTTTCTTCGTTTGAGTCTTTCAAATAGAAATTTCAGTTAAAGCAACGTCACAATATACTAGATTTTTGAATTCCATAAAGGGTTTATCTACAAATTCATAATATAAATAGGAAGACATTTCAAGTAGCACACACGAGTCATTAAGGATTTGAGTTTTATTTATTCTACTTTGTAGCTCTTATCTAAGAATGAACAAACTACACCCCCATTCTTCACAAGATTTTGGTTGTTTTGTTTTAGCCCCAATTGCTTGGTAATTACGAAAATAGCAAATCCCATGTTTTATGAGTCTAAAAACTTATTTCACAAAATAATCTATCTTTCTCTAGTTTATTTGTTTCCAAATGAAAAGTATATGATTTTGTTACCTCTTGAGCTATCTCTTCAATAGGTAGAACAGTATCTACCTAAGCCCTAATTGTTTGAAGGGAACTTTCTCTAATTTGAAATTCTTGATGTATATATTAATTTATCATAGAAAAAAAGAATAGAAGTTCCTATTAATTTACTAATTAATTTAGCTCAAACTTGAATCACTTTTATCTTTAAGTTATTGTAAGATATAAAGAACTGATTTAGTTCTAGGACTAAAAATCAAAGTTCTTGAATTAGCAATCAAATGGATTCTAAAGAACCCTCTAGTTTAGGTTTTATTCCTCCCATTATCATAGATCTAAGTACTTCTTTATGAGCTGTAATATGATTAGATTTATAAGTAAGAATATCTTCTAAGATATAAGAAACACCAAATCCTTCTAAGGTCTAAACCTCCATATCTCTTGCTCACTACAACCCTTTCTTAAACTCCCTCTAACAGTTTGTTGTGTAAAAAATCAATCAACTATATTTTTTATCAAGTTGTTTTATTATTTTTTTAATATATGAATTAATTTAAAATGTGATATAGTAAAAGAATTTCTACTTTTGATATATTAAGACTTAATTTGCATGATTTCTATCTTTCTCAATAATTGGTAAATGTAATATTGATTTCCTTATAAATTCATGCCAATATAAACTACCTACATTTTTTAGCTAAACTTTTGTTGCTATATAGGCTTGATACAAATGTGGAAAAAGATTATCAAAATATTAGGGGAGAAGAATGACATCAAGAATCCTGTATTTAGGAATACATAATGTGGTAATAAAATGGGGGTTGGAATTTAATTTTGAGGTGCATTATAACTATGAAAATTCTAAAGCCTTGATTATAAGAAAAGAAATAATCAATATTAATGTCAATTCCAACTATCATTGATATAATTAGTTGAAATTGGAAAACTAATATCATTATAATAATTTTAATGAAAAAAAAGGTCAAGACAATAGTAGTTATTTGTCTTTATTACCTTTAATTGACAAATTTTATGTTAGACTTAACACTCTTAGAAATATTATTACTATTTAGTTTGATAAAGGTATTTTCTTCCTTGTGAATTAAAATTTGAAATTTAAATACTTTAAAGTTTGAATGCAATAAATTTTTAATTTTGAATTTTGAATTTTGTAGTCTAAAGTTCTAAAATTGAAAGAATGGTAGAATGAGAAGAATTGAGTTGCATCACATGAGCCTTGATTATGTTTAATGCTTTAAAAGGAGTTTAAAATTTATTTCCAATTTTTATTTTTCTCTCATCATTATTCTTAGCAAACCATAAATGCATTATAAAATATGGATAGGATTCCTAAAAAATAGGATTCAATAGTAATAGATAAGATGATTAAAAGAGAATACACACACACACAGATATATATATATATATATATATATATATATAAGAGAAAGAAGAATTTTTTAGCCATATCATACGTAGATTAACAAATTTTAAGTGCTTGATATATCTATCTCAAAACATCTAATTAGAAGTGGGTTAATTAAAGAGGATAAATTATGGCACCTCTAACCAAAAATTGGATTATTTTAAAGTAGATCCTTTTTTTAAGGAGGTGTGACCAAGTTTATGTGAGCTATTAACATGTGTTTGTATTGGTTTAAGAAAATGTAACAATAAAAGGGGAATTTAGAGAACTCAATGAAGAGGATGCCATGTAGAAAAGCAAGTTAAGAGATAAACAAGAAGGTGAGGTAAAACTTTGATGCAAGAAGTGATCTTACTAAGGTGAAGTGTCTGTATACTTATTCTAGATAGAATGAGCACTAGGTTCATACTATATATTTAGCTAAGATTTAAGCCAATATAAAAAAGGAATTGCTTTGTTAAAATACATTTGAAACCATGAAAAATTGATTATGGTAAATACTAGCCATTCTTCTTTAAGAAATTTTCTTAAGAATGAGAAAATTTTGTCTATTGATGAGAAATGGAGATTTTTTTAAATAAATGGGTCAATTATCATTGTTTCTTAAGTAATATTTGTAGGGAAAACATTCCTAAAATGGATATTAGCATTTTTATTTTGTATGCAAAGTAGTTTCCATAATTATGTTGCATGTTTTGATTTGTTTATAAACAAATTTAGAAGATGAATTTAGAACAAAAAATTGTTGATGCAAAGCACTCCTTAACTTAGACATTATCATGTGGAATAAATTAAAGCTATGTAACTTTTTTTGCATTTTTGGTTGTTTAAGCATGTATGCTTTAATCATAGACTATCATAATAATTGTTAGAAAATTGGAAAACCATCGAAAAGAAAATTTTATTTAATGTAATCAATAACTTAGAAAAAAAATAGTCTTGTTTTGTTATTATATCTTTCTATAATTTAAGATCCCTTCTAAGGTTCTTCTTCTTTCATAATAAAATTGATGTTTAATAATTTTGATCTATTGTAATATTCACTTCCTGATTATTGTATGTAGAGACAAAGAGTTTCAGGGCATAACAAACCAAGGAATGTGAAAAATTGAGACTTGATTCTATGTTATTATATAAATTTATTTTTTGAAATGTATATTTTATGTGCATCACTATGATTTTATTTGAAATTGCTCATAGTCTTAGTTGATAACATTACAAGGTAATAATGTGTGTATTTTTGACAAAATTTAGGATAAGAAATATTTGAAGTTCTATGTGATATAGTTTGCACCTTAGCTTAATTAATATATGATTTAAGTGTGCATGGAAATAAAACCCAAAAGTCTTGAAATTGTTGCAGCTAAGTATCGCTTCTCTTTGTTTTGCATGGGAAACATGGAACCCTTTCATTGCTAAGTCATTGGAGGCATGTCTCAACCCATATGAGAACTTAGATAGCTTCTAAGGTGTTTGTAGCCCTCGGCTACTAGTTGGGAAGTCTTGGAGTGCTTTTTTTGAGGCCTTAGAATAAGTGTTACCGATGAGGTTAGACATTAAAGCAAATGTTTTATGGATAATTAAAAATTCTTAGTGAAGTTAAATTGAAATTTTAAGGTCTTTGGATATGATTATGTTAGTAAGCTTGGACGTGGAATCAAGCTCAAAGACATAAAAATAATTTATAAAAAAGGAAGCTATAATAGAAGGTTGTTTTGATTTGCTAAGGAAACACCATCGATGAACCTTTATGCAATTGTAATAAGACATTGGAATGTGCTAAGTTCTATCAAAGAAGCAATAAGACAATGATGTTTGCCACCCTTAAGTTCTATAGTTCCTTTAGGCAACTCCACAAGTGGTTTTATTTAAGTTCGTAAGCCACAAGATCACACCCTAGTTTGTGATCTAAGGAATTCATGGTAGCTCTTGAGGGGCCTTAGGATGGGTATGATGACAAAGGTTTACTTTATAGTCATAAAGGTCACTAGTAACTACTGTGACCCGAGACTTAGTTGCAAATATAATCCACTTAATATTTAATTAACTTGTGGTAAAAATCAAGACAATATAGACACTATGTTACCTTTTATTTGCAAGGTCTTAGATATAATCAATACGAAAAAATGAGCTAAACTTTTTAACCAGTTCAATTAAAATTTAGTGAAAATAATAAGGCATTTAGTCAGAATAGGACTTTAGTTATCCATACTCACTTAATAGATAGATAGTTTAATTACCCTACTTTGTTCACTTAAAGTAGTTATGAATAAATTCTTAAGACTATAATAAGAGTGCTAGATTATTGGTTAAAAACTTTTAGAATTAGCAGGAAGCCATTATATAAATAGTTCATAGGGAGAATATTTGCACATTTAGTCCATTTAGGAACTACATAATGTGCTATGCTTTTTATGGGAGTACTTATGGATGTTATGGAGCCCAAGAACTTTAACGGGATTGCCCATGTGATCAACATTTTTTAGAGATTATTAGATTACATAATGCGAAACAAGTGTAGGTCTTGTCAAGTTTCTTTTGGATAAGAAAGTGTGTTACATTAATAAGTGTGCAATAAGCATCCAATTAGTCATAGTATTAGGAAATATATGTTAACTTACTAGTACATGATGATGTCATTATAGTAGTCAAAATGTGATGCTATTAGTTTTCAAGATTTACTCTATTATTTCATTCATATTTTATGGTTATTACCATTTTGTTTAATAGCATAGCTCAAAGGTTCTTTGTTGAGTCTCCTAGGTCACCCCTTTATATTTTTTTATGATCAAAGAGTTAGAACTTTTGAGAACCAAAACTAGAGATTATTAGAGTTAGTTCATTAGTTAGATGATTAATCTTCTTTATTAAATCTTTAACAATTGTAGATTTGATACTTATTTATCATCAATTGAATTTTATTAGATGTGGACAATATCAAACATTGTTATCAAACTTAATAATTACTTGTTATAATTTTTATAAGCCTTTGATAGTGATAAATTGTGTTGCCTTGGACTAGATTAGAATGATAGTATTTTGTATTTTGTCATATTAGAAATTAGAGCTATGATTTGATAAAATGGTTCATTTAATTTTTGTTACACTCATTACTAAATAATAAGGTGGGAGTTGTTATAAGGTCATTTAATAATAAACAAAGGCATAAAGATGATAATTATATATATATATATATATATATATATACATATATATATAAATAGTGGCAACATAGGAGTTGCATAGGATAAATCTAGATCTAAATGGTATGTAATAACTTAAAAAACTAATATTTCATTAATATGCTCTTTTTCTTTAGCTATATGTAAAAAAATAACATTAACTTTCTTAAGGTTGAGAACGGTTTAAATCAATGTGAGGCAATAGCATTTTTAAAATTTTGTACATGTAGCAAGACATCTCAAATGAGATTTTAGGGTTATTCTCTTGTTGGTATGCTCTTCTCCCTCACTAGGTAGATTTCATGTGTGCATTGGAGTGTGTACTAGAGGCAATGTTCAATGATGATGATATCTCCAAAAAATGCTACACCCTTCAAACTCACCATAATTAGCAATGTTCTCACTTTTATGACCCAACATTGACTTCTTAAGAGTTGAATTCTAAACAAATTAGCTTCATTGGACCTATTCTAATGAATAAAGCATATGCCCCAAAGAATTTCACTAGACTTAGGCAACATTAATGCTACATGTGCAATGTTTGTAAAATTGTAAACATTCAAATTAGAATCGTCAAATGGCCTCTATATTTTTAACTCAAAACTTAACCTTTGTGAGCTTTAGTGTAGATCTCATTGGAGTGTCTTCCAATCAACTTTGTCAACAAGTTAGCTCTACTATCAATTGTGTCAATAGTCAACTACTCATTAAATGTAGATGTTATAATAGTTAACTTAATGAGCCCTTATGGGGCTCGAATGAACATAGAGCTCGATCTTTCTAAACACATTACTTCAGATATTAGAATCCTTAAAAAGATTGGCAATAAGGATAGTTTCTAGTAAAATATCAAGCACTACAAATCTTCCAATATATTATTGAAATTATTGCAAACAATGACAATTAATTGTCCAATAGAACTAGGAAGAAAGATCTAGATATATGCGACAAATGGTGAACAAGATATAATTCTAACTCATCAAGCAATAAGCAATGTGAAACCCAAACTTTGGAAGTCTTTAGTGTAGACACCAAAAGGTTGGATAATGAAAGTACATCAATGAGGGAAAATAAGGGAATAGAAGTTGAATACTACATGCGAGAAATTCTACTTCCCCAACAAGTGAAAAGATAACTTCCTTAACTACATCACAGAACATCAACAATTATTAAAAGAACCATATTGTATTATGAATCATATATTCAATAACTATTTTAACAAATTCAATGAGCAACTAATCTTTCTAAGAGGTTTTCTCACCTTAAAGCTCTCACCAGTAGACCTTATTCTCTTAGACAAAATAGTAAAATTTGAAGTATGAAAATGATGAGAAACTAAAAAAAGAAGTGGCAAAGAATAAAGCTTTTGGCATAAGAAGATTCAATGCTACAAGAAGTCCTTCTTTCATCTTTCTTGCTTCTTTTTATTGGAGTATTTTGTTACAAAAGGAATAATATTTTAATTTCAAAAATACACATTTGTTCTTTGTTCAAAAGTTTAAAATTGACAAACTTTTGAATCATTGGCTCCATACCTGCAAGTTAAAGCCCCTAATGCACTTGAATTTCATTCACCACTTAGAACTACATGAGCAAAGACAAGGCATAGTAGGTAGTACTTATCATGCACATGATCCACAAAGCTACCCACCTAAAGCATGCTCATATATGTGTGGGTTTGCTCTATCTCCTATTCATACATGGTGTACAGAAGCCAGGTTAGCACTACACGTGGAATGAAGCACATATGGTGCTTCAAGTCAATCATACATAGGACAACTGTTCAATCCCAAGTGAGCTGCACCTCTTGCATTTTTTTTACACCTCTTCGCCCTTATTTAGGCTTATTTTTGAGTTCCATTCAATCAACTTGACTAGGTCCTCTAGTCACCCTTTTTTTGTTACTATTTGAACCAAACATGAGGGAATAATGAATAACCTTTCTCCAAGCTATACATTTTGTAGTAGTAAGTTTTCTTCCCTCTACAACTTGGTCTAAAGTCTAGGCCATGCTCCTTATCATAATGATGCCTTTCTAGATGATGTTATCTTGAGTTAAGATCTTATCATCATTCTTTACAAAGTCAACCATTGGTGGTAAGTGTTTGACGTTCTTAATCAAGTATAACTGGCTCTTAAGCCTCCAAGATATCCTCATTCACTATTAAGAACATTTCCATATATCATGGTTGCTCGACTAGATAAGTATTATCATTAATTCTTTACAATAACTTGAACCGACTATATCATATTAGTTTTATTTTCTTTCCAAGTACTTTCAATCTTTCATTCCTAATATGAAGCCAAATAAGATAATCTTTTGTGAACATCTTATCAACTTTATATTGGTCATGATTTCTCTTAAACTTCTTCTATGATTTGACTAGTTGTCTTTTGTCATTGAAATGTATTTCTTGTATTGTTTCTAGAAAGTTTAGAACTTTTTGTTGAATATCACTTATAAATACTCTTAATTGTTGTGTCTATAAAGTCAACTATAGCAAGCTTTGTGGTAAGACTAACAAACAAGATTTGAAAGCATGCTTATCTATCAATTCATGAACAATATGATTGTATGCAAGCTATACTTATGTAATACCTCATTCCATGTTTTTTGATGATCTGTGCTATAAACGACAAGTATGCTTCACTAAAATTAGTATCCATCTTTTCCTACATTGTTCACTACATTATAATACTCTCATACCATGTGATTTCCCTTCTTCTTCTTCTTCTACTTCTTCTTCTTAATCCTGTACTTCCTCTTCTTCTTCTTCTTCTTTTCCATATTCTTCCTTTTCTTCTTCTTCTTGTTCTTGTTCTTGTTCTTGTTCTTCTTCTTTGTCATCACCTTCTTCTCCTTCTTATTCTTATTCTTATTCTACGTCTCCATCTCTCTTTCACTCAATCATTCATTCATTCTTTCTTTCTTTCTTTCTTTCTTTCTTTCTCCTTCTTCTTCTTCTTCTTCTTCTTCTTCTTCCTCATCCACTTCTTCTTCTTCTTCTTCTTCATCATCTTGTTCTTCTTCTTCTTCTTCTTCTTCTTCTTCTTTCTCTTCTTCTTGTTGTTGTTGATCTTCTTCTTCTTCTTCTTCTATCTTTATTTATTTTGACCTTTCATTCATTCTTTCTTTCTTTCTTCTCCTTCTTCTTTCTTTCTTCCTTCCTTTCATTCTCTCTTTCTTCTTCTACTTGTACTTCTTTTCTTCTTCTTCTTCTTCTTCTTCTTCCCTTCTTTCTTCCTTTCATTCTCTCTTTCTTCCTTTCATTCTCTCTTTCTTCTTCTTCATCTTCTTCTTCTTACTTTTTTTTCATTCTTCTTCTTCTTCATCTATTACTTCTACGTGACTTTCTTCTACTGCTTTGTCTTTCTTTCTATCTTTTTTCTTCTTCTTCTTCTCTTTCTTCTTCTTTTTCATCATCTTTCCTTCACTTCTTCTTCTCCTTCTTCTATTATCACTAGTACTTCTTCTCCTTCTATTTCTTTCATTCTTTCCTTCTATCTATCTTTCACATTTATCTATTTCCTCTTTCTCTTCTTGTTCTTCTTCTTCATCTTCTTTCTTCCCTTCTTTCTTGCCTCATCTTCTTCTCCTTCTTCTTCTTCACTTTCTTATTCTTCTTTTTCTCTTTCTTCGACCTCTTATTCTTATTCTTCTTCTACTCCTTTTTTGTTTCTTTTTTTCTTTTGTTCTTTCTCTTCTTCTCCATCTTCTTCTTCTTCTTTATCTTCTCCTTCTTCATTATCTTCTTTTTCTTCTTCATTCTTTCTTTTTCCTTTCTTTCTTTCTTTCTTCCTTTCTTCCTTCTACTTCTTCTCCTTCTGGTTCTTCTTCTTTTATCCTTCCTTTCTTTCTTCTTCCGCTTCTTCTTCTTCTTCTTCTTTTTCTTGTTCTATTACCACTTGATCTTCTTGTTCTTCTTTCTTTCATCCTTTCTTTCCTTCCTTCAATCATTATCTTCTCCATCTTCTTCTTCTTTTTTTCTTCTTCTTCCTTTCTTCATCATCATCTTCTTCTTCTTCTTCTGCTTTCTTACTTTCTTTACATTCTTACTTTTTCTTCTTTTTCTTCTTTTTTACTTCTTCTTCTTCTTCTTCTTCTTCTTCTTCTTCATTCTTTCCTCTTCTTCTCCTTGTCCTCCTTTTTCATTATCTTCTTTTTATTCTTTTTCTTCTTCTTCTTCATCATCTTCTCCTCCTTCTTCTTATTATTTTCTTTCTTTCTTTATTTATTCTTTCTCTCCTTCAAGTTGTAACTCGAAGTGGGTTTTTAGCTAAAAGAAGATAACAGTTTGTTATGCAATTGATTAATACACTATTGTGGTTTAGTTTACTTTACAAAACTAGTGTGGCCACGTATGCATCTTTTACTTTTTCTTTCTCTCTATTTCCTAAGGTTTGTGTTTAGCTAGGGTTTCATCATCTTTCTAAACAAATGGCTAGGTTTTTTAATTGCATCATGGATTTTAGGGATCAATTTGTTTCGAATATTTTGGATGAAAGATGTTTAGGTCATTGAGATTGAAACGTGTGATCAAATGAACTTTGATACATGCCTAAGATAAAAGTATAATAACTGTATAAAGATAGAATTTATTTTTTTGATTTTTCAGTTATGCATAAAATAAAGGTATAATAGTTTTATAAATTAATTGATTTTTTTATTTCAAGAATGACTTATTGATTTCAAGATAGAATTATATTTTTCTTTTTTAAGTATTGTATAAAATAATTGCATAAAAAAGTTAAAAACTTTTTTTTTCAAGATTTGATTGAAGGTTTGCATATGTACATGAAAATTACTTTTTCCTGATAATATATATTTATTCAATTCTTCATTTATTTTCTACCTTGAAAAGCTAAAATAACAGCTTAATCAAACGTACAATTTGACATTGCTCTAGCCATCAATGGAATACATACGTTTTGGGAGAAAATGATAATTTCTTGTTAACTTGTAATCACTTTATTGTATGACATTACTCTAACCACCTTGGAAATTCTATCTACCACTACAAATAAATAACTGTATCCTCTTGAAGTCATTAATAGACCATTGGTAAAATCCATTAAGATATTATTCCAAGGACTTGTTAGTACTAGTAGTAGTTTATAGATTTCTTATTTATGACCTGATGGTTTTGATGCAATAAAAAGTGTTCACATGTCAATAAATTTCTTAACATCTAAATTCATGTGGGGATAAAAGGCATACCTTTGAAAATTAAGAGTGGTCTTTGAAACTCCAAAGTGTCTCAAGACCTTAGTAATGTGAGCTATAGTTACACATTAATTTTTATAACCTTGTTACTGTACAACACTTTATTTTTGATAAAATACTCTGAGTATTTACCTCCATTTATCTCTTGATAAATTTTGCAAAACTTTGGGTCACCATTATACGTCAAAACTTACGACTTAAATTCTACATGTTATATTTGCATAATAGTTGTTAAACATTGTAAGATTAAAGGAGGTCGAGAGCATATTTATAAGTTTGTTCAAAGTGCCTTTCTTATATTTAAAAATCTTGTTGAATTATTGCAGGTATGATGACCACTTAAAGTATAATACATGATGTAGCTTTTGATTGATTCTACAAATATTGAAGCAGCTAACAGTTTGAATGTACTATGAATTATTTCAAAGGATGTATGGCCTCTAATGTTTTATATGTTTTTGTAAATAAATCAACACTTTATCATTGAATATGTTTTTTTTATTCTCCAAGTAGTAATTAAGAATAGTATGCTAGTGGCTTGCCTTATTCCATTAAAACTGCATTGATAACTTACTCTGATGCGTCTACTTGAATCTCAAATTGATGTTGTAGATTGGTAGAGCTAGAACTGGTGCTTCATAGATTACCTCTTTTAATTATTGAAATGTCAATTGATGTTGTTCAATCCTCTCAAGGTTTAGATGTCGAAAAGTTATTGCATGAAAAGGCATTATTCTTTCAAAAAATCCTTTGACGAATTTTCATAGGTATTGAGAAACTCTATGAAAACCCTTGAGATTGGTAACAACATGAGGTTTAGATCATTTTTCAATTGCATTAATCTTCTCCTTAATAATCTTTATTTTACCCTTTCCAACTTAATATCACAAATATAAAATGGTTTCTTTTGCATACTAACACTTGTTCTCATTCAACTATCAGTGATGGTATTGTAATATATCAAACACCTTGCATAAATACTTTATAATTCTTTCATTTGTATTATTATAAATGTGAATGTCATCAAGGTAAACTATCATTAAATGTTCTAAAGGAAGCAAAGGCCATTCATTAATCACATGACAGTTGCTTGAGCATTGCATAGCCCAAACACCATTACAAGTCATACAATTTTTGTTGAGTTTTAAAAGGTTTTTTCAAAGTTTCTCCTTCTTAATATGTAGTTGATGTTACCTTTCTTAGACATCTAGTTTTGTGAATGCTCAGGTGCACTTTAGTTGATCTAATAGATCATTAATTCATCATAATGGATACTTGTTCGTACAAGGGTGTTTGTTATGAGCTAGACAATCTACACACTTGCACCAACTTCCATTCTTTTTTGCACTAATTCAACTGGAGAGCCAAATGGTGAATTAGTAGACTTCAGTACTCTATTCTTCAATAACTCAATGACTTGCCAATTAATCACGTCATTTTTCACTTCAAATCTATGATACATATCAATGTTTATGAGTGTTTATTTGATAAAAGTTAATATGATGCTTCAGAACAAAATTTGGTAGTTGAACTTTTAGTTTAGCAAATTGGGTAGAATATTCCCTTATTATCTTCTTAAGTTGTTTTGGAATATTTTCTTTATTTTTTGGAACCAATATTCAGCTTCTTGGGTCGAATTAACAAAAACACATAATTTAGACTTTTATTTCCTAATCTCTTTGATTGGCTAGTAGCAATAATATCTATTATTAACTTTCTTTTGTTCCATATTATAATAAATTTCTATCCATCATTTGCGAATCAATACTATTGGACTTAACAACAGTATATATCATCTTGATTCCACAACTATGACTAGCCAAATATGATATGGCATATATCTAATGGAATAGCTTCATGGACAACTTCATCAAAAAATTCTTATGTGACTTCTAATTTTACCTTAAATTGTCTATAAACTCTTGCTTTGGAGACTTTTTGGCTAAACCCATGAGAATAGGGCTTGGATTAGTACCATTTTCTAAGCAGAGCTTCTCAATAAGGCTTTTAAAGATAAAAATTTTCTAACTACTAGTGTGTATGATAGCATTGGCCAACTCATTTACATGAGTACATGTTGAAAAGGGTTCCACTCTTGCTATTATAATTCATTAATTATAAGCTCCATTGGCCCTACAAAAAGAGATGGTCTTATCTTTTTATTGCCAATTCTCAAGAATCATCTCAATTTTAGTTGCAATAAAGATCTTTTTTCCTTTTTTTCTTCAAAATTCAATGGTGTAACCTTAGATTGTTTGCACTTGTCAATATCAGAGACAAAGCTACTTCCTCTACTTTTCTTACACAAACTATGGAATAAAATTATCTCAAATTAATTTCTTAAATAGGCTCGATATTAGTTCTATATCTAAACGAGTTCTTAAATTTACATTCATTTAGACCAATGCATGGCTCAACATTTTAAAACAAGCTTATACTACTTTGTTTAATGAAGAGTAGTTGTACTTGGAGAAATAAATCTTTAGTTGATTAAATTAGACATATAATGCTTTTGCATCCATAGTACCACATTAATTTGGTATATCTAACTTTATTAGACCTTATATATTCTCAAGAATTGAATAGGACTAATAATGATGGCATCTTAAAATGTATCCCCAAGTGTCCCTGATTTAGAAAATTTTCTTTGAATGGTGATTTTGTTTTAAATTTATGATGGAGTATATAAATTTTTTGACACCATCCCTATTAAAACTTCTATTTATTGTGCTAATGAAGTAACATGTGCTTACAAAAGAAGATTGATCCCTCCAAGAGCTTCTCCCTCTTTTGTTTATCATTCTTACCTCCTTATATAATGGTTTGATACACATTTTAATGCGAAAAGTATATTATTTTAATTTTCAAAAGACACTTTTGACCTTTGACCAAAAGTATACAACTTGTAGATATTGTGTCATCTGATCCCATAATAGAATGTGCATGGATTTCACATGCCACCAAGCACAACGTGCTTGTAGGTGAGGCACGATAAGTTATAATAAATAGACATTCAATTACTCAAAAGCTTTAGTGACGATCTCGAGGAAGAAGCAATGGCACTTAACCTTTTTTTAGATGGACCAAGGTGGCTTTATAGTGGTTATCAGTCACATGCCAAGATGAAAAGCTACTAAATGGAATCCAAAAACATGATTTTTCTTGAAATAGCCTAAAATAACTTTAAGCATCTCAAAGTACTAAGATTATAGATTGAAATAAATAATATCCTAATTTCAAACATTAATGGTATAGTTGATTATACAAAAGATTCATACGTTGAAAACGTGATGAAATTGCACAAAATTAAGTTAACTTCTCTTTTTTGAACCTTTTGAAGGTAACAAGCAAATGAACATCATTCAAAGGGGCTAATGTTTTTCTATTGTGAGAACATCTCTAACAACGTATGGGTGGTTTAGATGTATAATTTTCAATGACAAATAATGAAAATGAAGAACAATATCTCCACATATTTATAAATCATGATACATAAATGAAGTGTTACCATTTTGTGTATGCCAAGAACTATTTCATTAACAAAAGAGATCTTTGATGGGATTAAAGATTGATGATGGAGGCTAATTGTCTTCCTTGGATGGTAGGGAGAATTTATGTCATTGCTAAGGTTCAAGAATTTAAATATCACTCTTCTAGAAAGAACCCTAATGAATCATGATTAGCTTGAAAATTTTCCAATATAGTAGTTTAACAAATGAACTAGTTCCTATTAAACTACTCTCTCATTTTTATCCTTCCTCTATTCCTAAAAAATTAAAATTCCAAAGCACATGAACTGAAAGCATAGAATTCTATCCAATGTTAGCTCAGAACTAGAGTCTTTTAATTGCTAAGTTAGGAATGAGGTCCCTAGCGTACAAAATGAGGAGACAAAAAATTCTCCATGAAGAAAGCTCAATTTTGTAATATATTCTTGATTATTGAAGAAGTAGAAGAGCCACTTTTGGTGAAAGAAAAAGACCTTATCAAGCTATAAAAGAATTATAAATTTTTGAATTGACAAAACTTAGGATTAGCTATTCATGGCTATGAAAATGGTGGAGATGTAGTAAGTGCTTGATGGAAAGTACTATGTGGCTCAAGGAAGGTAATAAAAGTAAAATTTTCTTCCATATATTGGCCAAAAATAGGCAAAGTAAGCTTAATATATAATGAATTAAAGATGCAAGACAAAGTTGTCTCTTAGAGAGGATTTAATTGCCAAATATATTGTGGGTTGCATCACCTGTCACACATATACTATACATACCAAGCAAATGGGAGGAGCTTTGCTTTATTATCCTTAGAGTCACTAAAAAGTAATATGTTGCTAATTTAGCTTATTTGTAAGTGGGAAATATAAAAAATAAATTTTTTGATTGATTTTTGAAGTGCTTTTAATTTGATTTGTTTAATAATTTCTTTTACAAGCATTGTTCCTCAAGATGACAAATACAAAGCCATCAATTACTTTCTTGTTGGCAACCTATTACTTTGATAATTCGTAATTGCTGATATAATATTCCTTCCAAGGACTTATTGTGCTACACCTATTAATGATTCTAGACTAATTTGCACTTATAGTTTCTTTAAAAAACATTTTATGTTATTGTTTGTTAGGCTTCAATCTTTCTTATCCATGCACTCATCTTAATAGAGTAATTACCGTTTAATAATGTGAAATCACTAAAAATATTTTCATTTCATAAGAACTACTTAGATGTTTTTAATTACAAGGCAATGTTAATAACTCTACTATCAAAATATGTTTTTGAAAAGCACTCAAATGTATATCATGCAATTTTCTTAAAAAGTACTACACCAACTTAACCTAATAGTAAATTTATTAATCTAATCATAAGTATCTATAATAAAAAATGACTAGCAGTCATTAATTTTAGAGACAATGGCCCTCTTAATCATCTCATGGCTAAACCAAAGTAACCATCTATCCTTATTTCTTTTCCTTGCTATAGCTAAAGCACTAAGAAAAGGTTTAAGCAATCTACATATATAAGGTGTTGTGAAGAACAAGGAAACTTCGAGAGGTTATAAACCAGATTCCCATTTGGACCTAACAATTGAATTTTATCCTCTTCTCAAGAGATGAAAAACACAACATTCAAAATATCAATATATTATTCTTTGAGCTCTATGTCACATCACATTTGGAAATTATGGTACAAAAGATTTTATCTATTGAGAATACATTTATGAAACACAGGTACGAGAACAACATGAAGAAGCTTGTAAGATTTAAAACATACTACCATCCAATCCCTTTACTTGAAGGCACCTTGTTCAAATGCAAGAAGTAGATTGTTCACTTACAAAACTACATTAACAAACATGCATGAAGATAATTAGATAGAAGAATAAATTACTCTTAATGGTAGCTTCTCATTGTTAGCCATGTCCTCTAATTAATTCCACTCTATAACGTAATGATGTTCTATCCTTCAAATATTTTTATTAATGTAATAAATCATGTGATCAGAGACCACTTGGACAAAGCAATAAATGCATTTCCAATTTATGTAAGATTCAAAATAAATGTAAAAGATAAGCCATGATAGTATTATTTGGTTTAAACTTAAGTGACAATCTAGGCTTATAGAGCATTATTTTAGAATCAAATAATAAACCAATCCTTGCAATGATTTTGCTAAAAAATTGGAGTTCCTTTATGTATGTTAAGCCTATTGAACAAATTGAATAAATTATAGTGTAAAGTGATTCGATTATAGCACATATTCAGAGAAGGCTATGTAGTGGTAAACCAATTAGCTCAATTCACTAGCAATCATATCCATTTAGGCATTCTAGATTCATGAAAAATTATAAAAAGTTTCAAATATTTATTAAAAATGATAAGGAGAGATGTTGATATATTTATTGAGTGATCATAAAGAAAGTCATCCAGCAAATCCTTCCCAAACCAAACTCATCAAATTCTTTAATAAGTTCATTGGGGTCATCTTGGATTTCTTCTTATGGAAATCACTCAGCAATTAGGGTTGAAACACAAGAAGCAAAATCTTCAAAAAGAAATCACAAAGTTTTATAAATTTTTTTAACTTTTAAAAAAGATTCAATTCCCATAAAGTACTTGGGGATTTGTAGCTCAAGCCAAAAAGGACATATTTTGTGTCGACAGAATGAACCTATTTGACATGGCTCATTTCATTAAAGGAAAACCCATTACTATAGAATCTCTCAATTCTAATAAATGATGCTAATTCTCCTTATATTAAAGATAATTGTTTTCCCTTTTCCATAAAAATACCAATAAAACCCATTTTAAGATTTTTTTGCCAAACATTAACTTGGTTCTAACTTAAATACAAAACAAAGACATACAATTTTGACTACTTTTGCTGAAGTAAATTTAGTATAAATTGTATTAAAATTACATTAAATTTTTTTTGTATTATTAATACAATGGTAAATTTTTGAATTAGGAAGCTACCAATGAAATTTATTTTTCTCTTTAGAAATTGGATGGAGTAAAGAATGTGAAAAAAGTCATACATTTTTAATAATGTCATGGCTATTTGATCCAATATCAAATGGAACTATTTATTAATTCAATCACATGGCATGTTTCTAGAAGCTCATCTTTGTTATGTCTTGATTCTTTGGCCACTTCATCCTCTAGGTCAACCCATTATAATGACTAGTTCAGTGGCACAAATTAGGTATAATGGTTTTATTAAACAATGCATCAAACTTTGTATTTCATTTGGATAATTAGGTGATTTTTTTTAATTCATTACACCTTCTTAATGGCTTTCTATCTAGCTAATATGGTCACAAAAGTTTGAACAAATATGATGACATTGATCATTCATTTTAAAATGTGCGGTATGGACTTCATCATCATATTGTATGACGACTTCCTTCAAAGAAATACTATCATGGGCTTAGATAATAATCAACAATGGTAATTTAGATTGGACTAAAACAATTTTAGTTGGTGTTAGTGCCATTTTGATATCATAATACTTCAAAAAATAATTTAGATTACTTTGACGATGAAAAGTTTCATAATAAGTGCAACATGATTCCTCAACCATCCTAGCCTAACATTTCATGTCAAGACTATCATGCTCTATACATAATTCTCAATGCTAGTAGATCATGTTTTTCTTTTATGCCTCCACCTGGAGCCAAGTTCATTTTGATTTAATCACTCATTACAAAGGATTAGACAAATCTATTGACTCTAATTTGTCTTTGTTATTTTTATAGCAATGAAATCAATTATTTTAGAACATGATATTTACTTCATCACAAGATGGTTATTATCTAAATTTGCAGCATGGCACATACCATTTTGCATGTATAAAATGCCACTAATTTTTGTCAAGGCTATTTAAATATGACAATATATGAGTAAAATGGTCAATCTTGTCTATTTTGGCACAATTTCTCAATTGGAGCAGTTCATTTCTTTAACTAGAATTGTTTATCACATCACCAAAGTTGTCATAAAGCATTTGCTATGATGATTCTATTCATATGTTGTTTCAATCCACTATGCTCATATCTTTCCATGTATCACTTCAATGCATAAGTTATGTGTAATTGACCATGGTCACTATGGATACCACTATGTATTGCATTTATTCAAACCAATATATTGAATGGTTCATTCAGGTACTTTAACGAGACACTCCAAATCATTGAATGGGAACCAATTATCTTAAGGCATAAATGCAAATTAGCACATTGAAAGCTCAAGGATGCTCATCCTCTTTCTCGCATAACAACTTTTTGCTTTAGAGGACTTCATTATAGCACTAATGCATTTCAACTGCTAAACTCTCTCTATAAAAATCTTCATATACAATAGAACTCATTTTTTTAAGAGAGATGGTTAAGCAATGGTTTACATGACCTTGTAGTGTTGAAAAAGTTGATGAAATGATTTCAGAGAATGCTAAACACATAAAATAAATATAAATAGAATTTGCATAACTTTTTGTTAATGATTTTGTACATATTTCTATTTTATCTTAAATTAAATTAATTTTCTCTAAAATTAATAAAAAATTAAAAAATAAATAATTAAAAATAATTAAAATGTACACAAACACTTTTAGAAAGTTCAACTTAATTATAGGCTTACATCCACCACAAATAAAAGCCAAACAAAATCAAAACAAATTAGTAAAGGCCCTTCACAAGAAAACAACACCCAAAAAATGAAATATAACAAATGGTCTATAATAGCCTTCCAAAGAAATAAAACTAATTGAAGAAGAAAAATTGTAATGAAACAAATCAAATTTGATGCTATAGTAATATTATATTTGAATAAATATTTAACAATGAATAAATGTATTATGCTTTGCTTGAATAAATTAATAAATAAAAGAATATAAGCTTTGTTGATTCAAGTAAAAAGGATTGTTGGAGCCAAAAGACTAAAGGATACAACAAATGGAAATAATGGTGAGCACCTACAATTAAGATTTTAATTTTTTAGTTTAAAAAAATTCATAAATTTTTCGCCATTGTTTTTATGTTAAAAAATGTACAAATTATAAACATATTGCAACAACAAAAAGTAGTAGCCAAACTTCCCAATTTGTTCCTATGGTGGGTCAAACAACTCTAATTTAATAGCAACTATTCAAATATAGTCCTTTATGCAAAATAATGAGTTGGCAAGCTCAATAGTGTTTATAAATCCACGGGTAAAACTAAATCGAATATTCCAAGAAGCTTCTCATCATGTGCCTCTTACAAAACTACTATTTGACCATTATTTATTAGCCATTATAAATTTTGTTCAAATAATATTATGTTTCTAATTTAAAAAATCCTTCAAATCCTAATGATTAATGGGTCAATTTGGTAAGTGCTATTAGCCAATATAAAATATTTATAAATGGGATAATAACTAAAAAAATAGATTGATGAAATTTTACAAGAATATAAAAAAATGCTTCTATTAATGATATTAAAGGCATTAGTACCTAGTACTCATCGTCTCCTCCATTTGTTATGTCCTTTATCATCAAACTCAAATTCTTACTTAAAATCAGTTCAGCTCTCATTTTATAATTTATTAAATAAAAATATTTGTGCCATACTGAGCATTTCTTTAAGCATAAGAATTAGTCTTTATAGATTCTTATTGTTGCTTTCCTTTCATCTTTTTATAAATTCTTTTTTATTGTAAGGAATTTATGACCTATATTTTTTATTTAGTTATTCTATGGTTTTAGCTTATCTAGTATTTTTTAAGATTTTATGTAAGCATTTTTGCATTCCTTGGCTTCTCCATGGGTAAACGTAGGTTTTATTTTAGGTAAGGCCAACAAAAAGAATATTTTTGTACTCTTTAGAATTATTGTTGTCCTTCATTTTCATAATTTACCTAGAAATTAAATACTAAATAAAAATTAATGTATTTAAAAAAATTAAATATGTATAAAATTACTTTTAAGGATTTTTTTGAGCTTTGTAAAAATACTTTTATATTTTTTTAAAATATTTTTATAAGAAAACAAAAATTTTTATAGTAATTCATCATCCCTTTTGCTAAACGACACTTCACATAATGCAAGAAGCTCATTAGCTTAAGGTTAATGCTGAAACCTCAAATGAATTGTAAGTAGTAAATTGAAAGAAAGTTGCATAGTAGAGCATACGGAAGCAAGTTGATATTTGAAATGAAGAGTTGATAGCATAGAGGACATGTGACCAAACTTAATGAATACAGAAAGAAAATGGACAATTTTCAGAAAAAAGTTTTTATTTAATAATTTTTAAATTGACAATTTGTAGATATTCATTGAATTATTTTAGACATTATTGATATTCAAATTAATAAAAAATCATGCTTTTTGACATGGCATTTCAAAAGAACATCAAACATAAATATCTAAGTGATAATGAGGCGATAACATTTTTCAAGTTTGGTGAAAGTATGATGAAATTTTCAACATGGGCATTATGAGTGTATTTTCTTTGGGGCCTTCTTTTATCTGAATCTAGATAAGTTCACCATCCTTGCCAAACATGATAATGCCAATGTTTTTGAAGTGGTCATGTTCAATGATGTCTTTGCTTCCAAAAAGGATTCTCCCTTCAAACGCACTTTAATAGCCTATGTTTGCACTTTGATGACCAAACATGGAATTACTAAGACAAAGAATCTAAAACTATTGGTTACTTTGGACCTACCATGATGGGGAGGACTTCTGCTCTTAATATTTTCACTATAATTTGATAACATTTGATACTAGATGTGCAATATTAGGAAAATCATAGTTTTTAAATGAGAAATCTAAATAGCTTCCCAATGTTTTGGCTCAATATTGAACCTTTGAAAGCTCTAGTGTGGATTTTATTGGAGAACCTTTCAATCCACCTGGTCAACAAGTAGTACCTACTCTCAATCATGTCAATAGTTAATAACCCATTAAAGTAGCTTCTACACAAATCAACTAAATAAGGCCCCAAGGGACTCTAGCCTACGCACAGGTTTTTCTTATTAAAGATAATCTTTCAGAAATTAGAATCTCTAGAAAGATTTGGAGCAATAATGGATTTTGGAAAAAAAATTAAATATTTTAAATTTTTCAAATACTATCTATGCAATTTTATACAAGGATGCTCAATGGTCCAATTTAAGCAAGAAAAAGTTCTAGACCCTTACTTGTAAGAAATGGTGAAAATGAGAAAAATTTAGTTAGTTAAGAAGTAAGTAAATGTAAAACATCTAACTTTCATAGACATCAATGTTGACACTTAAAGGATGTGTAATGAGTGAAAATCAATGAGGCCAAGTAAGGGCATAGAAATTCATAATTGTATGATAGGATCTTCACATGCTTGAAATTCCCTTGCCCACTATAATTGAAAGAAATAACTCCCCCACTACGTCATAAGGCATTAACACCTAATTCAAAAAAACTAATTGTATAACAAATCATCTATTTGTTCATTATTTTGATCAACTTCAATGAGAAATTGTAAAGTAAGAGTAAAACATTTAAATCTAACTTGAAACATAGGAAGGATGTGTAGCTTAAATAATAAGAACATTCAATCTCTCAAAAGCCTTAATAACGATCTCTAGGAAAAAGCAAAGGCTCTTATGCATTCTGAGATAGACTATAATTGTTTTATAGTTATTACCTTCCACATGTCAATAAGAAAAGCAACTAAATGGAATGTAAAAAATTGATTTCCTAGAAAAAGACCAAATGAAACCTTTAGGAATCTCATAATGCAAATACCACATATTGTAACAAAGAACATCTTGATTTTGGACATCAAGAGTGTAGTTAGTTCATAACATCTTGATGCCTTAATAACATGATCTAAATGCACAAAATTAAGCTAATTGCACTGTGGGAAACCATTACAAGTGATAGAAAAATGGACATTATTGAAGGATACAAAAATTTTACCATTTTGAGGACAATATTTCTAAGCAAATATGGGTGTTGTAGTTGTACTTCTTACAATGCCAAATAATGAAATTGAAGAAAAATACCTTTACATTCTTATAGTGCATGATATCTAAATGATGTGTTTCCTATTGAATCATAATTTGTACATAGAACTTTCTACTATAATAGTTCAACATATGAACAATATCTTATTAGACCACTCTCCATATCGATCATTTCTCTATCAATAATTTGATCTAATACTATACAACTTAGATTCCAAAGAACTTGGGTTGAAAGCATAGAATTTGATTTAGTGGTTGCTTAGAATTGGAGCCTTCCAATTGCTAGGTTAGGAATGAGGGCCCTAGCATACTTGCTAAGAGAGTTAAAGATCACTTTATAGAATGAACTAAAACTTAATTTGGTAACATATTTTATAAGACTTAATTATCAGAATAACATGTTATGAAGAAGGAAAAAAAATTGAAAGTATTATATATGACTTATCAAGCTTCAAACTAAAAGAGCTTTGGATCAGCTAATCGTGGTTGCTAATATAGAGGGGATGTATCAGAGCCAGAAGACATTTATTGTGTGATTCAAGGATGGTGATAAAAATGTAATGTCTTCCTCACAATGGTCAATAATAAGAAACGAGTTCTTAATACATAAAGAATAAAAGATTCAAGTGGGCGTTAGGTGTCAAAGGAGGATTTAATTACCAAATGTGTCATGGATTGCTTCACCTCTAACTAGTCCTTACTAAATAGATGTTTTGCTTTATTATCTTTTGACTCACTAAATAGTTCTATGATGTTAATTTAGCATGCTAGAAAGCAGTAAATATAACAAATTAATTTTTGGATGGATTTCTTATGTTCTTATGGATTGGGTGGGCTTAATGGTCTCATTTTCAAGCATTGTTTGACCATAATTCAAGATGACATTTATGATGCTATCATTGTTTTTCTTGTTGGTTGCCCATCACCTAAAGAATTCTCTAGTATTTATATAAAGTTCCATTTGAGGACTTAATATAGTACATCTTTTGAAATTTTAAAACAATTTGTTTCGATAGTTTCTTCGAAAAATACTAAGTTTTTAGTAGTTAGCTTATAGTGTTTCCTACTCACTATCATCTTGATGGAGCAATCAGCTTTTACTCAAAGGAATTTACTAAAAATATCTTACTTGCATAAGAGCTACCTAATGATTTAAATAACAAGATTAAAGGTAATAACACTATTATCCAGTTAAAATTTAAGATAGTATTCTATAGTATATCTTAGGGTTTTGTTAAATACATATTACACAACTTTAACTTCAATAGATAATTTATTAATCTAGTGATGAGTGTTTATAATATAAATTTTTGTTTGTCATTATTAATGAGAAAAGAAATGATTCCTTTCAACTATCTCATTCGCTAAAGCAGGGTAACCCTTTATCCACATTTCTATTCAACATTGTGGTTAAAGTGCAAAGAAGAGTGTTAAACAATATACATATACAAGGAAAAATGAATTACTAGGCCCCCCAAAGAGCTTCTCAACCAAACTCCAATTTGTTCTTTGTAGATGTGTTTATCCTCTTTTAAAGAGGTGACAAACAATACATTAAAAATGTCATGTTATTTTTCTCTAAACTCGAAAGCACATCAAGTTCGTAGATTAATGTACAAAAGGACTTATTTATTGGATTTAAAAACATCAAACACAAGCTTGAGAACATCATCTAGAAACTCCTGGGATTCAAATGATGCTACCATATGATCCGTTAACTTGAAAGCACATTGTTTTAAGCGAAGAAGTAGGTGGTTTAATTCCAGTACTAGATGAATAATATTGCTAGAAGAAATTACTCGTAATGAGTGTTAGTAATGGTTAGTCTTGTCCTACAAATAATACCACTTTATACTCTAACAATACCTTATTTTCCAACAAAATTATCAATATAGTAGAAAGTGTGAGAAATTGTTTTTTATAGACTAATAATGATTAGGTGAGTAAGTAAAATTTGGCCAACTTGAAATAAATTTGTTTGCTTTGGAAAAATATGGATAAGTGGTTGAGAAATTGAAATATTTTGAGGATGCATGTAATGCAAGGCTTTGCTAGAAGGTCTAGACCTCGAAGACAATTAGGGTTAGAAACATAAGTGGTAATTTCTTTAATAAAAATTGTTATAGACTATGCTCCTAACTTGGAATGATATAGACAAAATCATTCTAACTATTTTCATAAATGGAACCAAATAGACATGGTTGGATACTATTCACTATCAATTCACCATGATATAATCTTATAAGTAATTCCCTTATTCATAAGTCAGAAAACATAATGTAGAGTATTAGGCAGCCATCCAAAAACTACTTGCTAAGATGGAGGCACCTAAATAATTAATTCTTATTCACTAACTGCTTCAAAAAATTGAATTTTAAATTTCTAAACAAATACCTCTTTTATGCATATAGGGATTCTCAAATTCATGGTTTTATGCAATGTCCTAGTTGCCCTAAAGTTTAGCATTAAACACATCCAATATGATGCTTCTAGAATGATGGAATTATAGTCATACTCATCGAGAACAATAATAGTGATTGCCCAGATCTAGGTCATACTTATCGTGAAGTCAATACTTTATCTAATAAAGTTCTTTATAAATATTAATTGAAAGAAGGTTTTTTGTTCTGATCTCTTAGGAATTTTCTTGTTTAAAAAATACATAGTAGAGGTCCAAATAGACATTTTGGTCGAGTCAAAATAATAAGAGGTGTGACTGATCGATTTCATAGGCAAAGATTTCCTTAAAAAAGTTGCATCGATAGATTCTTAATGTTGAACATGTGTCATAACTAAATTAGGAAATTATAGTCAAGATGCATATACACCATTACTTATAACACAATAGACAGGGAAACACGTAAGTTTGGACTTAGTATTAGGATTTTTTAAAATCATTAGAAATAATGATTCTATATTCATATTGATAAGTTTTCTAAAAAGGTTTATTTTATACCTTACCATAAGACATCGAACACCTCCCAAATTACGAAGTGATTTCTTGATGAAGCTGTGAAACTACATGGCTTACCTCAAATAATTATTTTAGATCATGATGTTAGATTTACTATCTACTTTTGAAAAATACTTTGATCCCTAAAGAAATCAAAACTTATGTTTTTATGGACACATTATCCCAAAAATAGTGGGGCAAATAGAAGTACTCATTCAAAGTTTAGACAATTTTTTTGTAGCCTAGTAATGGAACACGTTTAAACCTAGAATCTTTTATAACATTCTACTTATTTCATTTAAAATGATTTAATTAATAGAACATATGGATTGAGTCCTATGTTCCCTATCATCATTCTTGAGAACCATATAGTTCTATGTATGAGGTGGTTTGGTAAAAGCAAGACCATGATCACTCGTCAATTTTTTAGAAATACATGCCATCTCGCTTTGCTAGTCTATAGTTGTAGTTCCTTTAAATAAAAAAATATAAAAAAAAGAAGCTATCACTTATTATTCTACTTTCTTGATATCCTCATGTGTCAAACTATTATATGATTATAAGGTCTGGTAGATCTAATCAAATATCAAACTAAAGCTAAGAATCAAATCAGTACTAAAGATAAAACTTATTCCAAGATTACATGCGAAAAGTATCTTTATGAATAGCCTAACTCACCTAGATGGTTAAGAAAGTTCTCTTAAACAAATAATGTGAACCAAACTTAGATGACAAAGTGACCCTAAGAGAAGAAATACCACACCTCATAATCTAGTGAAAAAAACTTACGAGACATAAAAACCATAGAAGCTATGATGAACCTTCTAATGAATCTCACCAAGATATCTACAAGATAAATCATAACCATAAAAGAAGAAATGAACCTTCTAATGAGTCTAAACTAAATGATGATTTAGATATGCATATTAAAGAAGAAATAATTTACAGGCATCAAAAGAGAGAGAGAGAATATCCTTAATATGAAACTAGATGCATTAACTTTTAATGACAATTATAATCCTAAGGATTATATTGACTAATAGACTAATATGGATGATTACTTCAACTAGCACCAAATAATTTAATAGATAAAATATTAATTTTTTAAGACCAAACTTAATGACACCATACATAGGTTTTGCAAAAATTTGGAGTTGTAATATGTTAATAATTTTGAGGTGTCCCAAATTTGTAGAAACCCAAAGATTAGTTTATACAATAAGTTTGTTCTATAAACCTATAATATTGAATTATTAGATAAATGGCAAACATTTTTTTAGGTTGGTAAATTTATTAAAGAGTTCATTAAATGATATGAATGAAACCAAACATAAAGTACTCTCCTATTTAATGTAGGTTTAAATATATATATATATATGTTGAGCTTAATTTGAAAAGTGTTACTACCCTAGAGAATATTTTACATATAACTAAAAAATGAAAAAAAAAATGGAACAACCATTTTTAAGAGAAATAGCCTTCCAGACCCTTTAAAGGCTTGCACCACCAATGCTTACTTAACCTACTCATACTTGCACTTCATCTATCCACTCTACTATGGTTTCTAAATCTCATAAACCTATATTATCATCTACTTCTTTACACCCTTCTTCAAGAAGACCCATTATGTTCCAAATTACCGAATCAAGAATCTTCTATTTTAAGGGCCATGAAAGCAACATGCAGCCATCAACTAATTAAATAGAGCCATGGCTATAAACTTATATAGTAATAATGAAAAATAAGAGTCGAAGGATGAAGAAAATATGATGTATAATAAGGATGTTGTGTATAAATTGGCAAATATCGAAACTTTAGTGGTTTTAGTCATTAGGTACACCCTTATAACCAAATAACTATAGGATGACTTTAGGTGCTCCAACTCATAAAAAATCCCATCACATTATACCAATCTTCAACTCATAAAAAATCCCAGTGACTTAAGCTTAATAAATCTAACTAAAATTATAAGCCCATGAACAAAAAAAAGGAAAATACTAAGAATTTGAGGTCAATCACACCTCCTTAAGTTAAGAAGACCATTGATGAAGGGGACTTACTTTGGTTTTTATGATAAAGAACTTACCCACCACTATACTATACTCACCACTTATTGTATAGGGCTTTGTAAATAAGTTTTTTGATATTTTTCTAAATGATTTACCAGATACTCTACCTCACATGAAGTACATAAAACTAATGATCGATCTAATTCCAAAAGCGAGCCTACCTAAGCTTCCGTATTCTAGATTAAGCTAAGAGAGTCATACTATGTTGGCTCAATAAGTAGAAAACCTACTTAAAAGGAGATTTATCCAAGAATGTTTTGGTTCCTATGCGATCCTTATACTTTTAGTAAGAAAAAGGATGGAACATGGAGGATGTGTGTTGATAATCAAGCGATTAAGAAAATAACAATAAAATATATGTTTCTTATTTCTGGTTTAGAATACCTCTCAAAAAAGATGTTAAGTGTCACCATTTTTTTTAAAATAAACTTAAAAAGTGGTTATCCTTATCTAAGGATTATAATGAGAGATGAATGATAGATAGTATCTAAGACTAAAATTTTTTATATGAATAGTAAGTGATGTCATTTAGGTTATAACATACAATAACTAAATTCATGAGATTGATTACATATGTTTTCAAACCATACTTAAGGTAATTTATCATACTTTATTTTTATGACATTTTGGTCTACAACTTGTATATTTGCATAATGAATGTTACACTCTATAAAAGATAAACTTATTTATTGATCTAAAAATATGTGAATTCTTCATGATTGAGGTTGCCTTCTTATTGTATATAGTTTTCCCTAAAGGGTTATCTACTGACCCTAACAAAATCAAGATATCTATGTGTGGCCCACTAAAAAAATAATTTATGACATTGGAAGCTTTCATAGTTCAGCCACCTTCTCATAATGATTTTTAGAACTTTAGTACCATTGTCACATTGATTACTAATTTTTTTAATGTCTAGTAAACTTATTTTGACCAAATTTGTAGACTTAACTTTTGAGAAAGTCGAAAGTGGCAATGACTAAAACACACATTCCCACACTACTTGAATTTTTCAAAGCCTGTGAGGTTGTATGTGATGGACCAAAAGTAAGGATAAGTGGTGTCCTTTTTCAAGATAAATATCATATTGCCCTCTTTAATGGCAAACTTAATGATGCTAAAAAGAAGTGTCCTTTTTGTAAAGAATTTTTCTTTTACTGTGACCAAAAGGTGATATTGTTTCTAAATACCCAATGAGACCTTAGTTTTAAATTTGTTATGAAAAACAAGCTTGGTTTGAAAATAAAGTAGTTGATGCATTTGATCAATGTGTTCACTTATTAACAATTTTTTTTATAAAGGCCTAAAATGTTACCAAAATTGAAGAACCAATATCTTGATTATTATAACTTTCAACAAATTTATGAAGAAATCAAATGAAGTCTAAACCTTGCATTTATTGATTTTTTCTTAAAAGATTGTTACTTTTATAAGAATAAAAGGGTACGTATCCCAAATTCATCATGTAAAAATTTTTTTAATTAGGAAACACATGTTAGAGGTTTATCTGATCCTTTTTTAAGAGATAAGACTCATGGAGATATTTTAGAGAGATTTTATTAGCCTAGAAGGATATATTATTTTACATCTGTTGTTGTGCAATGTCACATATGCATAACTACAAAATCTTTAAATTTAGGCCAAGGACTTTACATTCCACTGCCCATACCTGATATGCTATGGGAGTACATAAATATGGAGTTTATATTTGGATTACTTATTACCTCAAGGCATTGATTTGTCCTTATGGTCATTGATGGTTTCTCTAAAATGGCTTAATTTAACCTTTGTTGCAAGACCTCAAATGTAATCTATGTGGCTAAGATTTTTTCAACGAAATAATTAAATTACACGGTGTTCCGATGACCGTAGTATCTAAATGAGATGTAAGATTTACTAGTTATTTCTTGAGGATGTTATGGCATTTACGAAGAACTCAAACAAAAGTATTAAAGAATAGTTCAAAAAATAATTTTTGTGGCTTGATAAGTAAATAACCTAATCTTTGGGAGCAACTACTACTATGAGCAAATTTTTGATATTATATTTCTATTAATCTTAGTATTTGTTTATGGCCCTTCGAAATTTATCTTAGTAATAAGCATAGGTCTTTGATTGATCTTATTTTCTTACAAATGGACTTTCATACTTATATTTCTACTTCTTTCTTTGCTTCTCATATGTTTTTATTACAAAGCAAATATATAAAAAACTTAATCTAAGTAACGAAAGATATAAGAAGCTACTAGGCACATAAAAAAGTTAAGAAATTTCGTGAAGAAGATTATGTTAGAATTAGAGTTAAATTAGTATGGTTCCCTTTTAAAGCTCACAAAAAATTAAAACCACATGGAGCGAAACTTTTAAGATTGTCAAAAACTAAAGACTAATGTGTATATACTAGATTTGTTAGAAGAATACGGGATTAGTGTGACCTTTAATTATTAAGGATTTAATCTCATATAAGGTGCTACATTTAATACCTACTGGTAAGTCATTTGAGTTTAATTTTCTTATCTTGAGTGAACTCACTCCTACCACTACGTTAGACCTAAGAGTAAGTATGAATAATGTGAAAAACATTTTAGATCATATGACAATTCTAACCAAATATTGCCAACTTAGAAAAGTTTTAGTACATTGCAATGGAATTTGTTTGATCGAGAACTCTTGGCTTACATTTTATGACTTATATTATTTCATGCCACACTTATTGGAGCACTTTTATCCCATCAACCTGATACTATTGTGCCAAGCTCTCTCCTACTTTAAGGAGGATGATGTAGGAGCATGTTGCCTTAGCTCACAAACACACACTCAATGGCATCACACTAGACCCATTTGAACTCAAACTTGTACTCGAGCTAAATCTTATTTTAACTAGACATTTTTGTCCATTATATGGGTCAACTATAGTACTCTAATTTTCTTATGATTGTCTCTTTTACTTTTGCTCTATTTGTCTAATCATATTTTGTAGTAAAATATGTCATCATCAATATCACTTCTTATACATGTATTACTTGCTATAATTAGTCATTCATCATTTCTTGATCATTAATTACTTTTGATCACTAATACAAAGGCCCAACATCACCTGGGTGCTCATCATCACTAAATTGCCTATTGTTCCTTGGCTACCCACCATCGCCTAGTTGCCTATTGGCTAACACCGTTAGCTCATTGTTAATCATCATCATCCATCTTGCCCACAATCGACATCTTGGTCATGTCATCATTAACATCTGATCATCATGTTGGATAATTGCATATTTTTTTGTCAAATTTTTTTCATGCTTTTTAATGTTATACATTTAACGTGGTTGAATCACTTGGAGTTAATGTCATTAAATTCTAATGATCTTTTTAGATTCTCATGTGATTTAACTATAAAATTATATTTCCCCATATATTTTATATTTAATGTGGTAAAACTATTGACTGTTAATGACATGAAATTTTAAAGATCTCTTTTCGATTCTTAGGTGATTTAACTTTGAAATTATCTTTTCTTTTTATCCATGCTTATGATATTTTCCAAAGGTATGTTTTACTTTTTTTTTAATTTTTTAATGCATTAGGCTCTCATCCATCTATAAATAGGATAAGTTCCCCTATTATACTGTAGTTGTTGATGCATAAAATTTCTCTTATTTGTGTGGTTTTACCGTTATAAGCAAAAAGTATATGCCCAACTCTAGTTGGAGAGATTCAAACTTTCCTTTGAGAGAGATAAGAATCAATAATGAGAAACCTTCCACTAAGGGAGCAAGCATCCAAACCAATTCCTACTTTTATAAATACCTGTAAGTCTTCACCAACCTTTTTAACTCTCTTGATCCGATCACTAAACCACCACCCACCTCAATGAGGCTTCATATCCTAGCCTACCATCTTGTTATCCTTTTGATTAAGCTTACTGACTAACCCAAACCTCCACTTTGTTGCCCTTTTAATTCTTTAGTGGTCCACATGTTAATAAGAGAGAAAACTATGTGCCACCATTATAAAAGGGTACACTCTTTATATAATTTTTATTTTCTAAGTGATAAGCTAATATTAAATTGCTCTCTCTTTTATTAGACTACTTTACATATGTTTGTCTTAAAATTTTTATTTTATTTCTGTGAAATTGGTTGTGATAGAACTTCTTATTGGAACTTTATGCTTAACTCTTAATGTGTTGCCAACAACTCTACTTAATAATTCATGCTACAAATTTGGAGGCTAATCTTTGAATAATGATAAGATACAACACATGGAACCTAGTCCTAATTAATGTATAATATTCTTTAACATTCCTTAATAATTTATCAAGAATCTTTAATATTGTCACCTCTAAATTAGACCTTGGCAAAAGTTTAATTTGTCATATATTAATGGATTATCTCATAAGGTCAATAAACCAATAGAGTGGTATAAAATTTAGCTTAACAATTAGTTTAGAAATTATTTGATTATGCCCAAAAGTTCATGTAAGCATTATGAAAACAAAGAGATAAGAGTTTGATTCTAAGCATCAGTTAATATACATGCTACAACAATGAATACTACTTAAGCTAAACTAAAAGATTCATAGTTTAATATTGTACCTAAAAATTTTATTTTAGTTGTTAAAATTTAAAAAAGGAAAAGTTGTTTTTCTTTGCTTAATATGTTCTTTTTTGGCCTCTAGCATTATATGGCTTTCTCATTTTTTTTTCATGGAAGTGCTTAGGTGGGCTTCTAGGAAGGTCCTAGAAGCGCTATATCAGAACATTCATCATACAATAATTATTAAACATTCTTTAGTGATAGTGATTCAATGATTATGTTATATCTTATTATTTTATATCTCCAAAAAGATAAATTAAATTTTATTATTTTCCTTTTTTTAAGGATTATAATTCTTATGTTTTTTTGCCCTTAGCATGGATTTTGAGAACATTCTAATGCATTGTTTTAAGAAAAGAAGAACTCTCTTAGAGCTTATTTTTGTGGTTTGTTAGAGTTATGTTTGACCACATAAAAATGTAATGAAGGTAAGTTCATGTAACCAAAAAGTAATGAGGGTAATTTTTAGGCTCATGAAAATCTAGAGAGGACTTTATGCTTTAGTTTATGTAAATAGCAATTACAAAAATTTCTCCACTTATGAAGGATTGGTTAGGTAGTGATTAGCCTAAGCATGGCAACTTACAGGCCAATGAAGTTCATAGTTTTGTTTGGAAATCCACGTAATATTTTTTTAGTCTTTTTCTTTAGTACATATTTATCTTTCTTATTTCTAGATTCCTTTCAAATGTTTGAATCATTGCATGCAACATTTGATGATCCATTGTAATTATCTAAAAAGATTTAAAAACTCTAATAACACAAAATTCAACTATCATGGGTTTATTTATAAGACATCTAGTGAGTTGAACTCTAAACCTTTCAATAAGTACCACAATAACCTAAAAATGCTAATAGTTGTTACCAAAGAATCCGATGAGACCTAATGGTGGGTCAACTATTACTATTGTATAAATTCTTATCTTGCAAAAATTAAGAGCTCATAAATGCATATAAATATAAGTATGTTTGAATCTTTTATGCTTGCAATAGGTTGAGCATTATAGTTAAATGCATATATCAATATCAAATAATTTTTTACAGGACAACCCAAGATTTATAAATTATATTGTTTAATGTCCTTATTGGTGGATTTCATAAGGAAAAGTGATTGTATCATTACTATTCATCCAATAACTTGTGATCTAATTTAGATAAAAGACTCATGTTGACATTAGATCATTGTTGTCATAGCTTCTCTGTGGTTGACCTATGCATCACATGTGCAATAGAGTTTGAAAAACATTACTATATCACAATACAAACATATCACACATTAATCATCACTTGGTTGATTTTGACACTTGTTTGAGTTGACACTTCTCTTTCATGAATGTTGGATGCCAACATCTGATATGTAGGTAGAGTCATTCATGTCAAAAAGCAATGTGTAGGTGAGTACTATTACTTGGAAGTGCATTGTGCAATACCAACTTGCAAAAAAGTTGTGTGATGAGTGATCTCAAATGTTAGTGGCCATGGAGTGCTAAATATTCTTCAAAATTTAACTTCTATAGGGTAGGTCGATATTCATTTGTGTTAAGTCTTAGTGATGTAAGGTATGCTTATGTTGTATAATAATATGTTTAGAATAGGAAATCTATAAAGGCTTCTACGAATTATGAGGGAAAAGAATTTTTGCTTTGTTGTAATACAAAAATTTGAAGGAAATTACTAGTTCTCAAGTTCCTATAAATATGCCTCATTTTTCTCCCATAATGTGGTTGAGAAAAATATGACAGATTTGAATCATATTCATTCATCAAGCATCATTTCATTTAAAGAGTTTTGTTGGTCTTTTAATTGAAATAACATTTTTGGATAATGTTTAAGTTCATTCTTCTGCTACTATAACATAGCTCGTTCATGCATTCATAATCACACAAATCTCATGATTTTCTTTTTGAACTTATAATCTAAATGAATTTGTGATATTTATTACATATCCATGAAATTCAGACAGGGTTAATGTTCTCTCAATTTTATTATAACAACATTCTTAAAAATTCTCTTGGCTCTGCTTGTGAGCAAGGAAGATCACAAGTCAAGTCCTTCTAATGTGAGGAAGACCAATAACCTTACATCGAAGCATTATATTGGCACATCATCTAGTGGCAATGTAAGTCCTTTTGTTGGTGGAGATTTGAAAGATTTACTCAAAGGCTTAGCGTAAAGTGCATTATTGAGGTAAATACATCTTTTATTCTTCTTTATTAAATATTAAGCATAAATGTTTTTAATAAAAGAATATTTTTGTAATGCCTTTTCATTATGATCAAGTTAACTAAAGAAGTGATTATATACCCAGAGCTCCCTAATTCTATAGGCGATGTATAGTAAAGCCTAGTGATTGAATATCTTAAAAAGTTCTATGTGACTTAATTTCTTGCATTTTTCTTAAACTTTTCTTTTTATGTACCAAAGTTCTAAAATTCAAAGTCAAGTATGATTTTGAATTACCAAAAAATATGATTAATCCAAATTCTCCACTTTTGGTTATGCTTATTGGAGAACAGGTTGTATCAAAGTAGGTTGTCGCTTGTAGTGATGTTATCTATGTTATTGGCTTAACATAATGGAGTAGATCTGCTATTAGCATATTTCATTATTTGTTTTGAAGTTTGAAAAATCTCGTTTGAAAGCATACACAATTACCCATTAGTGTTCATAAGTCAAAAGTTTTTATTTTGGAAAAATTCTTTCCAACTATTTTGCTCAAAATGTTGATTTAAATTTGAGGAAATTATTTGAATAACTAATGTAATTATCATCAATAATTCGTATGAACTTAATGGAAAATATTATTAAAAATGTATAAATAACTTTTTTGTGCTATATCATCAGAATTTGCATTAAAATGTTAATGAAAAGCACATTCTTAAGGCAATGTGTTTGTTAGATGGGTAATATGGAAAAGCAAGAAATAATTTAATAAGATGAAAAGAATGAAGAAGAAAGAAAAGGAAAATAAGAGAAAGAGGAGCCACAAAAGCACATTGTCCATTTCTTTGAAAATAGCTCATGATCAAGGTGAATGTTCTTCATATAATAAAGTTAATTCAAAAGTTTTGTCTTATGATGAATCATCTTCTTCAATTGATGAATGGCATCACAAATTTGGAAACCATAGGAAGAAATATTTTTGTAAAGAATATTCTACATTTCATGAAGATAGAATTAATTATATTGAAATGAAATATGACTAATTGAAGAAAATCAAGAACCATTATCATTAATGATTATTTGAAAATTTCTTTCATTAGTTAACTACATTGAGCAAAAGGATGACATGACATTGTTCTTCTAGAACATTATTCAATTTTCAATTATTTGAATGTAGAAAATAACTTGCTTAGAAATGTAATCTTTGATTTGAAGAATAAAAAATTGCTATTGTTTGATTTGTATGAAATCTATTATTTGAAAGAAATTGTTTTAGTTTATACATCATATGTGCATATGCATGCGTGGTCATAAACTCTTTCTAACATTGAAACTAAAGAAAGTTTATCAATGCAAATGCCTTATCATCTAGGACCAATTTGTATGCCTAACATATGTATCATCAAATTTAATACCCAATTATTGCTATAGACTAAATCTTATTTTATTAAAGTACCCTTTGAGGAAAACCAGTTTTTTAGTTTCATATAAATATGTATGGATTCCTACATGACATTGTTTTGGATGTGGCTTGAAATTCTTCACTCGTCACACACAACTACTTATACTGAATCCCAAATTTACTTGGATTCCTTAATACAAAGCTTAAATTATTGTGCAGGTCTCCTTCAATGTTAAGCTCTTATAAAGATTAACCTTAACTTTGCTTGCTTTAAAAAGACAAACCTTATTGCTTAGTAAGATTAAATCTTGAACTATTTGATTTTGGAATTGTTCTATGTGAGTAGATAATATTATACCATCTTTGTCGTTTACATTATAGAATAATTATAAAATATTTTTTAAATATAAGTTTTATTTCGATATTTATTCAAAATTTTTTATTATGCCATAAAAGTAGGTGAAACTATGTTCATATTGATCAGCTTCTGGAATTAATCATGTATGCAACTCCTATTATCAAACAATAAATATTTAAGCATAGAATAATGCTTTAGGATTTCAAAATCATAATCAATAATGGTAAATGTTTTGGGAATATAATTCAGTTATTCTGCTAATTTTGATTCACTAGGAATTAAGCTGCACCAAATTGATATGGATTCATCGTTTGTGAAAAATACCTATGTTAAATAAGAAATCTAGATGAACTAGAATTCCAAATCCTTATATACATATGTTGTGTGTCATGTTCATATTGTTAATATTCTAATTTCATATGTATTTAACGAAACCTTGAATTTTCATATCTCAACCCATTATTGTACACTAATTAGTTGTGGAACTAAAATTAGGTAAGAATTAATGTCTAGTCTCAAGAAAAGTTGTCATGCAAGAAGGCTTGATTATTGTATATTGCATAGTGGCTAATAACATTAATGTATGATTCAACCAATGGTTTTCTTAGCAAGGGATTATTACTAAATATTGTGTATCCCAAATCATATTTTTTTATGTTATCATTAAATACATGAATAACAATGTTATATTACCAAAAATAAAATTATCAATGGTTATGATAGGTAGGTAGCTACAGTGTAAATGAATTTTCCTATTTTCTAGCCAGAGTGAAGTGATTGAGACACTTGTTGGTGAGAAATAGACAATATTTTAATTATACCAAGCCAATGGGCCTGTATATCTTCATAGCAGGTTTTGAGGGCCTCACCTCCATCAACAATTCATTTGTTGTCGTTGGTCACATAGCTAAGCTTTCACTTGTCTGCATTAATGAACGAGAACATCAAATGATCGGTTAAATATTATTTTAAATGAAGGAGAAATTGGTAAAATGGTCATACGATTGAAGCTTGAATTAATTAGGAATTTTTCACACAAATTCTCAAAAATGGAAAAAATCCTAGTGGCATTTTAGAATATTAGAGTTTTAAAATTTTATGGTTGGATCTCTTGATAACTAACATGCACTAATTACATTAGCTGGATTATTTGTGATTTTCGGTTCACTAGGCATGGAACATCAATGACTTTAAGTAAGAAATCTTTAGCTCTTGTTTGTACGAATTAGTTTTGGTAGTAAAAAAATCATATACAAGTGGCAATGGCTACTATAAACCTAACACGATCAAGCATAGCTAGGATGTGTGTTGATGTCGATCTAGTAATGGAATTACCTAGTTTCATCTACACAACAAAAAAAAAGTTGAAACCTCAAATAGATTATGGTAATGAATTCAATAAGATAATTTGTTATTGAATTGACTTCTATGTTAAGTTCACACAACTCTTCAATGTAAAAAAAAAAAATTTCATTTAATATTCAAGTTGTAATTGAAGCTTCCAAAGCACCAACAAGAGTGAATGAATCTAAGAATTTGGCTTATATCGTAAATACAAGTCATTTCAATCTAATAGTTTAATGTTAGCAAAGGATGCTTAGGAAAAAAAACTAGGCATACTGACATTGTTACACCCCAATTAAGGAGTATATAAAAGTTACAAATGATTATGCTAATAAAATGGGTAAAATAATTAGCACATGCTCAAGGAAAACAAAGGTTGCCAATCAATTGACATGAAACAACATGAAATTTTGATCCAGAATATTGATAATTAAATTTCTATTAAAAAAACCCAAAGGTAGAATAAACAGCTATGTTTGGTTTCTAATTTATTAGGATCATAGGATAGAGCTTTTTTGCAAGATGACTTAAGAATCATTTAAAAATTTCAACAACAACTAGCTTAAAAGAGACAAAAACTCTTGTCCAATGTAATTTAAAGAGAAATATGTCAACCTATTTTATAATAGACACTTAAAGAGAGACTAGAAATGGTTAAAAGAAGCATCTCAGAGCAACATTCATAAAAGTTCCTAATTCTCTCAAATTGCATAAAAGGTAACTTCTTTTGATAACATCCTAGTCTAGAATACAGGACTTACAACAAACAAAAGCACTGTGAGCTCTTTTATCTACTCAACACAAAAAAATAACTCTAATTACTATCATGGAACCTTTGATTGATAACAAAAAATTGCATAAACTATTCAAGAGATTAGAATTTAAGCACAAGTTTGGAATTCATATAAATCAAATTAATGTATTATGAATGAAAAGCATCCATTGTCTAACCATAAATGAGGATCAGTAGTCAATTCACATGCTGATTTATAATCCAAGGGAGTAAAATGGTGCCTATTATACCTTTATGTATGCTAAATTCAAGGGCTAAAGAAAAGACACTTTAGTACAAGTTAACTCAAATTATAGAGAAAACTAAAGCTCTATTGTTGGTAAAAAGTGACTTTAATATGAACATTACACTTGATTAATAAAAGCATTCCTCCAATCTTACATAGGAAGTATTGAATGAATTCAACGATTAAATTATTCAATGGTGCATAAGAGTACACCTGTTTATAAGGCTTTTAATGACATGGAAAAAGAAATGAAAAGGAAAATGGGTTTGAAAATATTGTATTGATAATTGGAGAGCCAAGCTTCGATTGAACAATTCTCACTAATAGCAATGCAACATATACGTAGAACTATATCAAGTCATGCACATCTTCTTCAAAAATGCAAAACATTTGATAAAATTACTTGTCACTAAAATATTTAATAAATTTCTCACTTCAAAATTAAATTTTGTTATCACTTATAATGGTAAGTAAATTGCGACCCTACTACTTTTGTAACTTAGTTATCAAGATATTAAATTGTTAACAAAGAATATACTTAACATTAAAATTTCTTACATTAAAATTAGGTGCACTACTTGCTAAACCATTTTGAGAATATGATGTTCATTACATTCCATTATATGAAGCATTTAAAAATAAAATAATAACTATAATTATTAAGTATTTAAATAGTTTAAATTTTAAATATAAAAGTTTTTTTAAAAATTGATCTATGGTTTCAAACAATGAAAATATGGCAATATAAATTTGAAATTTAAGGGAAATAAATTATAATTTCATTAACGAAAAGGATAAAGATATTTAAAATTATGTGCTAGATTTCATCAATAAACAATTATAGAGATATATGTTTTTTGTTCAAGCAAATATTGCAAAAAAAATACTTTTTGAATTAAGAAAAATAAATTAACAACACAAAAAATAAAAACAACTTAAAAAACATGCCTTTTCATAAAATGCACTTAAATGTATTAAATATTACAAGACAATAAAAAAATTTACAACAACAAATAAGAACAAATATTTCAAATATAATGAATAAATTTTTGTTATATTAACAAAAACATAAATAACTATCAAGAACGACAACATGACATTTCAAATAAAAATTAGATAAAAATATCCATGTTATGAATGATTAATAGATTTGATAGAAAAGACATACTAGTCATAAATCATATTTATATAGAGTCTAGTTTGACTTGTTAATATATTTCAATATAGTCACTAATCATATAAAATAAAATCAATATTAACGAAAAATACTGATTAACATAATCAAGAATCTTTTCCTTATCTGTCACGCATATCATTAAGTGTTTGTATTAGACAATGACCTTTAATTTGTTGTATTGTTTATTTTTTTTATGAACACTTTCTTTATTATTTTAGATTTTAATTAAGTTTATTTTTTATTTGTATTTAATAGATTTCATCAATAAACAATTATAGAGATACATGTTTTTTGTTCAAGCAAATATTACAAAAAAAATGCTTTTTGGATTAAGAAAAAAATAATTAACAACACAAAATATAAAAACTACTTAAAAGAACATGCCTTTTCATAAAATGCACTTAAATATATTAAAAATTACAAGACAAAAAAATTTACAACAACAAATAAGCATAAATATTTGAAATATATTGAATAAATTTTTGTTATATTAACAAAAACATAAATAACTAACAAGAATGAAAATATGAAATTTCAAATAAAAATTAGATTAAAATGTTTTTTTTATGAATGATTAATAAATATGATAGAAAAGACATGCTAGTCATAAATCATATTTACATAGAGTCTAGTTTCACTTGTTAACGTATTTCAATATAGTCACTAATCATATAAAATACAATCAATATTAATGGAAAATACTAATTAACATAGTCATGAATCTTCCTCTTATCTATCACACATATCATTAAAAGTTTGTATTAGACAATGACTTTTAATTTGTTATATTGTTTATTTTTTTTATGAACATTTTCTTTATTATTTTATATTTTTAATTAGGTTTATATTTTTATTTGTATTTACTAAACGTTTTTTACACATTTAACAATCAACACCTTTAGCATCTTAATTAATTTCCATTTTTTGTATATTTTTTAATTTTTAACACCTTTTATTTGTATTATCACTCTTTTTAGCTTGGATTAAGAAAAGATTTATTATTCATGGTCTATTAAAATTGAGTTATATTGGTCGTATTGTTTTTAGTTTTAATATATTTATACTTACCATATCTATATTTTAAATTTAAATAATTGAAAAAATTATAAGTTTCTAAGTCATGATTTTTATTTATGAAAAGTCACTTATTTTACCAATTGCATTGAAGTGTAAAATTCTTTGATGTTACACAATATTTAATATTTTTAATATCATATTAAAATAATTTTTTAAGACACAAAATGTTTAAAATAAAAACGATCTTTTTATTAATTTAAAATATTTTATATTTTCATTACGAATGCTATTTTATTTAACAACGACATTTCTTCACAATACTACAAACCTTTTTTTTCATAAAATCAAATTTATTTCATACTAAATATTACAATGTGTGTTACATCGAATATTTGACATAATATAATGATTTTTTTAGATGATTTAATCTAACAAAATTTAGTTGGCAAGTAGAATTAGTTATCATGTGATATTTGACATAATTCATGATTAAGATGAGATATAGTTAAAGGCAATATGATATCACTAATGTTATGCTCACATAATGCATGTGTCTATTGCAGAAGTGATGGGTATCATCATTGTATGAATATTTTCAATTATGAATAATAAAACATCAACAAGCATATTTGTGTGACGTGTTTAATGTGTCTTATATATAGTGTATTTATCTTATATATTATCTAAAGAGTGTCAAAACTAGTTAATGAAATGATATTAGTATATTTTGTAATTCTTTTCGAATTTAAAGAGATGCACAAGAGCAATATAATTATTTAATTTTTGAAATTTTTTTAAGTTGTTTTTAATTAAATCACAACCATATAAATTTTTAATTTTTTATATTGTTTTGAATTAATTTTATTTTAATAAAATATTTTATTTATGTATTATGAAGATCACTTATTAATATTTAATATTATCAATCACAAATTTATGCTTTCTAAATTTTGTATAGATATAATTAAATATTTTAAATAAGTATTCATCATCACAATTTTATTTTCTATGTAATAGTTTGTAGTTTTTTTATATATTTAATCTCAGTTTTTTATACATTTTAGACTTGTTTGTAATATGAAGTTCAAATTAAAGCCTAGGTAACGTTATCTATTTTTATTATGAATAAAATTAAGAGTGTTTGAAGATTCTTTAAATCAATATTTATAATTTAGTTTTATTGATAGCTATGATTGTTTTAATTTTATCGAGGTGTACAAACTGAATTGTCATCATTGTAATTATAAGACATATATGTTGATGATACATATAATTCTAATTATTATTTGTTTCTTGTTTGTTCGAAAATTTTATTATAGAATTGCTCTAAAAAATTATTATATTCAATGTGCATATTGTAGAACAATTACATGCAATAGTCTATTCTTTTGGTTTCATTTTAATTTTATGTTTTATTTATATTTATATATTTACTATGCATGTTTTGTTATGTACAATAATACTTTTATAATCTTTAATATTTTTTATATATTTCATATACTTTTTGTTTAAAAAGAATAATTTGTAATAAATTTTTGGACAAATGTTTCTAGTTCTTTACAAAATTTTATTAAATATAAATATTCAATGATGTTCACTAGTTTAACTATTGTTTCTTTATAATTATTGCAAAACATATTATAAATAACTAAATTACTCGGAAATAGTTTACGAATATGTTTGTCAAAAAATTTCAAACTATAGTTTTGTTCAAGTTATGCTTTTTATGATTTATTAATTGATGAACTCCAGCATTTTCGCATGGCTTGTACATTACTCTCACGAATGTTTTCACATATTTGCAAATATATTTAAAAATTTCAAGTAAAATAATTTGGTATAATTTTAAATTTTAAACTTTTGTATGAATATGTTTTGTAGGTTAGCATATATATAATGGTAATATAAATAAATAAGTTTTATAAATTTAGATACTATTTTGATCATTTATTTGTCATATAACTTTTTTAATAATATATATAATTTTTGTTAAGTATGTTTTAACAATTTAAATATTATTTCACTTAAGTTATTTTTTTAAATAGTCGTTTAATGTTATTTAAATTATAAAACATAAAATTTTCTATACAACAAAATTAAAAAATTTAAATTTTTAAAATTTATATTTATAATTTGTCAACAAAAAATCTACAAAATATAATAATTGTTGTTCTTAGATAAATATAACAATTTTGAGTAAGGCTTGGCACATTTGAAATATAATGTTCCATTGCATGATCTCATAACATTAGGTGTGTTTACATTATTTACTACATAGATGTCTTTTAGCATTGCTTTTTCCGTGTTTTTTTGTTAATGTTTCTTTTGTTATTATATTTTTATTATTTATGGAAATTCATAATTAAAATAATACATCTTGGTTATTTCATAATTATTTAAAATATTGAAAATTAAAACAAACTATTTCTCAACGGCTACATAATAAAAATATAAAAAAAATTCATATTATAACAAATAATTGTTAAAAATAGCAATTTTTTATTACATTGTCTTCATTTTTAAATTTTTTTTATTTTTTTATACCTACATTGTTTCATCCATGTGTTGTTAGATTGTTATTTACAAATTTTAAGCTTTCGATTTTTTTAATTTTTTACTTTTAATTAGATTGTTGTGCTTTCACTATTGTGATTTTTTTTACTACGGTTCCATTAAAGAATTATTTTAAACGTTAAACTTTTTTAGTTTTTTTATGAAATTTATTTTACTTTAAATGACATAAGTTTTTTGAAATGATGTTCATATAATTTAAAATTTATTAGTTTCCTAATTTTTATTCTTTTTATGTGAAGTAAATATGCTTTTAAAGATAACATAGATAAAATTTATATATAGTTAAAATGACAAAAATAGTTGATATTGTAAGAACCTAAATTTCTTAGAACAATTTTCTTCATTTGTTGTAATGTAAAACACAAGACGAAAGCAAAAAGGTATAGAATAGAAGAAATAAACTTACAATAAAGTAGAGTATTAAAAATATAAAACATAAGAACACTTTTATGTTATATTAAAAAGTTTTTGTAACACTAAATGAAATAAATTTGTTATTAAAAATAAAATGAAGAGAAAGAAATAAGTTTTTATACCTTAATGACCTTTTATATGTTTTAAAATTCTAATGTTTTTCGTCACATATGGTCTATTTTTGACACATTATTTAAAAAACTTTAATGGAAAAAACTTAAATTTTTTTAGTATTATGCTTGATTTATTTCATGTCTTTCCTTTGTTCTTTATTTTTTTTTAATACAAAGTTATCCCAAAATTTTGTTGTAGCTAATTTTGTTAAATTGACAACAAATATTTAAGTATCTAATTTTTTTAATAGAACTTTCATGATACCAGCATAAGGAGTTTTTGAATTATCTTAAAAATATTAAAAATTTCAATCTTATGCTTTCTTTAATTACATTTATTTTGTCACAAACCTAAAAAACCTTTTTAAATTATTATAATATATTATGTCTCATAACCAAATATATTACAATCTTATAGTTTTGTGCTTTTTTTTATTCAACATTCCACATATATAGTTTTTAATATGCAATATATCACATTTATTTTTTCAAAGTTATTTGACACCAATTTTGAGTAATTTCAAAAATCCATTATGCTGATATTTTTTTAAAAGAAACTTTTTGTTTTTGCTAAAATAATCTCACTATTTATACTATTCAGATAATATTACACGAAAATAGTTGTCATATAATTTAAAATCTTTGTTATTTTGATCTTATTTTCTTATCGGTTATTCTAATCTTTAAATACATAATTTGTGATGGTACAATTGTTTAAAAAATAAAAATTCAAATTATTGTTATTTATTTTTTTATCAAACCTAATAATTATTTTAGATTTTTTATAATGTTTAGAACATTTTAGGCAAGAATTTATTTTTTTATTATTATCAATATTCTATTATCCAAATTATTTACTTTTTTTTATTAGTTGTTAAATTTTACATAAATTTTAGTATTTTAAAGTTTATTTTCAAAATGAAATAACATGATTAAATTTCCAAAAGTATTCTTTATAATTTGCAAAAGAGTTTCTTCTATAAAAGTCTATACAAATATTATACCAAAAGTAAGAAGTTGCTATAAGGAAAAATATAACTAAATATTTAACGAGTTGAGGAATTTCTATAATTATAACAATGCACATAAATTATGAAAGCAATTGAGTTAACCAAGCTTTTTTTTGAAATAAATATATAAGAAAATATTATAATGAAGAAATAAAAGATATTTTTATAATATAATATTTAAAATAATAAAAAAAACATCAATTATATATTTTCAATAATGTAAAATATTTAACATTTGAAATGTTAAAATTTTTTGTGTAACACATCAAACAAATTGATGTGCTACTAAGGACAATAAAAATAAACAATCAGAACATAAAAATTAAAAATTTAACATATTAAAGTAACATAAATAAATAAAAATATTATTTCAAAATTGCTATTAATAAAGCTATGATAAATTTTGAAAACAAAACATGTATTAAACAATATGAAAATAAAATAACTAAATTGAAATAAAAAAATAAAAAATACTTAAAAAAAATTAAAATTTTAAAAATAATATGCAAATTTTTCTAATGCAAGGCTTATGAGCCGATAAAAAATTGAATAAAATAGTCAAGAAATATTGAAATTATAAAGCAAAACATACAAAATAGGAATAACATCTTTTATAAGTAAAACAATTTCACTACAACAATTTTACCTAAAATATATTTTTATAAACAAAGAGTAAAAAATATGTTTTAGAAGTTCGAATAAAAAAATTCTCATGAAAATGACTTTTCCACAATGATACATGCAAAAGATCAAACATTTGTTAACAATTTTCAAAGCTGTGCACTAAGCTATGAAAAACATTTCATAATAGCTAAATTTATGTATGACAAAGAAGAGGAAATGCCAGTTAATATTATCATAAACCCTGTACAAGTCCAATTAAACATCATTAATTATGAGGTATTATGTACTTTTAGTTACTTATCTACACGATCCATTTACTACTTAATTATTTTAGAATATCAAAAATTTCATGAATTTTTCTTATCAAAATTTTCATGTAGTTGACATTAGTAACATTTTCTTAGTAATTATGTTGTGAATATTTTTTAATATTTTTTATCATTCCACTTTTTTATTAGATATATTTATTTTTAAATATTTATTTTTTAATTTTTATTATATTGTGTAGTTTTATTTAATTAAATTATTTATAGATGTTTTTGTTAGGTAAAATAAAAAAATGTCATACTTTTGTGTCTTGAGCTAAATGAATAAGCAACAACTTACATTACATGTTTCATGACTTAATCTATTCTCCTTAACTATCTTTAAAATATTTCTTTAATTATATCTTAGTAATGTTTCAATAACTTTTAGAAAAGTAATTCTAAGTTTTTGAAATAGGAAGCATTAGTCTTAGTAGTGCCTAAGACATGTTGGATGCCATTTAAAGATTGTGAACGCCTGTCCATAAATCTCTCAACTAGCTACAATACTAGGTAGGATTGTGAAAATAGTTTATGCTATTCCTAGATCAAGTTATTACTAGTGTCCTCAAATATAGTGTATAGTTCATTACTAGCATCATGGGTGATGACTTCTCGACTGAACTGGAGGGAAGCCAACCCATAATTGGTTGATTTAGAAGATAATTCAAAGCATTATAAACAAAACAATTTGTTCACCTTCATAATGCAGAATAATCAAAGCCATATTTTTGTCCATTATGCTTCTAAATCATAGCAGTATCCAAAATTTTTTTGTAGCATACTTTCATAATTGAATGATCTCATCTCATCTACATTTTCATAAAGATAGACAATATCATTCATTAGATCATGCATGTCCACATTCACACTATCTATACTTACTCTACACATAGGATAGGATCAAAATATGGTAGATCAATTATGATTCGTATCCAATGATCCCAATTAAACCCTATTTCTAAATAGCTCCAATCAAATATCAACCAACAATCATGTAGTTTTCATAATCAAATAGTCTAAATCATTTTGATCAAGAAGCAAATGCAAAATAGCTCTTTTAGTCGATATTTCAAGCCATTAAAATAGTTTATTTAAACGATTTATTTTTATTAAAAATACATAAAATAGTATTAAAAATTTTGTAATTTTCCCCATTTGGCAAGTACTTTTAGTTGATAGAAAATGTCTATCAATAATAGAATTTTTCAATGATATGGATTAATGAATCTTTTTTACAATTTAAACAAACTCCTAAAAGTAGTGTTCTTGTCAAGTCAACAAAGTAATATTTTTATTATTCCTAATTGATTTAACTAAGATACCTATGCCCCTTCAATAATTTTTCATTTTACGTTCCTCATTATGTCTCTTCTATTGCTATTTTATAACGTTGTAAGGTCATAGTATCATGTTTTTTTTTTGTTTCATTATTGTAATAGTTTAGCCTACCATTCTGTTAGCGAAAAGATTATATTTGCTATTTGTTATCACTTATTTTTACTCTGGGTGGGTAAATGTTGTTTTAAGTCATATCACCTAACAAACATTTGCAGACATTTAATTCTTATTCATTTTTATATTTCATAATTTTTATAAAAATTTATTATTTAAAAAATAAATATCTTCGAAATTAAATTTCAAATTTATAAGAAATCATTTTTAGATGTTTATTCAAACATTTTAAAAATACCATTAAATTATTTTTAAAATATTTTTCTAAGAAATAGAAATTTGTATTTCTAATTATACACCCATACCATATTGAACCAAACTTCAGTTGATATCATAACAAATTTCTGTTTTTGTGAGAAAACATTTTTCAAGAGATCCATGCAACGAATTATTTTTTCAAGAAATTTAGACAAAGATGGTTATATCAATAGGCTTCTACTCTTTTGTGATAATTTTTATCTCTATTGAAAAACTAGAATAACTATATATTTGAAATCTATTGATAAAGAAACATGAGAAATAATACAAACTATTCTTAGTATTCTCACACAAAAATCTCATAAGATGTTTTTTTACTTAAATTATTTTGTAAAATAAATATAAAGGTGAATATAAAGTACATTTAAATGACATAATGATAAATATTTCTTGTTATCTTTTAAATACTACTAAATTTATAGAATTATGAGTTTAGAAATAATTTATAAAATTTTGCACAAGTTAGTGATGACTTATGAAGGATCATTTGACAAGAATGAAATACAAAGTGAAATAAGGAAAAGAAGAAGGCATTGAAAACATCTTTGAATGAGTCAAACGTAATCATCACAAGTGAAAATAATCAAAATAATGGAGGACTCTTCTAAATGATGGCTATAGAAGAAAAAGAAGAGAGTATATCGTCAAGTTAGGAAGAAGATTACTTTAAAGAAAAATAAGATAAGAATTTACTTTATGTTTGCAAAAAGTATGGAAAGTTTGGTAAAGAAATAAAAGGATTTAAAAAATAATTAGTGAATATGTATTTCATTATAAAAAAATTTGAGAAAAAGCCAACATGTCTTTAGGGAGTGTGGAAAGGCTTGTGATTTAAAATTAAAAGTTAATAAAAATGTATCATTGGTTATGGAATTGAGTGACATAAACACTTATAGTCTACTTGGTCATTTTTTAGAAAACACAACTTATTAGTAGAGTAGTTTTTTATCGAATATCTTATATACATAAGCGTGTTGACATTTTATTTAATATATTCATAAGTTTACATGGAATTATTGCATACAACCCAGTTATATTTTACTTGCATGTAAGATTAGAGCTAATATACATTTAAAATTTTCAACTTTTGCATAGGGAGTGAAAGAAAATAGTAACATAGTTGCACATAAATACAATGAATCCAAAGTGGCTTAGGTCCACAAATCTAATTATAAAAATCTATTATTATGCATATAAAGTTTGATTAGTAAACTTTAACTAAAAAAATGAGTATAAACATAGATGAAGAACAAAAACAATTTGGAAGGAATTATGTCCTAAACTATCCATTAAAGTGTAATTAGAAGGAAGTGGTTTCCTTAAAAAATCATCTTATTCATTAATTACTTGAAAAAATCATGAATTGTTAAGTTTATTAAAAATTTACAAAAATTAAACTGAATCACTTCAAGTGATAATAAAAAAGGAAAGAGAATAAAAATTGAAGAAATGAGAATAAATTAAGGAGCATTAATCTAATCACTGAATACATGTAAGTAAGGTTTATCTTTAATTATTTTAGAAATTCATTTTACAAATAATTTATGTTTTTTTATTAATTTTATTAAAAAGTTTGGTATCATAAAAATTGAGAAACCCCGAATAAGTGGACTTTACGGAACACATAAAGCTTTAAATACAAAAATCTTTGTTCACCTTTGTAATATAGGACTAAAGCAAACCCTTATTTTCATGCAACATGTTTCGAAATTATTGGGCTAACTAGAACTGCCTGATCATGGAATTTCATGATCAAACGACCCTCATCTTACTCGTTTTTTTATAAAGCCTAATATCATTTCATAATCACATGATCAATTTTTATTCTGTGTGTAAGTTCTAAATTTATCCATCATACCAAGATTTAGCACTAATTGTTTTGGTCAAATACTTTTTTTAAACATGCCCACCAAATCCCATTTGTTCGATCAAATAGATTTCCAAACATATATACTCGGTTCATTATGTTCAAGCGAATCATGCACAACATCTTTTTTAGCTACTTTTTTAGCCTTTAGAATATTTTACTTAAATAATAATTTTTCAACTAAAAATAAAAAATAGGAGAAAAATGATTATTTTGCTTATTTGGTAAGTACTTTTAGTCCTAAAAAATTGTTTATAAATAACATAATTTTTTAACGAAATGGATTGATTTTCATACAATTTAAATAAAATTTTGAAGCCATGATATTCATGATGTTAGTTGCCCAAAATAGTTGTTGCTATGACAACTACTTCCTTGATTTGCAAAATTCCTAATTGTAACTTTCTTGGTAATCTGTTAAGCTATTAATTGTTCTATTCATAACTGGTTTAGTTAAGATACTTTTTCTTCATTAATTATTTCATCAAGCATAAAATTTTGGTTGTATTAATTTTGATTATGAGGGAGTAGTTACTTTTTTTTCGTCGTTAAAAGAGTTTAGCGTACTTGTCTTTTCATGAATGTTTTATATTTAGTGTTTTTTCCTAGATTTTGTAAGGGGTGGATGTAGGCTTTTTTTAAGCTCAGCAACGTATATATTGTTGCTATATAAATTAGATCTTATTGATTTTTTTATTTTTTGTTATTTTATTAATTATTTTTATTTTAAAAGTAATATATTTTAAATTAAATTTAAATTTTTATATAATACTTTTAAATTGTTTGTTTAAATACAGTTTTGTAAGAAACTTAAATTTTTATTCCAAGTAATTCACCACTTTTTTGTAGATCATAACATTGTTATATGCATATTATGAATTGCTATTCAATGGGACAGATGTGAATTGTTAAGAATAAAAATTATTTTTCTTGAGAATATTTTGCAAAAATACTTTAAAATATATTTTTTAATAAAATTAAGAATATCTTCAAAAGTAAATTTTAATAAATATTAAATTTATTTTGAAGTATGATAACTCTTATAAAATATGTTGATTTTCTTTTCATAAAAAACATTTAAGAAAATTATGATAAAATATTAGCAAAAGTAGAAACAAAATAAAATAATTAAATGACATAAAAACTAGCGTACATCTATCTCTGACAAAAAATGGCAAAAAAAACTAATATAAATATTTTGTCAAATTACAGGTAGGTTAAAGTATTTCAATAACAAAATAATAAAAATTTGCTGCTACAACCTTACAACCAAACAAGCATAGAAACAAAACAAAATAATTAAATTATATAAAAATAAATATTAATGCAAACAAAAACACTATGCATGAAAAGTTTTTAGCAAGATACAATTGTTTTAAATGAATCAATTAGAAATTAAAAAAATTGAGAACTTAATTAATTTTGAAGAAAGTAGAGATTATGAGTTTTATACATGATGGACAAAGCATAAGGATTTGATGATGAAAGTTAGGTACTAAGTGTTTGAAAATCGTCACTAAAAAATCTTTCTTTAAATTTTATAAAAATTTTATCAATAAATTTTGTTCCAGAATTCACCTAATTATAAATTTTTTTCTAATTGCTAAAAGTACTTATAAAACTTATCAATTAGTCATTACTAATAAATTATAAAAATCCCAATGCCTTGAAATATTGGCTAAAAGAGACATTGCTTAAGAATTTCTTGATCAAAATGCTTCTAGACAATTTGATCATCAAAACTGCAAAATGAGATGGCTTGGATTAAACAAGCACTATTTGATTTGCACCAATAAATCTAAATTGCTATTTAATAGCTAGATTTAGATCTTATGCATGGACAAAACATGAATGTGTGATCACAAAATTTCATTATCGAACAATGAATTCATTTAGGTGTTTTTAACAGGCTTATATGAATACAATCATTTGATTGAAAAATTGCATGATCAAATGACAAAATCACTCCAACAATTTTGGGCATTGTTGTGCAAAATGGGTAGACATTTGAGTTATAGATTGTATGAATGATGGATTATTATTACTTTAAAAGAATTTTCCTATGACACCTAAAAGGTGCATTGTTTAGTGTTAGTAATCCCTTTGTTTTCTCTAAAGTGGTTTCCCTTATTATTTGATGAGTTAGGTTTTGAACATAAATTATTTGTTTTGTCATGGTGTTATTTTACCAATTCGAGAAGCAAAACTCGCCATACGTAAGGGCTGTGTTCTAACTTTGCACTTTCCATATTATTAGTAATAGGTTTTGCTTTTTTATTTTTTTAATTATATCACTAGTTTTAATAGGTAACTATTATAATTATTATATTTTTGAAATAAGTTTTTGATATAATATTTCCAAAGATATGATCAATAATAAAGTACTTGTTTAGATGGTTGGCTTATGATAAAGTTTTTAGAATCTTAATATTTTTTCTAAAACAATTAATTTAAATTTTTTTTTTCAAAGAATAATTTTATTGAATCTTAATATTTTAGTCAAAATATAATCGTAATAACTAAAACTCAATTTAAAATATTTGTCTTTGTTGTTTGTCACTCTAACCAAGATGTTTATCAAAGGATTTCACCTTTTCTTCTTTTTATTTTTGAATTTTCCCATGAACACAAGTATCATCTATAAAAAATCTAAAATTTTAGTTAAAAAAATTATTAATAATGCATAGGGATTATGATCATCAAACAAAATACCATGATGAGAGCTCGACACAACAATCTCTCCTACTTGATGATAACAAAACTTTTAAAGAAATTGATAAAAATATAAAGTATTAATAAAAGTGATGTGCATGACAATTAGTGCTCCACCATTATGTATGTCTTGACTAAAGTAATGCCCTAGCTTAATTTATGCTTATTTCAAACTTTTAATTTCTATTCTTCCCCTCTTTCACATCACTTAAAGAGAGTTAGTCTTTATTTAGTAAATTTTTGGCAAATTTGGAATTTTATGAAATTATTAACCAACTAATTTATTTGTTTAAGTCTATTTTGTTGAAATTCTACCTTTATCCAATGGTTTAGTATACAATTCTTTTTAAATTGATTTAATTCTTTAATTTTAACTATTTCCAAAAATTATTATTTTTGTTGTCTTGTGTTATGGATGACTTGAAATTTATTATAAATGATTAATTGTTATGATAAGATTAATTTTTAACACAAATCCTAATTTTATCTTTAACTTATTCTTTTGAAAGATCATTATTAAATTTTAAAGTTTTAAGATTTACTTTAATTATTTTCTTTTTTCTTACTTATTTTGTTTGAATTTTCTAAATATAACTTCTAAAATCCTATATATATATATATATATATATGTCATATTTTTAATTGGAATTAATTCATCAAAGTTGTAATGTACAATAGTTGATTTTAGTTATTAAATTTAACAACATAAACCCTTTTCACTCCAACATATTTAGGACAATTAAGGTATTATATTGATTCACATAAACTAAATTTCCAAATGAGATAAATCCTCACATTGAAATAATAGAAAGAGCTATTTTTACCTTAAAATGAGATAAACATGGCAATAGAATAAAATAATTTGATAACACAAAATGTAAATTACTACACATCAAAGTCATATACTTAAATGAAAGCTTAATGAACAGCAATTGTTTTAATTAACTGAATTATAATTAAAGAAAATTAAGAGCTTAGCATATTTGAGAACAAAGTAGAGATCATTAATGTGACAATTGAAACTACAAAAAAGAAGTTAATGAGCATCGAGCACTAAATGATTCAATATGATGACTTGAAAATTTTCTTTATATTTTATAAAAAAATTATTAGTTTATTTATTCAAGAATTTACTTATTTATAAATATTACCTAATGACAAAAAACTTATCGAATTGACAAACTAGTCAACAATATTTTAATTAAAGAAATCTACCATACTTTTTAATTAATAAATTATAAAAGTCACAACTACAAAAGACTCACCATGTTGGAGCTACTTGACCTGAAGGCTCTAGCACAATTTGATAATGAAAACTTCTCAATTTGGTTGAGAAGAATAAAATGTTCTGTTTAGAAAATAGGATTTGATCTAGACCGTTACATCTACATCATAATTAGATCGTTAGATTTTGCTCTTACATGTGGATAAATCATGGATTGTGAGATCATAAAATTACGTGATTCGACAGAAGATTAAAATAACTATCTTTAAAATTTTGATGAGATTAGAATCATTCGATCACATAATTTTCCAAATGGATAGCAAAAATGACTCCCACAATTTTTAGTACAATCACATGAAATGGATATAAGTTTTAATCCCACATTCAATATATGATGGATTATTATTGCTTTATTAGAGCTTTCCTACAATACAAATTTTTTTGAAAATTTTTATGACAAATTTCATAAAAAACTACTCCAAGTGTTATTTATTTAAATAAATAACTAATTTATTTCTAACATCATTTGACACTTCTGTTTTTTCCTAAAAAAACTCACTTTGAATTAAATTAATAATATTTTTAATAAGTGTTTTTATTTTTTTATGACATATCCACCTCATTTTGAAGTACAATTATTATTTAGGGTTTCTTTTCATTTGTATTACCATATTTGACTTCTTATCCATATTATTTGTTCTTTCAAATTATAGTATTTGTGATCTTACACAAAAATATCCATAGAAAAATTTATTTCATCACATTGAAAAAAATTTTAAAATGTGCTTACATTTATTCATCAAATATTAAATTAATTTTGAAGTCTTTGAATATTTTGTAAACTTCTATACATATAATAATTTAATCATTCAAATTAAAGAAATTTTGGGATGCCTAAAAAGAGTCTCTTCCTCTACTTCCAAAATAGCTACTAGTTAGTATAACTTGTCCATTGTACATTCAAAATGCGATGCTCTTTTTCTTTATTTTCTTGATTTGTCATGTTAATAAGCCCATTGGACCATCCCCATGAAACAATCTTGGATGCACCACCATGCTATATATGTAGTATTGGCAATGAATTCTACTAAAACTAAAAGACAAAATACATGATGTGTTATGGCTAATGTTAATGACAAAGATATCTTGTAAGCAATGTAACCATTTATTTAAATAATCTATAAAGGAACAATATTCCTTAACTTTTAATCATCCTAATTTTCCAAACATTATAATGCATTTCATCAGACATACTTTATGAATACATGATCCTCTTCTCAAAAGTCGACTTTCATAAATTTCTTTTCAAAATTTCCATGGAGTAAACCTATTCTTTTTTAATCCATATTTTGATTTTGAAGATATTCTTAATAGTTTCTAAAATAACATTTATATCAGGAAGAGTACACTTCATTTGTTCACATTAGTATAACAATAATTAATACTATGTAATGTGTCATCTCTATGCTAGACTAATAATTATTATGATATAAGAAAATTAATTAAAAGCTAAATAATATCCTAGCTATATTAGAAACGTAATTTTCATAACCTTAACATATTATTATAACATGCATCATGCAACCTTTTAAGAAAGTCTAATGTAACTATGGAATCCTTATGTAATATATTGTTTTTTTACCATGTCACATAAGTTTTACTATTTTGCCAACATATTTTTGACCTATTATTTTGCAAAACAAATGTTTCCTTAATAAGCAACATATTAACTTTTATGGTGGATAACCTGATTTTCAATTAAGTTTAATTTAACATCTCTACATACAAATATTTTTCTTTTAATCTTCCCCACATCACCAAGCTAGCTTAAGGCAAAAACTTCTTGCTATCAATATGCCACAATGACTAATATAGTAAAGTTCTTATTTGTTATGGATATAGCATATATTATTAAATTATCTATCCAAATACTTAATTTAGCATCCTTTATGTTATGCATCATACAATGTTTCTCTTCTTAAAACTATAGAAGCTAATTTTACTTTTCCCTTGATGACATACGATCTCAAAACCATAATGCCATAATAATTGAAGCCATTCTAATAATCTCAATGTTTCTTAATAGATTTATTATCAAACCAATTATGTGTAAAATAGTATGTATGTTTTAGTAATATGAGGCCCAAATATGAAAACTTAAGCATATTTTGATTGTGGAGTTATATCAGTAAGTAGATATGAAATAGAGATTAGAAAAAAAGTTAATGGAAGCTATCTCAACACAATATTCTTCAAATAGATAAACCAATCAGAAATTCATTAAAAAACCTTAGTCGTATTGGAATCTATTCAGGTGGTTTTTGAACAAATTATGCATCAAAACAAAGAGGTAGATTTTAGAAGACATGGAAGGCTTTGGAAAATTAAAATTGGATGACAAACAAGGATTCTAGGAGGATAAGCATTGTAGATTTATACTTCAACATTATTTTAGTATGAAAATGTAGATAGAATTTTGTTCATCAAGGATTATACTGATTAACTTATCCTAGTCCAATATATTTTTGTCAATAAACTATTCCTTTTGCAAAGGATTTGGTAAATATGTGGGTGTAGGATATTAGATGAACATAATCAATAAGGTTTCGTACTTTCTCAAATTGCAAGTCAATTAGGATAAGAAAGTTATCTTTGATCTTAAATAAAGTACACAAATGAGACGTTAGAACTTTAAAAATAAGGAAATAGTTGCATCAAAGGAGTTAGTATAAAGTGAAAATAATCTTAGAGATGTAATCTTAAGTGACCTCTATTTTGGAGTAAAAACCAATGCCTTTCTTGAAAAAGAAATTATATATGTTGCATCTATTTTAAAATTTGCACCACAAAATACAAGTGCAGCTTTAAGGAAAGAATTTTTTTATGTGTCCATGATGGATGCTTTCATGTTGTTTGTGAGAGGGTTTTGGAATTAATAGAAAGGCCAAGTGACCACATTATTATGGCAAAATAGTGGGTACTAAAAAGAAAAAGAAAATGATTGTGTAGTTTTCATTCAAAATAATGGAAAGCTAGTAGAAAATTGTTATAATTAAGTGGAAAGATTATACTTAGAAGGAATACTTGAACCAATCCTATGGTTGAAGCCAACATGGTCATTTTTTAACTTTTTCTAATTACAAGTTACTTAAACTATACCAAATGGATGTTAAGAACACCTTAAATATTTTTATTTAGGAGAAAGTGTATGCGGAATTATTTGATCTCATTCAACATTATATTCATCAAAATCATGTGAATAAGGTATTAAAAGAATTATATTAATTGTAATAGGAACAAAGATTCTACTATGACAAACTTAGTAGATATCTACACCATTACTATGTTAGGATGGGAATGTAGAAATAACAATGGTCATCTTGAACTATGCTGATGAACATCTTCTAATCCAAGATTATGTAGATGATATCATATTTGGATCAAAGAACTTGGATTGATGTGAATGATTTAGTAAGCTTATGGGTGTTGGATTAGAGATGAACATATGAGTTATGTCATTTATTTTCTTAGATTGAAAGTCAAGCATGATAGGAAAGGTGTCCTTTTGTCTTAAATAAAATATATAAATGAGATGTTAAAATCGCTTGATCTTAAGAAACTCAAATGCATTTCTACTTTCAAGAGTCCCCACCATACTATTAAATAAACATTAGAAAGGAAAACCAATAGATTTCTATGTATACTAAGGGATGATATGTTGTTTACTTTACTATAAGAAGGCATAACATTGAATTTAGTATGGGAATTTCTTTTATCAAATTTAATCAGACCCCAAGGACTTCGATCTAGAAGTTATAAAAAGAATCTTTTGGTGCTTACTTGATAAAATGGTATCCCAAATTTCAATTATGTCTTGATTTAATAGGATATGTATACAAAGATTGTGTAAGTTCTCAAATATATAAGAAAAGCATTGTAGGTATTTAATCAATTTTTAACAACTCTTAAACTCATGATCTAGCAAAAAGAGAGTTATTGCTTTAGCAACAAATGAACCACAATATATAGCATTGGGATTTTTTTTGGAAAAGCTTTCGGTTTGAAAAGGCAATTAGATTATATGGGATTACATTTAAAAAAGAAATCTCCAAAAAATATGTCAATTTGAATGTCATTTTTCTCACTCAAAACCATATAAAGTACTATAAGACTAAACAAATCAATTTCAGGCACCATTTCATTTGGGACCATGTAAAATGAAATATGGGAGACATTAAATTTGTTGTTAACAACATGCAACTAGTTACCATCTAAACAAAGCTTTTTAGTAAAGATTTATTCCATAGAATTAGATGATTTTTTTATGATGACAAAAGAGTGAAAAATTAAAATTGATTTTAAGAGAAGTTAGTTGAGTGAAGGCGAGCTCATCCGTATGCTTCAATTACTTTCAAATCCAACTTCACTTGATAATGTTCAGCAAATGTTTTCTTACGCAACATTCAATTACAGTATCATAAACTTAGATGGTATGTAATCATAAAAAAGAGATTATTGGTACCAAGAGGAATACTCTAAAATATTTTAAATACATACTAATTGATTATGATTTTTTCTTGTAGATATGATAAGTGAATAATGCTAGAAGAATATTAATATTGGAATAATAAGTCAATTGATTAAATATATCAATATAACCATGTGTGGAATAAGAATGAAAAGGATTTTTTTATGGTAAAGCATCAATGTGTTCCTTTTGTGTACACTGTTTCCTTACCTTATAAATTATCATAATTGAGAAGATTTGTTATCATGTTGTTATATATATTGAAGATTACTATTAAGTTTTTGTTATCAATTTTGATTATTGCAATTACATACATTTTGTTTTATGTGTATAGTTTTTTTATTATCTTAATAATTTCATAATTTGTGAATCTTTTACCCCATTTTAGTTGCAGTAGCATCTTAATATTTTATTATAACTTTTCATGACTTTTAATTTTCTTTTACAAAAGAGATAGTAAGCATTATTGCATTACTATGATAATTTTTTGATATGTGATAATCATCATTTACATTGTGTAAAATTTTTTATGTTCATGAATTCCTTTTATCTTATTTTATTATTTCTCTTAATTTGTTATTGCAAATGTTTTTATAAAGCTTATTTTGTTAAAAAGCTTTTTGATTGACTTTAAGTAAAGCAATCGCTAAGAATTTTGAATAAGTTATTGAATCATTAACGTGAGGAGTTTCATGTATTTTTAAACTTTTAATAAATGATAGATATTTGTCTTTTATATGTGCTAATCATATATTTTAATAAAAAATATTTTTTTTTCTTCTTAATAATTTTTTTATAAATATTTTCTTAAGCTAGAACTATTAATCTTGACATATTTTATGTTTTTTAAAAAAATTGTGATTAATAATACTTCTCAAGCTTTACCTCTCAAAGTTTTTGCTATGTTTATATTTTCAAAATTTATGCATTTTGAATTCATAGCATTCACATTAGTTAGTTTATTTAAATCTAAATTATTATTATAAATTTTAGTTAAAGTATTTCATAAGAACTAGAATTTTGACGAAAACATTTTCATCATTATGTCACTAAAATGTTTCTATTGATATATAATGCATATTCAATACATTTTTTCAAAAATATTTTATTACCTTAATAATTTAGTTATTTTTAATATTTTTTTAAAAATTACTTATTTTTCATGATCAAATTAAAAAAATTATGATACTATGCATCTAGATTTTAACAACACAAACATACATATTGTTAAATGCATTCTAATGTTTTATTTTAATTTATTTTTTTGTTCCAGCATATTGAATTTATATTCTATTTTTTGTGATTTTTTATCTAGAGTATTCCATGAAGGTATTAAATAACCTTTATTCATTAATTATTTTCTTTATAAATTTTTTCTTTTGCTAAAACAATTTTAATAATTATTTTTGTGGGATATTTCATTGAAATATTCTTATAAAATTTTAAATATTAATTATCTTCACAAAATGTTACATCTTATGAATTCTTTTTTGCAACAGCTATTTTTCTACTTACATATTATCTACATAATTTTTATATATCATATTATCGAAGATATAATATCTTATATTCTTTTTATTTTTCTATATATTTTTGTTTTCCTCAAACATATTTGTAATTATTGTGTTTTTGACAAAACTTTTCTTTTGTCATTAAATGATAAGTATAAACTTAATTTTTAAGAAAATAAAAATTTGAACTATTTGACACAAAGCTTTATCATAAAGCTAATATAGAAATCAATGAATTTAGGAAAATAAAAATAATAATAATGTAATTATTAAACAATTTCAAAAATTAAATATAAATATAAATGCTATTATAAATAATTTTTTGTGCCAACCAAGAGCAAAAAATTATGTCATTGTTAAGGAATGGTTTAAATTTTACAATATTGTAAAATCATTTAAAATGATAAAAGCTTATTATTTCATAGAAATTACTTGCAAAGTTGATTAGAGGTGTCTTAACTAAAAATATAACCATCAAAGTTGTGTAATTAAAAATCATTAAAAAATAATTGATAATATAACAAGTCATAAATCAAGGAATACAAGTTCTTAAAAATAGACAATATTTTATAATGATTAGTAATATATACTTGAAAATTAAAATATAAGTTTAAATTTTTAATAAAATGATAAACTAAGATTCATAATATCATAATGCCAAAAACATAAATGGAAGACAAAAGTATCCAACAAAAGTTAGCTCCTTAACTCAACACGATGAAAAACAATAATCCATCTTAATAACTGTTATTATCTAGATCAAACACTAGAGGCAAAATATATGCTCTGTAATTTTTTTACAAAACAATTGTCTAAACCAAAAGTGATTAAATATTGATGTGTAAAGGCATTTTAAGAAGGTCTTATGCCTTCCTTATGTCAATCATAAGCATCATTGCAGGTGAGCCAATTGTACTTATTTCTTACATGAGTACACTAATTATTTAAGAATCATATACCATTACTTTTAATAATTCTATTATAAATAAATTATTTTTTTCAAACTTATTTTACTTTTCATGAGGATAGTTTTGATAACTAAGTTATGGATTGTTTTTGATATATTAAATATTAAATTATAATAATTATTATTGTATGTTTCAACTTTATTATTTTTAATTTACAATAACAAGATGTTTCTTTGCTTACATTATTGTATAACTCCTTAATGCTTCGTTTAAACTTATCAAATATTTTAAATATATATCATTATAATTATCATGTATTTCGATTTGTTTTTTTACCTTTTTATTTAATGTTAGAATGCTTTATTTAACCAACTAATATTTTAAATTGAACATTTTTTTAATATTTAAATATTTTTAATAATGATTTGTTATTTTTTATATTGTATCAATTAGAAAACTCTTTGTTGAGGCATTATCCTTTATGATTATCTAAATTATAAAAAAAATATTAAGTTACCCTAATTTTTTAATATGAAATACATTGTTTCAATATATGTACCTACAATTGAAATATTATTTAGCATCCTGATGTTTTTGTTCTAAATGAAAAAAATTCAAATAGCTTGTAATTATTTAATTTATATTATAACATTTAACTTCACATGATCAATTTCTTATACTACATGGCCTACATCAGACAATCTAAATGTGTTGAATCAATGTAACTTTCATATTTAAATATTTAAAATTAAAATTTTTATTTTAATAATTTTTCTAACCAATTAGGAAAAACTTTCTATAATTTAATTTTTTTAATTCATTTTTTATTTTTAATTTTCAAAATTTTTATTTAAAAAATTCTATTATTTTACAATTGAAAGGTTAATTTTTTAGTAAAAGTTTTAGTTAAACTTTTCTTAGAAACTATTGCAAATTTGTTTTTATATTTCAAAATTTTGGAGCAACTAATGTAGAAAATATTTTTATTAAAAATATTATACATATATATTATATGTGGTTAAGAATTTTTCTAAATTATTCATATATATATATATATATGAACATACACACACACACACACACACACATATATATATATATATATATATATATCAATTCTTTGATTTTTTTTGTTTGCAATGAGAAGTTTTTGCTACTTGTTTCTTTTAGGAATTATTTTTCAGCAATTGTAAATATTAGAATTACATATAGTATTTCTATAAGATAATGGGACATTCTTAAGTCTTTATATTTTTACAATACTATGAAAGTTTTATTTTCAACTTATTATTTTTCATCGGATAAATTTTTTTAAAATTTATGACTTTATCTTTATCTAAATGATGTTCTTGAAAACTCACTAATTATTTAAAATTTAATATTTAATTAAATAGAAAATTAGCCTTTTCGAATGTATATAAATATTATGAAATTTTTACATTCCACCTTTTTAAAGCTAGAAATCATTAAAATAAAATAAAATTATTTATTATAAAAAGGTGTATTTTGGTATATTATTTTCTTTAGATATTGTCAATATTGTTTCAAATACATGGAAGTTGGTTGCTAAGATTTTTTTTCTTTATTTTTTTTAATCTCATAAAAGGAAAGCAATTTATAATTAATCCAACAATTTTTATTACATTTTAATGTCAATATTTTTGTATATTTTCAATATTTTATGTTTATCAACAATATTCAATTGTAATCTTTCTATTTTCCTAGAAATTTCCATTAATCATTTTTCCTAAAGTTTTGAAAACTATAATTTTATTTATTTATATAATTATTGAAAAGTTTTTCAATTATATTTTATGGAATTTTTTCTGTCACAACTTGATATATTAAACATAATGATCAAATATTAAATTATTCGATTAATTTAATAATTATATTTGATTTAGTTATTTCATAATTTTTTACATTAACATGGTTGTGGCTATTGCATTACTATGGAATTTTTTTATTTATTTCAAAGCATATTGTGATAATTACTTAAATCTTTTTTAAATGTCTCATTTTTTTGCAACTCTTTTATAATTTTATATTCAAATATTTGTAATGATTTAATTACATAAATTTTTTTAATGTATATTTCACATTGTTTAAAAATATAGCTGCACTTATCTCGAAATGATTTGACATTTTTTGCTCACAAAAGTTTTATTGAAATTGTATTTAAAATATATTTTTTAATTACGATATTTAATTTTCTATCTTCTACACAATTATATCATTTAATATTTTAGAATTTTTTTAATATAACAATATTTTTTTATTATTTAGATAAGTTTTTTAGTTGTTCTTTCACACATTATTTTTAATTTTAAAAATATTCTATTATTCTTGTTAATTTTTCTTTTAATTTTTTTTATTAACATTTTAAATATTTAAAGAATAGCCACATAATTTTAAAAGTATGATAGATTTACAAAATAGTGTTATCATCATAACATTTTGATAACTACATTTACTTATACAAATATTTTTGCAAATATATAATACCTATATATTTTTTGTCATGAATTTGTGCTTTAATGAAAATATTACAAATATTATCATAACTTATTCATTTAATTTTCTTAAATATATTATGTACATCTTTGATTGCATTAGCATATTTTTTTTCTCAAATTTATTATTTAAAAATAATTTTCTTCAGTTATTTCGAATTAATTTTAATATTTTAAAAATTAATTAATCATAATTTTTTCACGATTTTATGTTTTTATTAAAACTGAAATATTATTTATTTTTATTGTTAAAAATTCAATATTTAAAATATTCAAACATTTGTTTGTAATTTATTATTTAATAATTTTTTTTTATATCTGAAAGGTAAGAAATATTTAAAGGAGTTGAAAATATAGCTTAAATAAAATTAATAAAATATCATTAAGATAATAAAATGGTTCTAGCATTTGATTTATTTAACTTGTTTTTTTATTTATTTTGCAAGTTAGGCAAGCCATTCATTGTCACAACATAAGGAGATTTGTCTAGCAAAGAATAAAACTATTGTAATACCAAAATGTGCAAACTAATCAAAATTATAAACAAATGGCAAAAATGTAGTTAAAGAAAACTAGGAAAAATAAATTTATTATTAAAATCTTGAAAATTTAAAATTGTAAAAACTATAAAAACTACAAATTAAATAGTTATAAAACATATATAGCATTCAAATTTTAAAACATGCAAAAAACAAATTGACATATAATTGGAAACATAAGAAATAAACAAAGTTAAAAAAGGAGAAAGAAATTAAAGAAAATAAAAGTAAATAAGAACACAAAATAGATAACATTATAAAGATATTCATAACACAACATCAACATAATGTGACAAGAAAACATCTTTAATCAAAAACAAAGATGGGACTAAAGCATTCTCGGACTAAAAAAATGAAAATAGTAGGTGCTACAAACTATCTAAAAATAATTAAAATACAATGTAAAATTTCTCATAAAATATGACACATATGTTGGGAAAAATTAAAAAATATTTCCAAAAGATAATGAGAAAACAAAACATTTATGTTATCAATAATAACATAATATTATATTAGTTTAAAAAAATAAACAATACATAAAAATATGAAAAATATTCTATTGTAAATAAAAAATAAAACAACAATGATAGCAAAAGAAAGTAAGATGGGAATCCTACAACAAGATTTAGGTCTTTTCTTTATGCCACAATGACAAAGAAAAGTGGATGAAGAGTAAAAGAAAAGGAATCAACGCGAGTATAAGCCCTGTTGTATAATTGCATGCTTGGGTACACATTCTCAATGATGGAGAAATCAAATATTATAAAACCAACTTCATATTTCCATTCATAAAAGCATTTAAATTGTTTATAATAGGAATCCATCTATCAAAATATTAATTCTGATGTATAAAAAACTTTTCTTATACATAAACCATTGGAAACAAATAAATCATACAGTTGCAATCATGAAAATAATATCCCTATATGATCATTAGGAAGTCTCCTATTACAACTTGTCTTATGTTAGTTAAACAAACAAAGCGGTTACACAAACTATATAATTATACTCTTCAAGTATTCATTTAGTTTAACATTTATCTTAAAAGTGTGACTAATCACTTTATTCTAAAAAAATATTATATATATGCAAATAAACTTTTATGCTTAGTTTTATCTTCTAAATTAGGGACAATAAAATTGTTGGAAGTGACACAAATTCAACTTATCTGTTTTTTGATGCCATATTTAGAATAATCTTAAGACAGAAAACTCAGGTGGATGTGTTTTAGAAGAATAATGCTTAAAAGTTTTATTACTACGATACAAAATAAAATTAGGAGGACATTATTAAGATGTTGATAAGTTTCATTTAGTGTTGACTTAAGTGGTTGAATTTTTTAAAGTTTTTCAAATTTGCATTTCCATCAACGGAAGTCAAAACTTAACTTAATTGGTTATCATTGATGAAATGTAAACATGAAGTGGTCATTAATAAGATTGATATTTTAAGTCATAGAAATTGCTTGATCAAAGTGTCACGAACCAACTAACACAACTAAGTTCTTCCAAGTATGAAATAAATGTAGGCATATTAAGTTCCTTTAAGGTGATTGGATTTTAATATTAAACATATTAAGAGGTTTCACATAATAATCAAATAGATTCTGATAGTTGATTAAGTAATATTATACAATAAATGTGTGACATGAATCATTTTATTGTTTTAATATAATTGAAATGTTTGTGTGTAAACATAATTACAGATTCTCATGTTTGTGATATTGAATGGACGTGATTATTTTTTTCAGGAATGACATGATTTCATATGACTACACTAAAATGGACAAGAATTTGGTAACTTAATCTGACAAATATAAATTTGAATCTAATCTTAACAAAATATAACTAATGCAAAAAAAAACCAAGCCATTAGTAGCATAAGAATACATCAAATTACTGTAAAATTTCAATGATAAATTGTTTGAAAATTTGCTTTCAAACTAAGATAGAAGTAATATAGAAAAGGGATTTGTCCTTCAATAAGCCATTTTTAATTTCAATTTTTGTTGAAGTAGTTAAATGTAATTACTTAGCAAAGTTTTTCATTAGTTTGAGGGTAAAGGATACAAGTAACTTGCAACTACTACTCTTATGTAACATACTTGGTCAATATGATGCATATTATGATAATGCCATGTAGTCAAGATAGCTAGGCCATGAGTGTGGTTGCTGAAGCACTGATGATCAAGAATAATTTGAGGAAAGCCATAATAATGTGCTAACATCATGTATGTAATGTAAATTGCAATGATTAAAAGCCATGATGAGGGTCAAAAAAACTTCTATAATTAAGGAATGTGTAGCCAAGTGTGACAATGCTAAAAGTATTGGTTGTAGATAATCATGGTCATTTGCACAACAAAAAATCGACTTTGATAAGAAAACAATTGATGGTAAAGATAAATCTAACAGGAATCTTATAGTTAGAATTGAATTTAGCTCTAATTCCATAAATAAGAAGAATAACGAAGGAAGAAAAAAGATAAGGGAAGGATGTGTAGCATATGCCCTCCACTATTTAAGTCTACCTGCAAACTAGAGCTCCACTGTTGACATGAAATGTGAAATGCAAAATGAAGTTAAGAAGAACCATGAGGGCAAGCAACAAAGAAAGATCCCTTGCGATATCCATGAATTAAGACCAAATTTGGGAAAAGTTTTACATGGGGATATTTGCCAAAATTGATTTCTAATGATTTAATTTGCATAAATTATGTTTTGAAAGATATGTAAGAAGATGCCATTTGAATGTATCCACACCTCACTCATATAATGGTCTAAAAATGTTTAAAACTATAACTAGTACAATGGCTGCAAGCATAGATTCGAAGAAAATATATGACACACACACTTCTAAGCTACTTCTAATATTTGTTAAATAAGCACAAATCAAAGGTTTACACAATAAATGTTTGTAGTCCTTGTGTAGAATAAAAAAAATTTTGTTTAATAATGCTACACACGTACAACACAACAATTGATACTACATTGATTGATATGTGTGGAATGTCAAGAACTATGCACAAAAACAAGACAAATGCATATAGAAAGTATTCCTAACAAAAAACTACATCTAGTATAATAAAAATTACTAATCATTAGTCAATACGTTCATAGACATTAGTTAGCATTTGTTAATGTTCATAGAGTACTCCAAACCATATCTATGAAATTTTAATAATAAGTTCACGTTTTGAAAATATAAAATTAATTTTATGAATGCAAAACTATTCTAAAGTTTTCATAAGTATAATTAAAAAGAGAAATTATGGAAATAATGTTATCTAACATTTCTTAATACAATCAAATTCTACTATGCCTTTTGTAAATTAATTTCCTCATCAACCTCAAGCATCAACAAGATTGTGGAAATGCTTTTTATTTTCCATAACTTCAACACATGAGCCACATTTTATGGCATTAAGCAATGAGAGTTGTTTTTGAGAATTATAGCATGATTAGGTTTTAGTTACAAAAGTAGCCACTTTTGTGAAGGTCGAGTTTAATGCACAAAGACCCAACAATGGTTGGCTTTAGTATAATATGCGACAAATTGGAATTATGTTCCAATTAGCAAAAAGTACAAGGGGTTGTCAACTAGCATTAATAGAAAAATACTCAAAGTGAGGTTGTGAGTTTACCTTAGGAAAAGGGCCTATGATGTTTCCTAAACTTGATGTGGCAATGGTTCACTTGGGTAGAAACTAATCCAACTAAAATGCTCTAGGTGTGTTTTCAATACTACTATTGTTCTTTTCTTTTTTTCACTTGCCAAGGATGTGATTACTAGTTCTAGTACAAGTTGGCTTATTTGGGACCAACAATTACTATCATAAACAATTTACTAGGCTTGTAAAACATGTAAAGTAGGATCTCTAGAACATAAAACACACATTTTTTTGAGAGCTATAGTTCTTCTGAGACAATCCAAGCAAACTTTCTTTAGTAGGATTCTTGGTGGGCACATCAATTAGAATTTTTTATGCCAAGAAACAGGTCAAACATTTGTCAAACTTTTAGATAATCAATATTTTTATTCTTCTTATGCAAAGTTAAGGTAGACCTTAAACATTTATAATAGGCTCAAAATTCATACCAATAAGGAAAAAACACCCAAAAAAATGATCTATTAGCCCATTGTTTGTCAATCCCTTCATACGTTGCTCAATATCAGTTTGGCTACACCTTAGGTATTGAATAGACCATGTTTGCTTGAAGTAGATCAATGAATAGGGCTTCTAGGTCTAATGTAGATCACATGTTCATATGACCTACAAACACATCTAGATTTTCTACGTCATGTTTACAATTGCAAACCAACATAAAGCAACATTGTCTCAAGAACCTTCAAACAAACTCATATCTACCAATCTATGTTGAGCTACCATTCTATTCCAACATGCACTGAGCTGGATATGATTTAAGACACAATTATTGTCATGTCGACCCATTCACATGATCTATGACACACTAACTCTGATATAACACACCAACCAGAAACATTGCATTGACTCGACAACTTGATCCACAACCCAAAAACTTTGGTCTAACTTGCAACACAAGATTTGGCATGCCATCTCATTATCTTAATCCATGAAAATCAAATCCAAATATCACTTGCAAACCTCATGCAAATTTACTTGATAATGAACTAAAAATATCACTGCTTAGAAAGCTATTTCATAACTTTTTGGGCCAAAGATATTTTGGAGCAAAAAAACAACTTTTTGATCAAAGCTTTGGCAAGCACTTTTTAGAAAATAGATTTTAAAAAAAAATAGTGGCTTTTCAAATTTCTTTTTGGTAAAAGCTTTTTACGATAAATTTTGTATTTTTATATTTCTTTTTTTCTTAGGAACTCAATGAAATTGGAAGTTTATTGATGTAGGAGCATCTAAAATCAGGCCACAAACATATATTTACTAATGTCTCACTAGTTTTACAAGTCCACTGTACAAAATTTATCAAAAATTTATTTTAAAGGAGAATTAAAATAATTTTTTAATTATTTCAACTCTTCCACCATTAAACGACGTTTGTTGTCATTAAAATTTTCATCGCTTAAAAAGGGAACACTGATTGTCCATTGTTCGACTAGCATCGACTTGTTTTGCACTGAGCTACGACGACCCTCGCCAGGTTGCCTGACCCACAAAGACTACCAACCCTTTCTTTCTACTGACCCGTGCCTACCTAATCTTGGAACGAGCCAACTGAGACCTCCGTCTACACTACATTGATTTCACGTAGCTGTTTTTCAACCTGTCTTTTTGTCACCCACTATTTTCGCCACTTGAAAGTTAGAAGTTTTTTGTAAACTGCTAAATTAAATTAATTTTATAGTTTTTTTTATAATTTTACATTTTTCTAAATTAGTGATCAATATTTGAAAATCCTAACAAATAAGGATGTTTGCAACATTAGAAAAAAATAATGGAATCAAATTTATATTTTTATATGCTTATACATTTGAAAACAAAGTGTGTACATGCAACCTTAGTTGGAGATACTAAAATTTTCATTGTGAAAGAGAACGATTGAAGGTGAGAGTCATTCAATTGGTAAAGCCCACAATGAAATCCCTTGTGAAGACAAGGATCAAAGGTGAGAAACTATCCAACAAGAGAGTCAAATACAAAATAAACTCTCTCTTCTCCTAAAATTGACCTAAACATCAAGGGGTTTTAATCTTTCAATAATTTTTATTTTCTAGATAGTAATCTAATTGTAAAGTTACCCTTTTCTATTATAACATTTCACATAGAGTTTGTATGAATTCTTTTTTTATATGTCTAAAATTTGATGTCACAAAAATTATTTTGTTAGATTTTATGTTTAATGATTAAGGAGTAATCTACTCAACGTAATAATCTATTGTGTAATTTTGGAATGCCAATCTTTGAATAGTTCTTAAATACCACATATGTCAGTCCACCTTGATTATTATATAGTATCCTTTTTATATTCCCTAATAATATTTTTAGTATCTTCAATATCGTAAGGTTCAATTTAGACCTTAACAAAACTTTAAATGTGCCAAGCATTAAGTTTGGCATTAAAGACTGATTTTCTACTAAATTTTTTTTCTTTTATTTGTTACATTCAACTTTGAGATTGCATAAGTTTTTCTTCTAAAACAAATTCTTCTATTACGAACATCAACTTTGGTTTTCAACTAATTTTTTAATATTAAAAATATTACTTATTTTTTATTAAAAAAGGTTTATTTTCTACTTAAGAAATTTTAAATTATTTTCTTGCAAAAATTATTTTTACAAAAATTTGAAATTTTAACATTGGTTTAGCAAGTAATACAAAAGTAATGATACGATTCTGCACCATCTTTCCAAGGAACTACCTAGTTCTATCTGAGAGTTGGTCTAGCAAAAGCAGGGACCTTGATCATTTGTCATTTTGCTAGAAGCATATCCCAGCTCAACTTTGCTAGTTTATAGTAGCAATTACTTTTCTTTCTTATTTTTTATTAAAAATAATAAAAATAAATATATCCCAAACTATTTTCTTTCCTTGATATCACTTGTATGACAAATATTTGAGTGACCAAGAGATTCAGTAGGTCTTATCAAATAGTAAATCAAAATCAAGAATTAGTTAAAACCCAAAGAAAAATTTTAAACCAAGATCTCATACTAGAAATATCCCAATCAATAGCCCAATTCACCCAAATGATTGGTCAAATTCTCTAAACCAATGATGTGAGTAAAATCCTAAAAGAGAAAGGGATAATAAAAGAAGTGTCACACATAATGATTTAGGAGAAAGTAATTCGAGGAGATGTAGAAACTATAAAAGACATCGTAATCCTTTCGATGACTTTGATCATTGAAGAAGAAATAAATATTGAGATGAGTCAAACCAAAATTATTATCTAGATATATCTAATAAGGAGAAAAGTCCTAAGAAACATCAAGATAAACATCACATCCTTAATGCAAAATTGGATGCCCTAATGTTTTATGGTAGTTATGATTCTAAAGATTACATTGACTAGCAAACCAGTGTGGATGATTATTTTAATTCACATAAATTGTGTAAGTAAAAAATTATCAATTTATTAAGACTACACTTATTTATACTACTCGTAGATTCTTTATAAAGTTAGAATGATAATATGCTATCAATGATGAATACGTACCCAATGTTTTAGAAATCTTAGGGTTAAGTTGTACAATAGGGTTGCTCCAATAACCTATAGTGTTGAAATATTTTATAAATGCTATATTTTTCTTAGGCGATAGATCTATTGAGTACTTTAGCAAATTTGACGATTATAAACAAAAATGTCAAGTAAATGAACCCGAGCATGTAGGACTATCCCATTTAGGGTAGGTTTAAAGTAATACATACATGATGAGCTTAACTTTAAAAATTTTTTCTACTTTAAAGAAAGCTTATCGCATAACTAGAAATATTAAAAAAATGTAGAACTTCTTATTTTAAAAGAAATGATGAGCCAAATTCTTTAAAGGCCCACACCATAATTTCTCAACACTCTTATACTCACACTTCATCTACATCATCCATCATAGTTTGTAAACAACCAAAACTCATATTGCTGCCCACTCCTTCACAAACTTCTTTAAGCCAACTCACATAATCTAGAATTATCTTTCTTATGTGCTATGAAAAGGACGTGTAGTTACGAACTACCTAAAAAGATCATTGACTTTGAACCTAGAAAGTGATAATGAATAAGAAAATTCGAACAAGAGAAAAATAATGCATGATGAGAAAAAAAGGAAGAATTAGAAAGCATAAGAGATCTAGTAATAAAATGCACCCCTAAAACTCCATAATCGTAACATGAGTAGAAGTGCACCAATATGTTTAGCATCAATATAGAAATTAACTGACAAACTAACATGATGAAACACAAAAATCTTTATTGAAACACCAAAATCTCTACATTGTATCTTGGATTGATTAAACCTTTATACTTAGTAAGCAATGATGTTGTGCACTCTTAAAATTTGGCAAATATAACAACTAAGTTTTGTGTGATGTTGCACCTATGAAAGTAGGTCGTCTTAACTTTAAAAGATTTTGGCTCTTTTATAGGCATGTTACTTTGAAGGATATGTCTAACATGTTTTCTTTTGTTTATGAAGAAAAGATCATCACATTACACCTTTTTTACATCAAGAGAGACCTCAATAACTTAAACCTAGCAAATTTATTAAAAATTCTAAGCCCACTAATATTGAAAAGGGAAAGATAGAATTTTAGCATGACCACATTAACTAAGTTTGGAAGATCCTTGACAAAAAAAGACTTACTTTGGTTTCTTGTAATAAAGAAGTTGGCCACCACCTTACCAAATCCATCACCTATAATACAGGCTCATGATAATAAGCCAATTTCTTTCATTAATTTTATTCCTTTATTGGTAGATTTTCAAACTTCTTTTTTTTTGTTTCTCTTTTATCTCTCATAAAATAATATCTAAAAAAATTAATCTAAATAATAAAAAAAATAAGAAACTATTAAATGCTCAAAGAAATATTAGAAACTTTCAAAAAAGAGGCAACGTTATTGTTAGTGTTAGATTAGAATAGTTCTCTCTTAGAGCTTACATGAATTACAGGCATGTGGAGCTAGAACTTTTAGGATTATTCAAAAACTAGAAACAAATGCATATGTGTTGGACTTGTTAGAAGAGTACGGGAATAGTGCAACCATTAACATTAAGGATTTAGTTTCTTCCAAAAGACCACATCCAACACCTAGTGAACCATTTCAGTTTGAGTCAACTATGTCGAGTAAACTCGTTCCTACAACTACATTAGCCTTCACAATAAGTAAGGATAAAATGGAAAAAATTATGCATCATGTGATACTTTTTGCCAAAGATTGCGAAGTTAGGAATTTTTTAAATTGTTGGAAGGGCAAAACTTTGATCAAGAACTCTTGGCTTTCCTACAATATCCTACAACATATCACGAACTCCTATTAGAACACTACTATACCTAAAAACCTAAAATGATCAAGCAATCTCACCTTGGGAGGACGATCTTGGAGTGTCTAAACATAGTTTGCAAATATCAATTTGCTAGTGTCACACTAGTTCCACAACTTCATTAATGAAAATTTTGTTTGAAAATTATCATAAAAAATGCTTTAAATTAAAGATTTTTTATAAATTTTGCTGCCTACCATCATTCATCAGTTGTTGCTGTCATCATCATTGTCATCTACCACTGTTAGCATGCACTTTCACCTCCCCGCAAGCCCACCCATGCTCTCCTGTGGCTTGAATTTAAATGAGAACACTAACTAACCAATGTTTGACCTACACCAACCTACAACAACCCATGACAACCCTCCAGGCTCACCAGCCTATTCCTTTCACATTACCAACACCAACCCAAAACTTAAAATGAATGTGTCAAGACCTCTTCCTGCACTGCACAAATTTAACTTAGCCATTTTGCCACCTGTAATTAAGCTCCCCTGAGCCTCAAAATCTATTTAGGAAATCTTTAATTCAAATAATTTAATTGTTTTTTTATTATTTTTTAATTTTTTTAAAATTACTAGTAAATATTAAAAACTCTTACAAGTAGGGATGCTCATCATATTAGAAAAATTGATAAAATATAATTTATTTTGTTTGTGTGCTTCCAACTTTGTTAACAAATTGTGTACCTCAACACTAGTTGGAGAGATTCTAACTTCATTAATAAGAAACAAGGATTAAAGGTGAAAGGCTTCCCACTAAGAGAACCAGTAATCAAATCCCTTGTGAGTCACAATAATCAAAGGTGAGAAACCTGCCATTAAGAGAGTCGATAACAAAACAACTTTTTGCTTCTACAATATCGACATCATCATCTAACGGTTTAATAGTTTAGTAACTTTTATTTTTTATGTGATAATCTAAAGTTAAAGTTAATTTTTTTATTGGAGTACTTCACATAATACTTTTCTTTACTCTCTATTTTAGATGTAACAAAAACCTCTTTTGTAAGATTTTGTGCTTTATTTTTAAAGAGTTTCTTCTTACTCAACTTAATAATCCATGATACAATTTTGAAACATCAATCTTTGAAAAGTTCTAAAATATCGCAAACATCACCTGATCCTTTTTATTACATAGTACCTTTTTTATATTCTCTGATAATCTTTTAAACATCTTAATATTATAAGCTCTAAATTAGATGTTAGTAGAACTCTAAATCTACTCTACATCATATACCCTTTTGAAAAGGATGATCCTTGCATGTGTAAAAGTCAATGTTTTCCATTTTGTCTTATTGAGGGCTTGGTTTAATCATAATGAGAACTACAATGTATTGAAACCATGTAAAAGTCAATGTTTTCCATTTTTTCTTATTGCCACTTTTCTCTTTTATTTCCTTCCTTCTTATTCTTAATTGCATTTTTTAAAGTGTTTGAACAAGTTTTGTGTGTAAGTTGATTCATTACTCTAGGTTTTCCATAATGTTTACTAATATTTTTCAAAGCTTTTGATTTGTTTATCACAAAATTAGTTTTATCAAACGCTGTTCTAAATAGCCTTTCTTTGTGTTATTAATGTGGTTGTAAGCCTAACATATGGAATGCCCCCTATGATGTTCTTGGTTCGCTCTTCACTAAAGTTTCCCAAGATAGTTATCTTGTGTGTGCTGCGTTTCAAGGTTTCTTTATAAGCATCAAAACTTAATTTAAAGCTTGCTTATGGCAATGTCTAAAATAAGGATAAAAGAGGAATGCTGAACAAAGCCTTGTTTTGAATTTTCTTTTATTGGCACCAAATTTGAAAAAAAGAGACAAAGCTTACGAGGTTTTTGTTTTCTTTTTTCTAATCATTACAATATATGCACAAGATATCTTATATAACTAACAACATGGAGTGCCTACATAATAACTTGTCATAAATGACCCACCATGATCTCCTAAATGGAATATAATCTATTGAAACCAAGAAAGAGGAGTATAGTTTTAGGATTTCATTAGAACAAACTCAAAATGAGCCTACCTTTTTAAGCTCACTAACAAAATTGAGTTATAAATAAAAACCATAGACACCCATTGTTAACAAGGGGATCACCACTCATAAAAATACATATGACTCTAATAAAACAAAAAGATACATGACAAATGACTTACCTAACATAAGGAGAAAAATATGTTGATGGGTACATTATTTATTTTGATTAGTACCATTTTATGTTGTGGTGTTAAGGAAGGCCCTTTTGTCACGTTTTTGAAATTTTGAGCAGGGCATATAGAATATATGCAGAAGGACCTCTTTAGGCAAATACTTCACAGCGCGGAAGAGGTTGATAGGATTGCTAATGAGTTTGACACCTACAAAAGCTTTTTTCTAACCAAAAGAGTTGAACCATTAATTAAGTTAAACTTCCAATCCCTTAATGTTAGATAATCTAGATGTCTTGTACCAACAAATCCCATACAAATCCCTATGCTTGAACTCATTGTCAAAACAAACCAACCTATTCATTAGTTCCCTAAGGTAACATATTCTTGATGTAAATGGTGAGGTGATATAGTAGTATAATAACACACACAATAAGATATATTGCAAAGGAGAATTTTGGGTAATTTAACTATAGGGAAAGAATAGGAAATCAAAGAATATACTTCTTATTCCTCCCTAGAGAATGACAACTCCAACGATGCCATTAATGACACTGGGACATTACAGCTATGAGACATACCTTTACCCCACAAAAGAGAAGCAAGGATTGTAGACATGCCGTCACTTTCCATACCTTTGCCAAGCTTCGAGAAAAGGTTTGTAAGTTCATGATAATTAGTAGCATTATTTTTAATAGCTTTTTTTACAACTGGTTTAGCATGCAACAAACTTAAGACCACTAGTCCCCAATCCCATACAATACTTTTTTATTAAAAAATATCCATTTTTGTGACTAAATAAAGAACTATACCACTTTAAAACGAAACCACCAACCACTCAAATTAAGAAAATCTTATTTATGTGTTATGGTGAAATAGATCGAGAATTTAATGATAGAACTTTTATATGAGCCATAGTAGTACTCGAGGTTTGCTACCCCTTCAAGACATCAAAAATGTTATAGATAAACAAAATTGGTCACATCATTCGATGAATTCTTCTAAGCATCAAGAATTCACCCAAAGCCTAAAGAAAGAATTTTCATGGATAATTTTTCCTATTTTTAAATTTCGAAAAATATATGAGTCAATAATTATTTTTTATATTATTAATACTCTATTATCCAAATTATCTACACTTTTTCTCAGTTATTTAGCTTTACATAAATTTTGATATACTTAAGTTTGTCTTAAAAAATGAAATAAAGAATTAAATTTGCTAAAGCATTCTTTATAATTTGCTGAAGAAATTATTCTATAAGTGATATTAATATTGAAACAAAAAATAAGAAGTTACTATGAGCATAAATATAACTAAATGTTTAACATGCTTAAGAATTTCTATAGTTATAACAATGCAAACAAGTTGTGGAACAAATTGAGTTAAGCTTTACATAGAAACAAATAAATAAGAAAATATTATAATTAAAAATAAGTGACATTTCTATAATATAGCACTTAAATTAATCAAAATAAGAAAACAAAAAAATTTATTTATTTTTAATAACTTAAAAAATTAAACATTTGAAATGTTAAAATTGTTTGGGTAATACATCAAAGAAATTGGTATACAACTATGGACAATGAAATATATATTAAAACTAAAAAATAAAAATTTAACATATGAAAATAAAAAACATTACCAAAAATTTATATCATTTCAAAATTGCCATTAACATCACTTTTGATAAATTTTGAAAAAAAAAATATTTTGTTACATAATGTGAAAATAAAATAACTAAATTAAAATAAGAAGTCAAAAAACAAAAAAAATGTTTAAAATCATCAAAATAATATGCAAAGTTTTCTAATGCATGGCTTGTGAGCTCATAAAAAAAGGAATAAATTATTCAAGGAATCTTAATTTTGTAAAAAAAATCAAACAAAATAAAAGTAATTTTAATAAGTAAAAAGAATTTCTCAATTTGTATGTAAATTATGTTTTTATAAATAAAAAATTAAAAAAATTTAACTTCAAATAAACATATTCTCATAAAAAAGATAACTTCCATAAAATGAAACATGCAAAAGAATTAGTGATTTGTAACCAATTACTAAAACTATGGAATAAGTTATAAAAAGCACTTCATAATACCTAAATTTTTGTATAACAAAGAAGAGGAAATGCAAATTAATGTTGTCATACAACCTCTACATGTACAACTAAACTTCATTAATTATGAGATATTATTTACTTCTAGTGACGTGTTTATATGATCTGTTTACTACTGATTTATTTTAAAATAGTAATAATTTGATGTATTTTTGTTATCACAATTTTAATGTAGTCCACAACAAGAATGTTTATTTAATAATTATTCTATCAAATTTGTTTTAACATTCTTACCATTCCATTATTCTATTAGATATTTGTATTTTAAAATCTTCAGTTTTTTAATTTTTTTTATAATGTGTTGCTTTGTTAAATGTGGAAAATAGTTTATATGTTCATTATAATTATATTAATATATTTTTCTTGAACTTTTGTGTAGTTTATATAAACATAATGTAATTGTTCTTAAATTAATCATTATATATGTTATAATTTTTGTAAAATTTATATGCTTTTTTAAATTACAATAACTCATTTATGTTACTTAGATTACAATATGATTTATAATTTTAAAAGTTTGTGATGAGTAAATTGAAAATGACATCAATATATGTTATTCAAATAAATCTAAATATTTTAAATTTTTTTTTTTGTTTGTATAGTTTTATATATTTTTATTTCTTACATTTGTGACCCTTTGCTCGTACCGACATATTTTTTATAATATATTAATATTTAAAAATTTAATTGTAACATTGTTTCCCAGTTTTTATTTTTTAAAATTCTTAGATGCATCACAAAGTATCCATGTTATAATTTCTAACCTTTTTTGCTATACTGTCTAATAAGAACCATATTTTTAACATTTTATTGATATATTAAAATACTTTATTGAGCATTTTAAAGTCATTCGTTGAACAATATTTTAAACATTTTGCTTATATGTTGAAAGCAAAATATCTAAAATATTATATGTTTTTTAAAATATATTAAAAAAAATTTATAATTTCAATAAAATAAATTTTTAAAGCAAATAAAAAAATTAAGTCAGCAAAAAGAGCACAAATAATTAAGGTAATTTAAGTTTCTAAAAAATAAGGTATATGCATACGTTGTATATTAAACATAATTGTGAAAGGCAATTCAAAAATCAATGGTGTTATCACGTTATTGTGAGAAGTTCATCTTTGAAATTAAAAACATTTTACACACTAAAAAATCTAAAGCCAATTGCATTGTTGAATAATTCAGATTTAATTTAATAAAATATTTACATGGCATATCAAAAACAAGTTGCATAATTCTGAGCTTACGAACATAAAGAAAATAGTCAAGTTAAAAATATATGAATTTTAAAAATTTAAAGTATTAAAAAATATTCATAATATAATATTATTAAGTAACAATAAGAAAAGATGTTTATCAAAATAATACTAGTATAAATTTTCGAAAGTAAAGATGGAAAATAATATATATTATATGACATCAAAAATTTTTAATCTATATTGATAAATTGAAATAAAAAAGATAACTTATAGAATAATAAATAAAATAAAAAATATGAATAATAACTTTATGAAATATTAATAAAAATATCTTTGTAAATAAAAAAAAGGAAAATATTGTTTATACAATGGAAAAAAAAATGTACAACAATAAAGTGAAACACCACCCAACACAACAAACATAATGTAAACCATGTTCTGATTTGCAAAATGCTCCTTATTATCTAGGTGAACAAAAGAAAAAGCATGGTTACATATGCCTAAGTATTCTTGTTGTCTACCTTGAGCATTTATAATCCTTTCAAAGAGGCATTGTACCAATATAAAGCATGCCCACACAAGTTATTTGTTACGTACTAAAGTTCTAAAATTATAGATTCTTGTATTAAGTTCACATTTGCTAAATTTGTTGCACAATACTTCTTGAAAACATTTTCTAATAAATATGTTTTGTACATATTATTCAACATGTTGAGCAATCTATTATCTTTATAATTTTTGTATTCTTATTAATTTTTGTTTTTTATTTGAAATGCATCATTTTTTTAATATTAAGAAATTCTTATTATGCTTAGTAAATATTTAAAAATTTTTAAATAGTTTATAATAATGTTGATATTATGTTTTTTTGTTTGTTTTCATATTTCTTGATTCCCTTAACACTATAATACATTTAATTTAGTTATAAAAAAATTTCAACTATTACTTATTAAAAAACATATTTTATTATTTACAATTACTTATTCATGATAGTTTCAATAATTTTAAAACTCTTTAATAATAATTTTTTTTTTAGCAATTATTATGTTTATATAAAAAATGAAGTTGTGCAAGTGAGACAAAAATAGTTATAACTCTTGAACACTTCGGTATGCAATAATTTACAGATAAATCATATCTTGTTAATAATTATTTTTTTGAGTGGTATTTGAATCATGTGTTTTAAAATATAACATTGATTAAGTAATTAAAGAGTTTGATCAAGTATTTTATTATGTAATTAACTTGTGAGTATAAGTCAAGGATTGTTAATAGTTTTTCTCATGTGTAGCCAAACTTGTAAATCTAGAAATCATTTCTTTGATGAACAAACTCCCACTCTAAATCTTAGTAAATGTACTTTATTTTAATTAGATTTGTAATGCTATTCCTTAATGTTGATATAGAAAATATGCTTATGTTATATTGCTCTAGAAGATTGAATTTGGGAGACAATAAGGCATGCATTTCAAACATGTTACATGCATATAAATATGCTTAATAAATATTTAATATATACATTTCATTACTTAAATTGATCAACAATTATAATTTGTAAAATCAATAAAACTTTATATTACTTATGTTTTTTGCATTTGCACCTTTCAACCTTTCAACTATCTTATAATACGATTGGTATTTCATGGCAACAAATGAAACATAAGTCAAATAAGATCAAATGCAATTTGCATGAATTATAGTATTTATACTACTTTGATGTTCTCATCATATTTCGATACTAATTGGCCACCTAAGAAGTGTGATAAGATATATAATCTTAAAAATTCATACAAAAGAGTGGCACAGATTATAACATACTATGTAGGAATTAGAAGATTATATAGGGAATGAACTAAATAACATTAAATGTATGACTTATAGTTTGTGGTGTCATGTAAGTATAATTGAATTTTTACTCTTTCAAGTGTGAGATTTTCATTGCCTAAATTTCTTGTTATGTCTATATTCCTTTGAATCATATAAATACAAATAAGTTTTTTAAAAAATATGACAATGAATCTTTTACTAAATAACATTATATGTAAAACAAGAAAAAGAAATTTGACCATGTTTTTCATTGTGGTATCATCTTGTCTTGTTTGCTTGATTGATAATTTATTTATTATTTTACTTGGTTTATCAACTCTTCCATTACTTCAAACTTTCATATATTAATTTGTTAACTTTCTTTCAAAGTATTTAATTTTTATATCATATTATTTTTTTATGAATTATTTAGATTTTGTTATATTATTTTTTCAAGTAGTTAATAATTTTGTGAACTATATTGTTGTATTTTCAGTGACATGACTTGTACTTTACCACTATCAAAAAAGTAGTAGAGTTGAATGAGGTGTCTTTTATGTGGCCTTGAGTAAGAACAAAGTCTTTTTTCAAGTTAATCCAATGTAGCCATGGGTAAAACTTGGGTGCTACTTAAGGTTTTTCTCATAGTAGCAATAAGTGTTGTTAATTGAAAATTACTTTAGTTGATTAAGAGCAATGCAAGTAATAGTTTTATAGAATAACCTAAAAATATTTGTGCCCCTTTTCTTTCGCTTAATTTAATTATTTTTTAAGAATAGCAATATTGTATATAATGGTTTACTAAAGTTGAAAAAAACTTTCTAATTTTTTTTATTTTAACATACATGAAAACAAAGAGATGTTTTTTATGAAGCACTTGATTTTAATATAATTCATTTTGAGTGAAAAAATTATTTTGTGAAAACTAAATAAGTTTTTCTAAAACCACCTTCTTAAAAGAATAAGTAAAGTTAATAAGAGAATTTTAGAGTTACATTCTTTTGTTAGGTATAAAAGACCTATATTGAATTGTTAAAGTTTGTTTTGATTTTGTCTTCAGAAATTAAAAGAATCTTACTAATATTTATATCATGAGTTGACATGTCAAAACGTCGTGTTCACAAATTTTTATACTAATTTTTTGATGTTTTAGTATTCTATAGATTATATATTTTTGTCTTTCATATTATTTGTTTAATGTGTTCATACGTGTTTTTTAGAGATATATATTTTTAAAATTTAAATATAAAACTTATTTTCTATTTATAGTATTTTAGATATTATTTTTTAATTGCATAATATCTATCTCTCAAATTATTAAAGCTTTATTATCAAGTTGTACTATAATTAGAATTTTGCTAATATATTTATTTTGAGCTATACAAATACATTTTTAACATTAAATTTTCATTTCAAATGTTTTCAGCCAAATTAAAGAAATATTATTTTTTTATTTTATTTTTTTAAAGCCAAGCCCTTATATTTTTTCGTTATTCAATCATTTTTATTTCTTACATATTTAAAGTTCATTTTCTAAAGAGATATTTAATGTAGTTGCTGTGCTACAATAATGTTTCCTTGTAAATACATATGATTTTTTTTTAATTCTCAAAATTAATAACTTCTTTTAATTTAACTTTAGTCTTTTGTACGCTCAAATTGGGTAAGCATATTAAACAATTTGTGTTACTTAAAAGTCCATTTTCATTCTTATACAAATGTTTTTAAAAAACTATGACATTATGTCATCTATTTGATTTTTTTTATTGTTAAGGTTTTTAATTAATTACAATACTATGTTAAATAACTTTATATTTTAATATATATTCTATTATTGTTACACATAATGTTTTGAATATTAATTTTTTAACATATTACATGCTTTGTTTTTATATTTTTAATAACTTTTCATTTTGTTAATTTTTTTGAGGTTTGATTATTAAAATACCTTTTTAAAAGATCAAATATAAAAATGAAATATCAATATTTTAATTACAATATTATATTGATGGAAAAGGCTAATTTTTTTTAATGAAAATATTGTACTTCATAATCATTTTGTAATTTGTAGTGATTTTTTATAATGACATGTCCATCATTGATTAATCAAGATAATATTTTTAATTATTTATGTAATTTATATTTTTTAATCTAGTTAAAAATAACTATGCTTGGTATTTTTATTTTTTTCCCATTAATAATTATGTTTTTTCTTACACTAAAATATTTACATTTCTTGTTTAGAAATATTTTTGTTGCTTAAATTATGTTAAATTATTAAAATTTAAGTAATTTTTTGTTTATTACTTTTTAGATGAAATGTTCTTTCACTTCTTATCATTGATATTTGTTTTGAAATACATTTTGAAATAGAATATAAGATCTATTTAAATCGCTTCTCCAAAAGCCTAATATTATATAATGCAGACCATAGGAATGGCTAGTGGATGTAGTCACATTCCCCTATAGTTATCATAAGAATTATTACAGATGAGGAAAATATTTACAATTTTTTGGAATCATTCTCAAAAAGGTTTTTTTGTTATCCAATGTAATCTACTTTCAACATTTTGTGTTTCTTTTGAATTATTGATTTGCTTTTCATGAATTTTTCATAGTTCTTATTATGTTATTGTAAACAGATTGTGCTATTGTTTAACAATATGAGTATTTGCTATCGTAATTATTTCCTTTTATCATTGTATTTTCTTAAAATTCTATACATATTAATTATAATTTTTTATTTTTTTTTTATTAATAAAATATTTTGTTATTGAACTATACAAGTAATTTTATGTTATCATATTTTAAGGATTAGGCTATCTTAATGATAGTTTTAAATTATTATTTAATATGTCATAATTCATTTTAAACATTTTCAGCTTTTTAGTTGTAATGAAAATTTCTCGAACTTTATTAAAATAAAAATTATCTCCGAAAAAATAATTTTGAATACTCCTTATTTTTGTAAAAGTTTATTTTGATGTGTTATGCAATTAATTTTATTTTTAAGGACATTTTTATCATAACAATTTGATATATTTTTATATTTCTTGTGCTATTTTTAAGCAACAAATTTTCAAAAATGTATTAATATTTAAATACTTTTTACAATTATTTATTTCATAAACTAATTACTTTTGTAATATCATTTTATCACATAACATATTTGAACGAAATTATTACAATCTTTCTTTTAATATATTATACAATAGAAAAGCTTTTCCGCTATTAAATTATTATAGCTATTCCTTTGAACATCTTAAATTTTTTTGTCAAGATAATTTTCAACTTTATTATTTATATGTACATTGTTATTTGAAAAAAAAATTCAAAATAATTTTTGCTATATGCTTGCCATTATCATGTCGCCCAATTTATTTTTTTAATATTTAAATATTTTAATTATCTTCCTAACATTTCTTTATGCATATTTCTTTTTTATTTTCATTATTAAAATAAATGCATAATTTTATATTTTTTTGAAAATACGAAGCTTTGGCAATTTTATACATTGTCATCTATGTTGGTTTTTAGTTTTGTTGATAATAATGTTGATATTTGGTGTACATTCTAATCATATTATTTAAATGTTCAAAAGGGTAATTGCTTTATTAGTTATATTATATTGCATTGCTTTAAACTTGCTATTATGTCTACGTCGACATTTTTCCTATCATTATAGTTTGAAAATGATTTTTTTAATAAAATATTTTAAATTTTTTATAAATATTATATGTTTTTTAATTTCTTGTATTTAAAAAAATTTTAATGAAATATTACTTATAATTGAATTACCAAAAAAATATATTTCATTTTTTTCTCTTATAAGTTCTATTTTTTATAGCACATTTATTAAGCACATTTTAGCACAATATTTTACCTTTGATGATCCTAGTTTTTACTTCCTTCTTTTTATAAATTATTTTTCATTTATCTTTCATTATTAGAATTTTTTTGGGAACACTTTTTGTGCAAAAGTTTTAGTAGATTTAATATTGTATAACCATATTTTTTATATCTTTTAGTGATACAATTTCCTTTTTCAATAATATATTTTTTTACAATAATAAAATAAACATTGAAAATGCTTTCAAAAGCTTTTTGGTTTCTTAAAATATGATTATTTTCAATTAAAATTTAAGAAATATTTAATGCATAAATATAAGTCTTAAATTTTATTTGAAATAATTAAAACTGTTTAATATTAAAGGTATGTGTTTTGTTGTGAGAAATATCTTTTGGTGAAATCCAAACTTAATGAACAAACAATATTAGTCAAATTCTATAAGTATAAACATAAACATATATTTTTTGTTTAAATATTTCATTTAATCAAAATAATGAAAACATTAATAAAAAATAGTTTAATTGAACAAAAAATAATAACTATATCAAAGATATAAGAAAATTATTAAAGATTAAAATAAAAAGATATTTAAAATTTATTGGACATTTTATATGACAAACTTGTATGAATAAATTATCCAAAATAAATTGAAGCACCATAAAGTGAATAAAAAATACCACATTTAAATAAAAAATGAAATTTTATACTAAAAAAATTAAATAAATAGAAAGATACATTAATATGATAAGAACTTCCATAAATATTCTACCATAAGTTAAGAAACAAATCATATTCTATCAAATAATGTAATTAAACTTTTCCAAGAAATAAAAAGTAACACAGTGAGTTCCACCAATTTTACATGCGCTTTCAATTATTTAAAATGATATTTCAAAATGCAAGAAAAATGGTTTTCACAGAAAAAAGTCTAAAATAGTCAAAATATAAAGAAAAATTAAAGAACAATGTTTGAAAATATTAAAATGAAATTGCATGTTATTTAAAAACATTATTAGATGAAAGTATAAAAAATATGTTATTATAAGTAAGAAAAAGTATCTAAATTGTTTAATAGCATGAAAAAGTATCACATTCTTAGTGTGACAAACCCAACTATTACATAGAGATTTACTTTTTAGAAAATTCTGTAAAATAGTTTTTCTCTTTTGTCTTGAAACTAGAATCATAATCAGCAATCATACACTTGCTTACTTACAGAATATAACAGCAAATAAATTTCTTTCAAAATAAGAAATTAAAAGCTTCTTACAAAGATATCAATGATATTTTTTTAATAAAAAATTCTATTCAAAAAGCATCATAACGTACTATAAAAAATATTTGTGCATGCTTCCAATTATCTATAGATTTTAAAAGAAGTAATTTCTTTAAAACAAGAGTTTGTGCTACTTACCATTTTGATAATATCTATCCCTCCCAGCTATTATTCTTAAATCAAAATAGTTGATGCTTCCAAACAAAAATAGGACTAAAATAATTATTTGATGTAAGCAAAAAAAAAATTATTTTCATTACAATTTTCAATTCTATGTAAAACAATGAAAAAGTCATATTTTTGCATGTGCTCAACTAAATGAGCAAGTAACCACTTACATTATGATCCTTCATGCCTTAATCTATCCACCTTAACCATCTTCAAAGTCTGTTTTTAATCATATCATTATATTATTTCAATAACTTTTATAAAATGTATATTATAATTACAATAATTATTTAGTAAAAATAATACTAATTTATATTAATTGGAGCCAATAGCCATGACAATTTTTATAACATGCTTGATGTCATTAAAGGTTTGGGAACACAGGTCCACAAACCTATCAACTAGTTATGGAACTAGGTAGGACTATGAAAATAGTTTATGAGGTTCTTAGATCAAGTCATTACTATTGTATCCTTATATATAGTGTGTATAGCATCATTTGTCTTAAATAGAACTAAAAGGCATCGAACACTGAATATGGGACAAACAAAGCTTTTTTGGTGAATCATTCTTTTGAATTGCAATTGTAGGCAAAATTGTCAGGTTGCATAATTTCATGATCAAAGGATTCTCGACTTTACATTGTTATGAAGATAGATAATATTCTTAATTAGATAATGTTATTTCACATTCAAATGGTATATGTTATTATTCACACAGGACCAAAATCAAGTCGTTCGATCAAGATTCATGTCCAATGGTCGTAATCAAATCCTATTTCTAAATAGTTTCAACTAAATATTATATATTCGATCATGCAGTTTTCAAGATCAAGTAGTCCAAGATCATTTTGATCAAGTAGCTCATGAACAATGGCTCTTTTAATCATTATTTAAAGCTATTGCAACACTTTATTTAAATGATAATTTTTTTTAAAATATGAAGAAAATAAGAACAATAAGATTATTTTTCTTATTATGTAAGTGTTTTCAGTCACTAGAAAATGTTTATGAATAAGATAATTTTTGAATGACATGGATTAAAGAATTTTTATAAAATCTAAAAAAAAATTTATTATCATCACATTCAAGGCATTTATAGCATGTGATCATTTTTGCTTCAATATATTGCTTCCTTTAGTCATCAAACTCGTAAAAGAAGTGTTCTTGTCAATCAAAAAAGTTATTAAAATTTGCTATTCCTAACTGATTTAATTAAAATACTTGTGTCTCTTTAATAATTTTTTATTTTATATAACTAATTCTTTTTCTTTTTATTGCCATTTTATATTATTGTAAGGTCGTAGTATATTTTTTTCTTTGGTTTCATTATTGTTATAGTTTAGTCTATGTATCTTTTTACAAAAGGTTTATTTTGAGTGTTTGTTATTACAAAAATTTTCTTATGGGTGACATGAGCTTGTTTTAAATTGAACAACTAAAAATCATTTGTGTATATTTTAATTTTTATTGATTTTTATATTTCATAATTTTTATAAAAATTATTATAAAAATAAATTACTATCTTTTAAATTAAATTTGTAATTTATAAATAATCATTTTGAGATTTTCTTAAGCATTTCGAAAGTACTTTTGAGCTATTTCATTTAGTATTTATGTAAAAGAAAAGAGATTTTAATTCTTAGTTATTCGTCATTGTCTAGCAACACGAAGATTCAACTAGCATCAGAGCAAGATTTCCTTCTTATGTAATGAAATTCCACAAGTGATCTAGGGCTCAAATTAATTTTTCAATAATTTTAGGCCATGGTGGTTCTTCTTGTAGCAACCATACTATTGTGGTGATTTTTATCTCTATCGAAGAAGTAAGATAACTAGTTATTTAAAACACATTAATAGAGAAATATGACGAGTAATACAAACTCCTTTTAGTTTTCCTATTCATAAAATCGCACAAGATATTTTTTACTATTAAATTTAATAAAATTATACTTTGAATACTACTAAATGTAATAGAATTATGAGTTTTAAAAAGGAGCTTATAAATTTTGGCATGAGTTTGTGATTATTTATGAAGGATGATTTAAGATGAATGAAATAAAAAAGTATAAGAAAAAAGGAGACATTGAAAGTAAAAAGTGATTATTACAAGTGGAAAGGAAGAAGGCAATGAAGGAGTTTTTTGGATTATGGTTAAGGAAGAAAAAAAAAGAGTATATCTTGAAGTGAGGAGAAACATTACTACAAAAAAAAGGTAAGCATTTACTTTATGCTTGCAAAAAATATGAAAAGTTTAATAGAAAATAGAAGAATTTAAAAGAATAATATAATGAATATCGAATTCATTATTAAAAAAATTAGAGAAAAGGTTGACATGTATTTTTAGAATGTGGAAAGGCCAATGATTTAAAACAAAATGTAAATAAGCATGCATCATTAATTAAGGAATTGACTGATTTTCTATAATAATAATCCACTTAATCATTTTCAAAAAAAAAAACCACTTAGTAGATCAATTTTTGTTACATATGTTAGAAGATCTTATATACATACACGTCTATAGTTTACATACTACACTCACATAAAATGACAATATTGCATACAACATGGACATACATCACATGCATGTAACATTAAAGCTAATATTTTATTAAAATTTCCAATATTTGCAGTGAGAAACAAATAGTAGCATAGTTGTACACGAATATGTTAAACCAAAAATAACTTGGGTTCTTAAATCTAATAATTAAAATCATGTATTGTGCATGTTAACTTATATTAATAAATTTTAATGAAAAAAATAATATGTACATAAATAAAGAATAAATAAGATTTGAGAAATTAAATTTAAAATATTGAAATAAAATAAAAAGAGGAAAATTATGTAATTAAAGAAAATATTAAAACTTTAAAACGTATTTAGGCTCAACATAAATAATAACTTAAATATGAAACCTTGATTTATTTTATAATTGATTTTTATCATTAAAGTGAAGACTAATGTGCGAATCCCTTAAAAGGTGGATTTTAAAATAATTTTTTCTATTAAGAAATGTACTTGTTTTGTATATATGTTTTATAAAAATAATTTTATCTTAGTTGAAAACGAAAATTTATTGATACATTAATTGATAATTTTTATATTTAAGAAAAATAAATTGAAATGTTTGAATGGTACACCAAAAGTTTAAGCTTGGTTGAAATTAGAACCTACGTCCAACCATAACCGAGGTTGAGAAAAACTCTACTAGTAAAAGAGTTATAACTTGAGATTTTTTATCACAATCCATTTCGAAGCTATTTAAGATTTTTTCCTACGATTAACGTGTAACTTACTAGCTTTTGCGTGTTCAACTATAACCTAGGCTTCTACGAGCTCAACCCCAGCTCAGGTTTTTTTAATGATTATATTGAACTTAAGCTTTTGCAAATAATCGATCACACAACTGAAAAGAAAAATACAAATACAGTAATAAATAAATTTTTAATTAAAAATTAAAAAAATTTTGTATGCATATTTATGAATATAAATATACTAAACCTCTCAAAATTATAAGAAGAATCAAGAAAATAGAAAGTTAAAAGAATTACGCTTACCTCAAATAATTTAAAATTTGAAGTTGTAGTCTATGGGTACTACTAGGAGAAATTTTTGTTAATAGAATATGATGCAACCCTTCTTTGAGATGATAAAATCTTATTCACATTCAATAGCCACTTTACCGACAATAATTAGGAATTTATAGAAAAAGTTTGGTCATAATAATTAAAAAATCAAGTAAAAGCTATTCGAAAAGCTGCTACTAAACATCCAAAAATAATTTTCCCAATGGCTCAAAATTCTAAAATGACTACTTAAATGACATATATAATGACAAGTTTTTTAACCATTAGGCACGATTGACTGGAGTCATTGGATCAACCAAGAGGAGATTACAACAATCCAAACCAAATGTTGTATGGGTAGATGAGTTTTGAGTAGTTGGATCATGCTGCATTCAACCTAACCCATTCAATCAAGTCAGATGGGATTTAGATCATTTGATTAATTAATTTTAAAATCAAGAATGATAACAACTATAGGGTTCATAGTGGATTATTTCAAGTGACATGATTCAAGAATAGATTTTCCATAAGAAAAGTCATCTAATGAAGTCAAACGAGTCCATGACCATTGGAAGTCGAGCAAGAATCAATCACTTATAGTTGATGAAGTAGTAAAACTCTGATCAACTCATAAAATTGAGTGCTGGATCAGTGAGGATCACTAATTAAAGGGAAAGGTGATCTCCTCTATGCCATCGCAAAAATGAGTGATCGGACATCAATGAGCACTCTCAATTTTTCTAATAGACAAGTAGGAATGAATAGTACAACATTAAATATTACGAACGGGGTGTGTTCTTTATAAGAATTTGCACGATACTATTTTGTGAGCTTAAAAGGGGCTGGCTCACCCTTGTGGTCTCACGATTTAATCTGCTGATTAACTCTTATTGTTACAAAAATACATGTCAATTTTGGGCCTAATTTAGCCCAACTGGATCCAAGGCTATAGTTGATTGCCTTAACCTGATTTTCTTTGAGTCGTTGGACCAAACACTGGCAAATGCCTAATTTAGCTTAAGCTTAGGCCAAGAGCTTTGCATTTTGGCATAACTAAGATGTAGCTTAATTTTTTTTGTTATTTAATTACAAAAATTTTAATAGAATTTTTTTATTTAATTATGGTTTAAGAATCAACCAGATATAAAAATTGGGAAAAATATAGGAGTATGATATAACCAAGGAAATAATGATTACAAATGACTACTTGGGCTTAAGCTGAACCTGAGAACTTTGCATTTTAACACAACTGACATGTAGCTTAAATTTTTTTTATTATTTAATTATAAAAAAATTAATAGAATTAATTTTTTATTTAAATTAAGGTTTAACAATCAATTTAACATAGAATTTCACAAAAATACAAAAGTAAGATTTAAACCAATAAAAACTTTGAGAGATTAAAAAATTCAATCCTATTCATTTGATAAATCAAGAAGATGATTAAACAATTTGTATGCCTAAATATTATTTGAAATTAACATGAAAAATGTGTCCTAAAATCAACAAGCTTACATTTTATCTTATAGTAAAATACTCCTATCAAAACTATTCAGATATCTTCAATTCTTGAAGCTTGATGAACACTCCAAGGTTCTTTGAAGGCTACGAGTTTACCTTTTTATAAAATTCATGACTTTTTCTTTAGATGTAAACTTATTTCATAGTAAATAAGCATGCTAGAATAAAATGCTGAACATTTAAGGCTTTATTCATCGAACACTAGAGTAACCAAACAATTATAATAATTAATCTTTTTTACAATTTTGAATCAATCATAGCACAATATACCTTAAATAATTTTTTTAGTAATTGCTACAAAAAGGAAACTAAATCATTTTGAAAAGAATTCTGTGAGCTGACTATTTGATCAAGCAAAATTAGAGTGAAATGGTTTTTTTAAGAAATAAAACTACTTCAATAATTTCGTAAAAAATTCATGAAATTTTAGGGTTATTAATAATTTACAAAATTTAGATTAATTAACTTTGTGATAAAAAAAAAGTAAAAAAGAATACAAATTGAAACAATTTGAAAGAAATAATTATATATTTAGGGAAATAATTAATCAAGCAATGACATACATGAAAGATGAGTTTATCTTTAACTATTTGTATATTCCATTTATAAAAAAATTATGTTTTTTTATCAATTTTATTAAAGATTTTATAATCAACAAAATAGAAAGATTAATGCGTTATTCACCTCTTGCCCTGGTATTCTTTTTATTTTTGATAAACTATAAGTACTTTTTAATAAATTTTTAAGTTTTTTAAAAATTTTAGAGAGACAATGTTCGTATTAATGGGAAAATTTGATGAAGTGCAGAATAAGTTAAATCCTATGAAAATCATTTTTGTTGGAGTAACAAACTATCAAAAGAAACATCTTGAATTAAAGTTTAGATATATTATATTTACTTCGATTAAAATATTAAGCTTGATAGAAATATTTATCACAAGGCACTAAAATTAAATTTTATTAAAACTATTACTCTAAAAAATATTAGGTCTTAAAAAACATAATTCTTCTTCATTTATTATCTTGAATTCATTTTATTTTTTATTCTATCTTAGTATTTATTCAATAACTTCTATAAAATGTTCTTATAATTACAATAAATATTTAGAAAAAATAATGCTAATTAAAATAATACTAATTATTAATAAAAGAACAAAAAGCCTTTATAGCTCTTAAAACATGCTAGTTATATTTAGGAGGTCTAGAATGCAAGTCACAAAACTTATCGTTCAAGTGCGATACAAAGTACAACTACAAACTTTTTTTAGGGTCATAGAATGGGTTAGTACTCTCGTATCCAGATATAAATTTTCTAAATGAACACTAACAGCACGACTAATGACCTTTTGAGTAGACTAAGGGGGTAGTCAACCTGAAATAAGTTGACTTTGAGGAACATGTAAGCTTTATATACAAAGTATCTATATCACTTTCATAATATGGGACTAAAACAAAACCTTGTTTTACACAGATTGCTTCCAAATTATAGGACTACCTAGATCAATCTGATCGCGTACCTTCATGATCAAATGATCTTGATCTCCTCCATCTTTTTATAAAGCCTGATAAATCTAGCCATTAGATCAAGATAGATTTAATTGTTTTGATCAAATTCTTTTTCTAAACATCCTCACCAAATCTTGTTTGTCCAACATGCAGTTTTCCTGAACAAATAGTTTTAGCTCATTCTATTCGAGTGACTCATGTGTGACATCTCTTTTAGTTATTTTTAAACCTTTAGAGTATTTTATTTAACTAATAAATTTTCAACTAAAAAATAAAGGAAATAGATGATACAATAATGCTTATTTTTCTTTTTCAATAAATGCTTTTAGGTATTGGGAAAAGTCTATAAATAAGATAAGTTTTGAACAAAATGGATTGATGAATGTTTATACAATATGAAGAAAATTTTTAAGTTGTCAGTAGCCCACGATAACTATCACTAAATTAGCTACTTCTTTTAGTCATCAAACACTTAATTATAACTTTCTTTATAAGTCAGCAAAGTTATTAATTCTCTAGTTTCCTAATTGATTTTATTATGGTAGTTGTGCCTCTTTATTCATTTCATTAATTGTAAGATTTTCGTTGTATTGATTTTGATTTTGTCACCAAATGTTTTTTCTCTATTGTCATTGTTTTAATAAAATTGTCATAACTTGTTTCTTTTATAAGGGCTTAGCAAAAATGTCTTAGGAAAATTGTTTTTATAAAGTTTTTTTCATTGATTTTGTGAGGACTAGATATAGGTTTTTATGTAGAATCACCTATATATCATTATTGTAAATTTTTGTTATTATTGATTTTACTATTACATGTTTTTTTAATAAATTATTATTTTAAAAAAATTAATATTTTTAAATTAAATTTGAAATTTTTATAAAATACTTTTAAAAAATTTATTTATGTATTTTGGAGGGAAAAATAAATTTTTATTTATAAAAATTCATCCCCTTCTTACAGATCTAAACTTCATCATATCTCATTATGAAGTGTTATTTAGTGAGGGAGCATTGAATTATTTGCAATAAAAAATTTTCTTTCATAAAAAATATTTAAAAGACTCATTTAATATATTTTTAATAAACATATGTATTTGTTCAAAAGGGAGTTCAAATATTAAATTTTTTTTTCAAAAAATAACTTTATTTTAAAATATGTTTATTTTTTTCATACTAAATTTTTAAAAAAATATCAAAAAAATTTTATAAATAAAAAATGATAGGAAAATGATTTTTAGAAGATTTATCTTAAAATTAAACCTACATCTACCCCCAACAACATATAACAAAAACCAATATAACTCTTTTGCCAAATGATAGGTAGGATAAAACATTACAATATCAAAATGATTGAAATTGACTACTATAGCCTCACATTAAAACATACTTGGAAAAAATAGGTAAAATAATTTAGTAACACAAAATAAAAATTAATACAAACAAAAAGTTTATACTTAAAAAAGTTGAATGATGTACAAGTATTTTTATTGAATTAATTAAAAATAATTAAGAACTTTTCTATTTGAGAAGATTGTAGTGATTACAAGTTTGATACGTGAAGGATGTGATGATGTGCACTGGTGCTAATGACTTAAATGTCATTACTTGAAACCTTTTCTTTAAATTATTTAAAAAATTGATCAATCAATTTTTTTAAGGAACTCACTTATTTATAAATATTTTTCTAATTACTAAAATCACATACCAAACTGATCAATTAGTCATTATGGATAAATTATGAAAATTCCATTTTCTTGAAAGAATGGCTAAAGAGCACTTACACAAGAACAACTCAATCTAAAGGCTCCTAAATCATTTGATCATGAAAAAACAATATCAAATGCCTTTAATTAAACAAGCACTATTTGATCTAGACTGGTAGATCTAAATTATGATATAATGACAAGATTATGCTCTTATGCTTGGATAAAACAAGAAGTGTTCGATTATAAAATTACATTATTGAACTACGAATCTAATAAAGCAGTTCTAAAAGGCTAATGAGATTATGATCATTTCATCACGTAATTGCATGTCAACATGATAGAATCAGTACAAAAATGTTGAGTACAGTCATGCAAAATGGTTAAAATGAGTGATGGATTGTTATTGCTCTATAAGAATTCTTTTTTGCAAAATAATAAGTGCATTGTTTGGGTTTAATAAACCCTTGGTTCACTTTGAAGTGATTTCCCTTATCGAGAATACACTCATATTCTATTAAATTTGGATATGTAAGTTATGTATTGAACCAAAATTACTTGCTGAGTTTTTGTGTTATTTTATCGATCTCAAAAACCCAGCTGTCCACATTTATGAGCTATGCTCTAACCTAACACTTTCAATTTTTATTTGTAATAGGTTTTTTTATTATTTTAATTATATTATTATTTTTTACTAATTAATTATTATAATTATAGTACACTTTTTGAAATAAGTTATTGATGTAAAATTTCTAATGATATGACTAAATAAAAAAATTCTTCGAAATGTTTAATTTCGATCTAGATTTTAGAGTCCTAATGTTTATTGTAAAATGATTTATTTTAATAAAATTTCAATTTTGTGCCTTCAAATAGTTTTTTTAATCAAGCTTAACCTTGTAATAAAAATAAAATTATAATATCTAAAATTAAATTCGAAATATTTCTCTTAGTTATTTGTTAATCCAATCAAAATTATCATCACAAAATTTCACCTTTACTCTTCTTTGTTTTCAAAGTTTGCCTTGAATAGAAGTATCATCTATCTAAAATTTAAAATTTATTTAGACAAATTCATTTGTGATACGTAGGGCTTATGATCATCAAACAAAACATCAAGTCAAGAGTCCTACACAAAAATCTCTCTTTCTTGATGATAACAGAACTTTTAATAAAATTCATCAAAACATAAATTATTTATAAAAGTAAAAGGCATGACAATTAAGGATAAGCTCCTATAAATTTATGCCATACTAGATTAATGTTCCCTCATAATTTATGCCCATTTTAACGTTTCAATTTCTATTCTCCCCCACTTTGTCATCATTTAAAGGGGGTTAATCTATATTAAGTAAATGTTTTAAAAAATTTTGAAATGTTTTGAAATTATCAGCCAACTAATCAATTTCTTTTAATCTATTATGTACAAATTATTGTAATATCTAATGATGTAGGACTTTCATAATTTCTTTCAAAAATATTTAATTATTTATTTCTAACTATTACCAAATATTATTATTTGAGTTGTCTTATGTAATGGATGGCAAAAGTTGTTACAATTGATTACGATTATTAAAGATTAAGGTTTAACACCAATCCTGATTTCATCTATAACTTATTGGTTTCTAAGATCACTACAAAAACTTAATGGTTTATGATTTTCTTTAATTATTTTTATTTATTTATTTATTTGGACCTTTTAAACATAATTATTCAAATCATATTCATACAACATATATATATAAATATATATATATATATTGAAATTAATTGATCAATGTTGTAATATATAACATTTGATTTTAATTATTAGATTCGAGATCACAAACAATTTTAGGACAATCACGTACTATTCTTATTCATATAAAGCATCTTTCCAAAATAGCTAAATCCTCATAACAAAATAATAGAAGAAGGCTACTATGATCACACAACATAATAAAATTGGTAATAGAAAAAATTAATTCGATGACACGAAATATAAATTAATAAAAAAATCTTATTCTTGATGAAGGAATATTGAGAAATAAGTGTTTTAATTAAATAAATTATAATTAAAGAAAATTGAGAACTTAGCCTTTTTGAGAAGAAAGTAGAGATTATTAATTTGATGATTGAAGCATGTACCATAAGAAAATGTGAATGAGCATTGACAATTACAAGTTTGAATATCATGACTTTAAAAGATTTGTTCAGACTTTGTAATACTTTTATCAGTCTATCTCGTTCAAGAATTTGCTTATTTATAAACATTTTTAATGAAAAAAGCACTTGCCAAAATAACCAACTACTTATTATTATTTAAATTATAAAATCCACCATAGTTATTAAATAATAAATTGTAAAACTCTAAACAACTAAAAGACTCACTACATAAGAGCGACTCGATCGAAATGCTCTTAGTCTATTTGATTGTGAAAACACCTTGATTGGATAGATAAGATTAAAAAGACTATTTAAAAGTTAAGATTTGATTTGAACCACTAAACCTAAATTATTATTTGACTGTTAGATTTAGCTCTTATGTGTAGATAAAACATGGACTGTGAGTTCTCAACTTTATGCGATTAAGAAGAGGATCTAAGTAGGTGTTGGTAAGTGCATGAGATTAGAATCATGCACTCACATAATTGTGTGATTGGATAGCAAAAGTCTCCCACAATTTTTATTACAACCGTGTGAAATGGATATTAGTTTTTTTTAGTCTTGTAATGAATAAATGGTAAATTATTATGGCATTTTTAGAGCTTTCCTAAATTTCACATTTTGCATTTTTTTGTTTGTCTACCACTTGCTTTGCTCTAGATGTAAGTTATGCTTGGATTCTTAATTTATGAAATCAAAATTTTTTGATAGATTTGAGAATTATTTTATTAACAGGATTAGCATTATTAGCTGTATTAAAGCACTATGCTCTAACTTAGACTTTTGGTTCTTTTTAGTAATATATTTTTTCTTATTTTAATTAGATTATCATTTTTTGCAAATTAATTTGTATAATTAAAATACACTTTTTACAACAAGGTTTGGAAAGGAAATTTTCAAATGTATGACAAGAATAAAAATATTTTTTGATGGTAAAGATAAGATCAAAATTTTTAAATCTTAATAATTTGTTGAGATGATTAATTTAAATATGGTAAGTTTTTGTACCTTGTATGAGTGATTTCAATCAAGCTTAACATCTAATAAAAAAAAAATTAAAGTAACTAAAAATTAATTTAACAGAAATCTCTTTTTTAAATTAAAACCATAACTCCTCTTCTTTTTTAAATTCTCCTATATACACAAGCATCAGTTTTCTAAAATTTACAAATTCTCTTTAACAAGTTCATTAGTAATTCTTAAGATTTGTTGTCATAAAACAAAGTACCATAAGTTAGGAGTCAAATACACAATAATTTAAAAATTCAAATAATCCATGAAATTATCATAAAACTATCAACTATCATTTGATAGTGATAGTCTCCTTTCTAAAACACTTTTGGACCATTTTATGCATTTATGGGAACATTTGGTATGCACATTCAATAATGTGTAATTTTTTTAAAGGCTTTACCATTCCAAAACTCCCTTTAAGACTAGTGAAAGTATTATTAATAATATTAAATGTCTTGTGTGACATACATATTGACTTGGATCATTGCTAATTTTTTAAAAAAATTTAATCCACCTTAAAGAGGTGAGTAACCTTTCTTCAAAAGAAAAGCTTCATATAATCACTTCATGAAACTTGTTTCTTCTCTTTCCTTAATGGAACTTTCATAATTATCTAATTTGTATCCCTCTTCTTAACCTTTACAACAGTTTTCCATTTCAATCCCAACTACAATATCTTTTTTTAGTTGCTTTCCTGTGATAATTCTCATCATTTGTTACATAATTTTTATTTTATTTGATATTCATTGTGTCCAAAACAATATAAATATTACTATTTCTTACACATTCTATTGCAAATGACTTCTAAAGATTTTTCAATAAATTTTAAAAAAAAACTTTATTTATTTAAGTAAATAATTCATATATTTCTAAATCAATTGTCTCTTTTATTTTTTTCTTAATAAAATTACCATAGAATTAAAATGATATATTTTTTAAATTTTTTCATATTTTTTATGACATATCCATTTCAATTTGAAGAAGAACTTTTATTTAGGGTTCATTTTTCATTTGTTATACCATATTTGACTTTTGATCAATATTGTTAGTTCTTTCAAATAGTATTCTTTGTGATATTATAAAAAAATATACATGTACAAATTTCATTTAATCACGTCCAAAATAAATTTTAAATGAATTTACAATTATTCAACAAAAGCTAAAAAACTATTGATGTCTATTAAATATTTTGTAAACTTCCCATCATATAAGAATTTAATCATTAAAATTCAAAAAATGTTGTGATTCCTCCACATAGACTTACTCTACTTCCAAAGTAGCTACTAGTTAGTATAACTTATCCATTGTTCATTCAGCATGGGATGCTCTCCTTTGTTTTCTTGATATCCCATGTTATGAACCCAATTGGCATTTCCTCATAAAATAATCAAGGATGCACCATCATGCTACTTTGGTTATGTTCAAATGTATTAGTATTAGCAACAAATATTATTAAAACTAAATAAAAAAATATAGTTTTTTCCTGGCTAATGATAATGACAAAACTATCTTGTAAGTAATGTAACAATTTATTTTGATAATGTATAAAGGTACACAATTTCTTGTCTTTAATTATCCTCATTTTCCAAACATTGTAATACATTTGGCTGGACTTGCATTAAACAATACAAGATCCTCTTCCTAACAATCCACTTTCTTTATTTTCTTATCAAAACTTCCATGGAGTAAACCATTTCTTTATTAATTCATGCTTTGATTAAGTGGATCTTCTTAGTAGTTTCTAAAATCAAATCTATATCAAGAAGGATATTGTTAATTTGTTAATATAAGTATATCGATAATAGCACAATATATTATATGATACTATAAAATGTGTCATCTCTATGCTATATTAACAATTATTATTGTAAGAAAATTAATTAAAAATCAAATACTTATCTTGATTATATCAGAAACATAACTTTCATAGACTTAATGTATTCTTAATTGTTTCAAATATTCTCTTTCATTGAATTCTTTTTTATCATAGAACATTGTGTTAAACATTAGTTGCTTATAATATGAATCACATAACCTTTTTAAAAAGTATGATGTAATTTTAGAATCCTTTTGTAATATAGTAGTTTTTGGCACATAAGCCATACTATTTTATCAACATATATTTGATATATTTTTTTGCAAAAAAAAATCCTTAAGTAAAATGTTACTTTTTATGGTAGAAATCTTCTTTTTCACATAGGTTCAATTTACCATCTCTACATAAAAAAAATTTGCTTTTAATCTTCATCACATCAACAAACTAGCTTAAGACAATAACTTCTTGCTATCAATATGCCACAATGACAAATGTAGTAATGTTCATTCTATTTCATATTGATATAACATATATCATTCAATTATAATAAGCTACCTCTATGTCATAAATCTAACAATTTTTTCTCCTTATTAAAGTATTAGTAGCTACTTTTACTCTTTCTTTGGTGATGTAGGATCTGAAAATCATAATACCATAATAATTCAACCAATTTAATAACCTAAATGTTTGAATAGTTTTCTTATCAAACCAATTATGAATAAAATATTATATGTAATTTTCAATGGCAAGAAACCCATATGAGAACTTAGGCATATTTTGACAGTAGAGTTACATCGTTAAGTATATAGAAATTGGAGATTAGAAACAAAGATAATGGAGGATACCATTACATAATATTCTTCAAATAGATAAACCTATAATCTTTTTGATAAGGAAACTTATTGTAATGGAATCTACCGAAGTTGTGTTTGATGAAATTATGCATATAAAAAAGGTAGATTAGGAAAAGTAACATTTGTTCACAAACAAAGATCATAGAATGACAAAACATTATTGATTTCTACTGAAGCATTATTTGGGGTTGGGAATGTAGATAGAACTTTGTTCATCATGGATTGTGTTGATTAACTTCTTCTAGTTCAACATTGTTTAGATGATACCATATTTGGATTAACAAATTGTTACTTGTGTGAATGATTTGGTAAGCATGTAGGTATGGGATCTCAGATGAAAATAATCAGTGAGGTTTTCTATTTTCTTGAATGCATGTTGAGTATGATGAGAAAGGTATCCTTGATCTTCAATAAAGTATATAAATGAGATGTTAGAACTTAAAAAATAAGGAAATGGATGTATTAATGGAGTTAGCATAGAAAGAAAATCATGTTAGAGATGTAATCCTAAGTGAACTCTCTTTTGGAGCACAAACCATTGCCTCTCTTTAAAAAGAAATTATATATGATGCATCAATTTCAAAATTTGTACCTCAAAATACAAGTCTTAAGGAGAGAATTTTTTTATTTAGCCATGCTGGATTGTTTCAACTTGTTTGTGAGAGTGAATGTTTTGGAATTAAATTACTTTCCAAGTGACCACATTAGTGCGGCATAAAGTTGGCACTCAAAATAAAAAATAAATGATAGTGTTGTTACCGTTCAAAGTAAGGGAAGGCTAGTGGTAAATGTTTTAATCAAGTAGGACCAATCTTAGTAGGAATACTTGAACGATTGGTACAGTTGAAGGCAACAAGGGCATTTTTTTGTTTTTCTTAATACAAGTTATTTGAACTATATCCAATGGATGTTAAGAGCACCTTTTTAAACGTTGTTGTTTAAGAGAAAGTGTATGTAGGATAGTTGGAATGCATTCGACATTTTATTCATGAAAGTCATGTGCATGAGCTAATGAAAGAATCATATGAATTGCAACAACAACAAAGATTCTATTATGAACATACTTAGTAGATTTTTGGTCAAACTTTTTTTAAGATTGGAATGTAGATTAGAATTCGTCATGAAATCTGCTGATGAACTTCTTCAAATCAAAGATTTTATAGATGATATCATATTTGGATCAACCAACTTTGACAATGTGAATTATTTAGAAACTTATGGGTGTTGGATTTGACTTTAACGTAATTGATGAGGTTACATATTTTTTTGGATTGAAAGTTAAGTAGGATAAGAAAATTATTCTTGTATCCTAAATAAAGTATAAAAATGAGATGTTAAAATTGCATGATCTTGAGAACATCAAGTGCATTTTGACTTTCATGAGTCCCCAACATACTATTGAATAATCATGGAAAGGAAAACCATTGGATTTCAAGCTATAACATGAAATGACAAGTCCTTTACATGACTATTAAAAGACTTGAAATAGCTTTTAGTGTAGGAATTTTTTGATCAATTTTGATCAAGCCCCAAGGAATTCCATCTAGAACTTATAAAAAAAACATCTTGATAATTTCTAGAAACAATGGTATTAAGGTTTTGGTATCCAAAAATCGTGTTATGTCATGATCTCAAAGAATATGGCTACAGAGATGTTGTAGGTTCTTGAATACATAAGAAAAGCATTTATGGTATTTAATAATTTTTAGAACCTCTTAAACTTGTGATTTAAAAAATATGGAATTATTGTTTTACCAAAATCTGAACCACAATGTATAGCATTAGCATGATTTCTAGTAAAAAATTTTTGATTTGAAAAGGAAATTAGATGATATGGGATTACATTCACAAATAACTCCACAAAAATATGATAATTTGAATGCTTTTTCTTAACTCAAAAACTTATAAAATAGTATAAGATTGAAAAAATTTATTTTAGCAACCATTTCATCGTGGACTATGTAGAATAAAATATGGTAAGCATCCAATTTGTTGCTAAGAACATGCAACTAGTTAGCAAGTTAACAAAGCTTCATAGTAAAGATTTACTCTATAGAATTTGATGACTTTTTTATGGTAACAAAATTGGGATAAAGTGATCTTCCTTTTAAAGGAAGTTCTTTTAGTGAAAGGTAGCTCAACCTTGTGCTTTAACGACTTCCAAATCAAGCTTGACTTGCTAATATCTAGGAAATGTTTCCTTGCACTACATTCAATTACATTATCATAAACCTAGATGATAAGTCATCATAAAACAAAAAGAGGATATTGGTCTCATGAGCAATTCTCTATGATATGTTGGTGTTAATGACCTAATTAAGTAGCATACTAATTGATTATCTAGCTTTGCTAGTAGTTATGATACATGAACAACATTGGAAGAACATTAGTGTCGAAAGAATAAGTCAATTGATTAAATATAATGATATAACCACTTGTAGAATAAGAACAAAAAAGATTTCGACATAATCAAGAAACTAAGTGGTTTTCTATTGTAAAACATGTGAAGGAAAACGAATAATAGGAGAACGAAGAATTTTGTGTTTCACAAATTTTGAGCTTAAAATAAAGCTTTTTTTATAAAACTTAACAAAAAAATAAAATTACTCAAAAATAAACAAAATGCACAAAAGATTTTTAAGTGGTTCTACTAAAGTCTATGCCTACAACCAAATCCTCGATCAGGTAGAGTTAAAACAAATACATATCGATGCTCCAATGAAATACAAAAAATTTAAAAAATTTAGGCCATACAAAAAAATTTAAAACTTTACAATTTTTGCTTACAAAAATCCCTACAGCTTTACTTTTCAAACAAGAGTAGCATTACACGCAAATGAAGAATGTTGCTAAAAAATACAAAAAATATTAATAAAGAAAGTAAGGGAAAAGTAGATCGATGAAAATCCGTAGTTTCTATAATTACATAGCAATGCATTGCTCACTGTTTGAACTTCACGTGGGCTTGTATGAAAATTTTCAAGTTTAATACAATAGTTTTAAGATCTAGTAAATGATCCATATTTGTAATTGAAATAAAAAAACTCCAAAAATAAGTAACACAATAACTAAAATCTACTTTTTAGAAGGCTAATAGTAATAGACAGAGATGACGGCACAACTATCATCCAATTAAGGAAATGGAGTGGTAACAATGGGAACAACTTAATTGATAAAGGGTCCAGATTTAATCATGACAACATTGGATTTTGAGAGTTTGATTCAAAAGTTGGATAGATAGTAACGATAATTAGAATATTGTTTAGATAGGAATATGGTCTCTCAGTTATTCGATCAAATATTCTAGATAAACGACTAAGGAATGTTAACTGTTCATAAATACTAATGTGATCTGGATAGCTCGAACTAAAAAATGCATGATTAGTTAGTGCAAAAATCTCAAGTTTGGTTATAGCTTTGGTTTTGTCTCACATTGAAAAATAGTTGAAGACTTTTGTGATTATAATACATCATTACATATTACCATCAGCCTAATGGGTTGGCTAACCTCAAGTGTCCTCAACAAGTCATGACCTGGGTTATCAGTTGGTATATATGGGTCTAACTTGACTCGATTTTCATAAACTGGTTAAAGAGTCAGCCATGACTCACTTCGTTTAAACCTACTCATAAGTAATGCCTTCAACAAATTAACCAAGAGAGCGCAATAGTAACCTGACTTGATCGATACTTGGGCTTGACCAATTTTAGGTTCGATGAGGTTCCTAGCTTGTAGGGGATCTCAAAGGCCCATGCCCTTGCGTGCTACATGCTATTTGACCTCATTCTTTTGGGGTTAATGTTTGAGAGTTCTTAGGAAAAAAATTATTATTACAATAGTAATAATTATTATTGAAAAAATATTTGAATATTTATAAGATTTTTATGAACTGAAATGTTTTCAAATAAAATATAACTTGAACCAAACTCAAATATGGATAAAAGATGACAACCGTATTCACCATAATTATGAAAAAATTAAAAGTTTAATATGCTAATCATAAAAATTTAGAAATGAAGTTCATTTTAGATTAACCACTACGAAAAGATGGTTTTATTTGGCTCAAAATTTAGTGGATTGAGCCATCAAATTGTATTCATAATTCATGTTATTGTTTTTACTTCAACAGGTCCAGACTACTAAAATTCTCCATGAGATCAAAAGGTATAACAATCTCCCCCTTGAGAATTATAAAATTAAAGCTAAAAGAAAATATAACATTAATGGAAAAAATTAAAAAATTTAATATTTAATATTGTAGTATATACCTTATATTATAACTCATACTTCTCTTGAATTCTAGCTTACCTTATCCAATGTTCTAACACTTAGTTCTCCCTATTTTTGTAATAATTCAAAGGGGTTAATAACATCTATGCTTAATCTAAGTTTATTAAATTCTTTGATAGCTAATGGCTCAGTAAAAATATTAAATAATTAGGTAAACAATGGCATAAACAACAACTAAATTGTTTTGCTTATACATGCACACTAATAAAGTTATATCTTAATTCTATGTGTTTTGTTCTTGAGTGATGAAAGGAATCTTTAGCCAAATAAATTGCACTTAAATTATCATAAAAATTAGAATTGTGTAAATTCTAAGCTACAAAATTGTTATTTCATCTATAGAACGTGAGTTGCCCACAAAACTTTACCTTTTTTTCTTAAAAAATTTTCTACAACATTAATTCTTTAAACAAAAGTGGTATTATTAACAAATGAAGTAAATGTTATCATGAAATGCAAAAAATGATTATGAACGAATGCTGCAGAAATAGAGACTGACTAAAATCTATAGCTTTGGTAATTTCGTAAAAATTTGTTGTTCATTGTTTGAAAATCATTTCAACGCGTAGAAAAATTTTCAAGTATGATTTAATTATTTTAATGTTTGGTTAATGATTGTTATTGGAAGTTGAAATAAAAAAACACAAAAAAGAACTCCTTAAAAGCTAGAATCTACTTTTCAGAAAACTAGTAGATACGAACAAAGAAGACTGTACAAATACCATTCGATTAAGCAAACAAAGCTGTTATTGTCGAATTAGCTTAAATAATAAATGGTCCAAATCTAATCTAAATGAAATAGGTTCTAGAGCATTGGATTTGAATGTTAGATGGATAATAATGATGATCAGATTGCTATTCACATAGAAGAAGAGACTCTCAACCATTAGATCAACTATTCTAGATGAACAACTAAAGAAAGTTAACTTTTCACAAATGTGGCGATGATTTGGATGATTCAATTGCAAAAATGCTCATTAGTGTAGAAATCTCAAGTTTGGAAATAACTTTTATTTGGTCTAATATTTTGAAATAGTTGATGTATTTCATGCTTATAATACATCAACTACATATTATAATCAGTCTATTTGGGTTGGCTACCCTTAGTGTTCTCAAGATGTTATTCCCCTGGTCACTATACGTATCTATGGGTCTGACCTGACCTAATTTACATAAACAAATTAACGAGACTTTCCAAACTCGTTTCTCTTAACTTTGTTTATAAGTAATGCATTAAACCAATTCACCCAGACACTACCACAGTAAAATGACTTGACTGATAATCGAGCTTAAGCCATTTCAATCGAGCTTATGCCATCTTGGATTTGATGAGTTGTTGGCTTATGGAGGTGCCTAAGGCCCATGCCCCAAGGTGATATGTGTCACTTGACCCGAGCCCTTTGGGCTCAATAGTTGAGGTGTGTTTAAGAAAAAAAATATTTTCTTATATTAATAATAAAGTTTATATATAAATTTTTTAAAGTTTTATAAGATTTTAAAAAATTTAAATACCTTGTAATGAAATACAAATTAAATGAAATTTACTTATACATACAAGATTGATAGTTTTACGTGATTTAATTACAAAAAAATGATTTAACATGATAACCATAAAGATTTAAAAATGAAATTCTTTATAGATAAGCCACTCCAAAAATATCATTGTCCTCGACTCCAAAGTCAATAGGTTGAGCTATCAAATTGTATTGACTATTTATGCTATAGTCATTACTCCAACAAAATCTAGTTCTTACTAAGCTCAATGAGGTATTAAAACACTTTGATTATAAAATTTGAAACATTTGAAAGAAAAATTTATCATGAAAGCTAAACAATAAAAGTCATTGAAATTAGGAAATTGTAAAAGGAAAAAAATCCAAAAAAAAAATAAAAAATTTAAAAAATTAAAATTATTTATAATAGTTTTCAAAAAAACATTATTGTTCCACTCAATTTTAAGGTCAATGTAAAGAAGGCCTAAGACGTTCTTAAAATGCTTTTACACATCGATATTTAATCGCTTTGATTTTGGATAAAGGTGTTGTATTTAAAATATCTATTAAATTTATACAATGCATTACAAAGTTGCACAATAAAGTAAGTTAAAAAGCATAATTTTATAGTTGATGCGATGGATGCACCAATTTTTTGCACGCCTACATTAATTATTTAAGTGTTATATGCTTTGGATTTTAATAATTTTATTACAAATAAACTATTTTTCTTCAAACTTATTTAAGCTTTCATATGGGAGATAATTCCAATTTGTTAAATCTATAAACTAATTATTTAAGTGTTAATAACATTTGATTTTAACAATATTATTATAAATAAAGCAATTGTTTTTCAAACTTATTTAACATTTCATATAGAAGATAATTTTGATAACTAAGTTATAAATTGTTTTTGATATATTAAGTTTTCAATAATTATAATTATTTGTGTATGTTTTATGTTTTAATTGCAAATAATAAGTTGTTTTTTTCGTATGTTATTGTGAAGCTATATAATGTATTGTGTAAATATAACAAATATTTTAAATATATTTTTAAAATTACCACGTATTATTTATTTAAAATTAGCATGTTATATTTAGGCAAGTATTATTTCTTTTAGGAATGTTTCCAATATTTAGATAATGTTAATAATGATTGCTAATTTATGATACTATATCGATAGAAAAGCTGTTTGTTGAAGAATTATTCTTAATGTTTATCTTAATTATATAAAAAATAATTAGTAATTATATAAAAAATAATTAGTTACGAAGTTTTGTTTTAATTAAAATTCCTAGGTAATGGTCTCTCAGAAAATATTGTTAATTTTTTATATTTTAAAATTTCCAAGTAATCTATATGGAAAATATTTTTTTGTTAAAAAATTATACATATAAATTATTTCTTGTTTAGTATTTTGTTGAATTATTGATTTTTATACATTTCTCATTTCTTTTATATTTTTTATTTGCAATGGAAAGTTTTTGTTACATGTTTTTTAGGACTTATTTTTATTGTGTTTGTAAATATTAGAACTACTTATGGTACTTTTTTTAGGATAATTGTACATTTTTATATTTTTATATTTTTACAATCATATGAAAGTTACATTTTCAATTAATTATTTTTATGTGACAATTTTTTTGACATCTATGACTTTCTTTTTTCGTAAAAAGTTATTCATCATAAAACGCATTAATTTTTTAATAATTAATATTAAATTCTAAAGAAATTTTAGCCTTTTGCAACATATATAAATATTTTTAAATATTTTATATTTTTACCTTTTTAAAATTTAGAAATTATTAAAATAAAATTTAAATTCTTATTACATAAGACTATATTTTAGTATATTATTTTCTCAAGATATCGCTAATGTTTTATCGAATACATAGAAATTGTTTACTAAGATTTTTTTCCTTTTATTCTCTGTTATATCACTAAATGTAAAGTAATTTTTAATTAATCCAAAAAAAAATTTATTACTTTTAATTGATAATAGTTTTTTATATTTTCAATATTTTATATTTATCAACAATATTCAATTACAATTTTTTTAATATTTTTGGAAATTTTTATAAATCATAATGCCTAAAGTATTGAAAATAATAAATATATTTATTTATTTGTTTATTTATTTTATTGATTTTTTTTGTAACTACCTAATATATATTTAGCTTAATGATTAAGCATTAAATTATTCAATTATTTTAATAATTATATAACCCTTAATTATTTAAAAACTTTCACAATAACATGTTTGTGACTTGACCTTACTAAGAAAATTTGTGTACATCTCTAAAGCGTTTCGAGATCATTATTTAAATTACTTTTAATGGTGTAAATGTTTTTGGAACTCTTTTTTTCTTTAATACTGGCATATTTATCATAATTTAATTATGTAAAAAAAATTTTATTGTCTTGGACAAATTGTTTAAAAATTAAGGTACCCTTATTTCATGATGATTTGCCTTTTTTGTCTCACAAAATTTTTATTGCAATGGCATTTAAGATATTTTTTTAATATAATATTTAATTTGTTATTTTTTACACATTTTTCTCTTTAATATGTCTAGAATTTTTTTTATAGAATAATTTTCTTGTGTTATTCGACTAAGTTCATTAAATGTTTTACTCAATATTTTAAATTTTTTAAAATATTCAATTTAACTCATTCATTTTTATTTTAAGTATTTTAGGTATACATATATATTTTTTGCCATAAATTAGCAATTATATGCAAATATTACAAATAGTGTTGTATTTTATTCTTTTAATTTTCTTAAAATATACTATGTACATCTTTGATTACACTAGTATATTTCCTCCAAATTTGTTATAAATAAATTTTTTTTATTTATTAGGAATTAATTTTAATATCTTATGAATTTTTCAATCATAATTTTTTTGACAATTTTATGTTTTTATTGAAATTAAAAAAATTATTTATTTTTATTGTAAAACGAGTTTTAAAATTTAAAATTTACAAAGATTTGTTTGTAATTTAGTAGTAAATAATTAATTTATTATTTGAATGGTATGAAATATGTAAAGCAAATGAAAATATGACTTAAATAAAATTAGTAAAATATCATTAAGATAGTAAAATGATTCTAGCGTTTGATCTATTTCCATTTTTTGCTATTTATTTTGCAAGCTAGGCAAGTTTTTGATCATCCCAATTTAATGGGATTTTTCAAGCAAAGAAAAATAATATATTGTTATAGCAAAAAAATGTAAAATAATCAAAATTATAAAGAAAATGATAAAAGAAATGACATAATACTAGGAAAGAAAGAAATATTTGAAATGTGTGTATTTTCAAAAAACTTAGGGTAAGAAATATTTGAAATTTAAGTGATATAATTTCTACCTTAGCTTATGTAATAAATGATTTATGTGTGTGTGCGGAAATAAAGCCCCAAACTCTGGAAAATGTTGTAGCTAAGTATTCTTTCTCTTTGGTTTACTTGGAAAGCATGGAACCCTTCATGGCTACGTCAATGGAGGCATGGGCTCAACCCATACGAGAACTCAAATAGCTTCAAATGTGTGTCTCCCTTGGTCCCCGTTTAAGAAGCCTTGGAAACCTTTCTTTAAATCCATAGAATAAGTGTTAAGAATTAGGTTCGACATTAAAGTAAATGTTTTATGGATTACGAACAATTCTTAGAAATGTTAAATTGAAAATTTAAGGTCTTTGGATATGATTATGTTCGTAAGCTTAGACTTTGAGTCATGCTCAAAGGCATAAAAATAATCTAAAAAAGGAATCTATAATGGATTTTTTTTTTATCTGCTAAGGAAGCACCACCGGTTAACCTTTATGCACATTTTAATAAGACATTGGAATGTGCTACGTTCTATTAATTAGGTAACAAAATAATGTTGTTGGCCACCCTTATGTTCAGCGGTTCCTTTGGGTAACACCACAAGTGCTTTTATTTATGTTCTTAAACAACATGATGTCACCCTAGTCAGTGTTCTAAGGAATTCATGTTAGCTCAAGAGGGACCTTATGATGGGTATGAAGAATAAAGGTTGCCTTAGAGGCATAATGGTCTCTAGTGGTACTATTGTGAACCAAAACATAGCTGTAAAGGTAATCAACTAAATATTTAATTAACTTATGGGTAAAAATCAAGACCATGTAGACACTATGTTAGCTTTGATTGGCAAGGTCATAGACATAATCAATATGGAAAAATGGGCTAACCTTTCTTAACTAGTTGAATTAACATTTTGTTAAAATCATAAGACATTTAGATATAATAGGCCTTTAATTATCAATACTCAGTTAGGAGATAGATAGTTTAGTTACCCTACTTCTTTGACCTAGAGTAGTTATGCATAAATGCTTAAGCCCATAATAAGAGTGTTAGATTATGGGGTAAAAATCTTAAGAATTGGTAAGAAGCCATTATGCAAGTAGTTTGAGGAGTGTATATTTGCACATTTAGTCCATTAAGGAATTACATAATGTGCTATGATTTTATGGGGAGTACTTATGGTTGTTAAGGACCCACAGAACTTTAAGGGGATGGCCAATGTGGTCTATATTTTCTCGTGGAGTATTATATTACATTTTGTGAAAGAAGTGTAAGTCTTGTCAATTTTCGTTTGGTTAAGAAAGTGTGTTACATCAATAAGTGGACAATAAACATCCAACTAGTCACAGTATAAGAAAATATATATTGATTTATTTATAAATGATGATGTCATTATAGTAGTTAAAATATGATTCTATTAGTTTAAAAGAATTACTCCATTGTTTCATTCAAATTTTTTGGCATAGTACATGTTAGTTTAATACCATAGCTCAAAGATATCTTGTTGAGCCTCCTAGATTACCCCTTTACATTTTTGTGGGATCAAGGTGTTAGAACTTTGAGAAGCAAAACTGGAGAATGTTAGAGTGACTCTATTAGTTATATCATTAATCTTCCTTATTTAACATTTAATACTTATATATTTGATACTTATTTATAATCAATTATATTTTATTAGATGTGGACTTCATTAGGCAATGTTAACTAAGTTAATAGTTATTAAATTTTTTATCTGGCATTGATAGTGATAAATGGTGTTGTCTTGTACTATACTAGGTTTGAATGGTTTACTACTTTTGTAAATATTATTTTTATGCTTTTGTCTTACGGTTAAGAATAATTGTTGGACACTTAACATTATAGTATTTTTTATGTTGTCAAATAAGAAATTATGGGTATGTTATGATAACATGATTAATTTAATTTTGGTTACACTCACTATAAAAGAAAAAGTTAGGGGTGGCTATGAGACCACTTGAGAAAAAACTAAGGCACAAAAAAGATGATTATATATATATATCTATATATATATATAGTATCAACATAGAACTTGCATATGATAAATCTAGATTGAAATGGAATATAATAATTAGGAAAAATAACATTTCATTTTTATGCTCTTTTCTTTAGTCTATTGTGAAAATTAACATCAACATTCTCAAATTTATTTTAAGATATAAAGAAATGATTTAATTCTAAGTCCAAAGATCAAAGTTCTTGAATTAGCAATCAAAAGGATTGTAGAGCCCCCTTTGGTTTAGGTTCTATTCCTTACATTGTCATATAACTAAATACTACATTATAAGCTCTAATATGATTAAATTTATAAGTAAGAATCTCTTGTAAAATTTGAGCAACACCAATTCCACATAAAGCCTAAACCTCCATATCTCTTGCTCACTACAACCCTTTCTTGAACTCCCTCAAATGATTTGTTGTGTAATGAATCAGTAAACTACATTTTTTATCAAGTTTTTTATTATTATTTTTCTATATGAATTAATTTAACATGTGATATGATAAAATAATTTCTACTTTTCATATGTTGAGATTTAATTAGCATGATTTCTATCTTTCCCAACAATTAGTAAATGTCATAATGATTTGTTTATCACTCTTGCCACTATGAACTATCCACATTTTTAGCTAAATTTTTGTTGTTATATAGCCTTGATACAAATGTAGAAACACATTACCAAAGTAGTGAGGAGAAGAATGGCATCAAGAATCTTTTATTCAAGAATACACAATATAGTAATAAAATGGGGGTTGGAATATAATTTACTGTTACACTTATAACTATGAATATCCTAAAGCCTTGATTATAAGAAAATAAATAATATATATTAATGTGAATTCCAACTATCATTATTATACTTAGTTGACATTGAATAATTGTTTTCATTATAATTATTTTAATGAAAACAAAGGGCAGGATAATAATAATTATTTGACTTTATTACCTCTAATTGACAAATTTTATGTTAGACCAAGCCACTCTTGGAAATATTATTACTATTTACTTCATTAAGTCCTATTCTTCCTAGTGAATTAAAATTTGAAATTTAAATATTTTAAAATTTGAAAGAAAGTTGAATTTTAAACATCATGTTTGAATTTCTAAAATTGGAGGAATGGTTGATTGACAAGACTTGAGTTGCACCACATGAGCCTTGATTATGCTTAATGCTTTAAAATGAGTTTGTAATTTTATTTATAATTTTTTATTTTTCTCTCATCCTTATTCTTAACAAACAAAGAATGCATTATAAGATATGTATAGGATTCTAGAAAAATAGAAGTTTTTAGTAATTGATAAGATGATTAATAGAGTATAGACACACACACACACATATATATATATATATATATATATATATATATATATATATATATATATATATATATATATATATATATATATATATTCAAAAGACTAAATTGTAACTCGCCTAACCCAAACCTGGATTATCTTAAAGTAAATCCTTGGTTTAAAAAGTTGTGGCCATCCTATGTGAGCTCTTAAGAGGTGTTTGTAATCATTTAACAAAAGCTAACAATAAAATGAGAATCAAGAGATGTCAATCAACAAGATGGCAAATAGAATAGCAAGTTAAGAGATAAAGAAGAGCGAGAGTTAAAGCCTTGATGCAAGAAAACATTTAACAAGGAAGAAGTCTCTAAATACTTATTCTAAATAGAATGATCATTAAGTTCATACTAAATATTTATCTAAGATTTAAGCCAATATAAAAAGGAATGACTTTCTTAAAATACATATGAAACCATGAAAAATTGATTATTATGAAATCAAATCATTCTTCTTCAAGAAACTTGCTTAAGAATGACAAAATTCTTCTACCCATGAGAAATGGAGATTTTTTAGTAGATAAATGGGCCAATTATCATTGTTTCTTATGTAATATTAATAGTGGAACCATGCCAAAAAAGTATATTAGTACTTTTCTTGTGAATGTAAAGTCATATCCATCATTACGTTGCATGTTTTGATTTGTTTATAAATATATGTAGATGATGAATTTAGAATAAAAACTTTTTGATGCAAAGCACTCATTAACTAAGACATTATCATATGGAATAAATTAATGCAATGCTACTTTTTTTCCTTATTAGTTGTTTAAGGATGTATGAATTGAGCAATGATTATCATGATAATTCTTAGAAAATTGGAAAACCATAGAGAAGATATTTTTCTTAATGTAATCAATAACCTTGAATAAATAGCCTTGTCATTTTTATATCTTGCTAGAATTTAAGATCCCTTCTGAAGTTCTTCTTTCATAATAAAATTTACATTTCATAATATGGATCTAGTGTAATACTCACTTCTTGATTATTCCTTGCATAGAAAAAGATTTTCAAGTCATAACAAACAAAGGAATTTGTAAAATTGAGACTTCATTCTATGTTATTATATAATTTTTTTTAAATGTATATCCGATGTGCGTCGCTATTATTGTATTTGAAATCACTCATAATCTTAATTGATAACATTAGAAGGTAAAAATCTGTGTATGTTTGCCCAAATTTAGGATAAGAAATATTTGAAGTTTAAGTGATATAAGCCCAAAACGCTAGAAAATGTTGTATCTAAGTATTCCTTTTCTTGGCCTAACTTTGAAACCATGGAATCCTTTCATGGCTCTGTCATTGAAGGCATGGGTTCAACCCATATAAGAACTGAAATAGCTTCTATGGTGTGTGCAGCCCTTAGTTCCTAGTTAAGAAGCCTCGGAAATTTTTGTTTAAATCCTTAGAATAAGTGTTAAGGATGAGGTTAGACAATTAAGTAAAGATTTTATGGATAATTAACAATTCTTAGTAAAGTTAAATTGAAAATTTAAGGTCCTTGGATACACTATGTTATCCTTGACAGGCAAGGTCCTAAACAAAATTCATAAAGAAAAATGGGCTAAACTTTTTTAACAGTTGAGTTAAGATTTTGCAAAAATCATAAGGCATTTAGATATAATAGACCTTTAACTATCCTTACTCACTTGAAAATAGACAATTTAGTTATGCTATTTCTTTGACCTAAGAGTACTTATGCATAAACACTTAAGCTTATAATAGAAGTGTTTGATTATGGGGTAAAAATCTTCAAAATTTGTAGAAAGCCATCAGATGATAAGTTTGAGGAGAGAATATTTGCACCTTTAATCTATTAAAGAATTACAAAATGTGCTATGCTTTTTAGTAGAGTACTTATGGTTGTTGAGGAATCTTAGAACTTTATGGGGATGGCCCATGTGATCAGCATTGTCTCATAGAGTATTTGATTATATGATGTGAATGTGGTATAGATCATGTCATGTTTTTTTTGGATCAGAAAGTGTATTACATCAACAAGTGGACAATACGCATCAAATTTATCATAGTATGAGGAAATATATATTGACTTGTTAGTAGATGATGATGTCATTATAGTACTTAAAATTTGATTCTAGTAGCTCACAAGGTTTACTCAATTATTTCATTCATATTTTTTTGCTACTACATGTTAGTTTAATAGCATAGCTCAAAGAATCCTTGTTGAGTCTCTAAAGTCACCACTTTATATTTTTATAGCATCAAATAGCGAGAAATTTTAAGAAAAAAACTAAAGATTGTTAGAGCTAGCATATTAGTTAGATGATTAATCTTCTTTATTTTACATTTAATAGTTGAAGATTTAATATCTATTTATCATCAATTATATTTTATTTGATGTGGATTTTGATAGAGAATGCTATCAAACTTAATAATTATTTAGTATATTTTTTATCTTGCTTTGATAGTGATGAATTGTGTTTCCTTGGACTAGACTAGGTTTTAATGACTTGTAAATTTTGTGGATATTATCTATATGTGTTGCTCTTGTGATTGAGAAAAATTGTTCGATTCTTAGCATCGAAGTATTTTGCAAGTTGCCATATTTGAAGTTATTGGTATGATTTTGGTAACATGATTCATTTAATTTTTGTGTTACACTCATTATTAAAGAAAAATTTAGGAGTGGGTATAAGATCATTTGAAAGTAAACTAAGACACAAAAATGATGATTATATTTATATATATATTTATTTATATTTTTATATATATATTAATAGTCACGACATAGGGCTTGCATATGATAAATCTAGATTGAAATAGAATCTAATAATTCAGGAAAATAACCCTTCATTAATGTGCTCTTTTCCTTTAGCCATATGTAAAAAATAACATCAACATTCTTAAGGTTGAGAATAATGGAAATCATAGATAGGTAATAACACTTTTTGAATTTGGTGTTAGTAGGAAGCATTTCAAATGAGATTTTAAGGTTATTCTCTTTTTGGTATGATCCTCTCCCTTATTAGATAGATCTCATTTGTGCATTCGAATCATGGCCCTTCTTTTATGGTGATTCAGAGGAGTTCTCCAACCTCTCCAATCAAGACAATACTAATGTCTTCTTTAAATTGTGTGCCAGAGGTCAAGTTCAATGATAATGATATCTCAAAAGAGGCTACATCCTTCAAACTCATTGTAATTAGCAATGTTCTTACTTTTAAGATCCAACATTGACTTCCTAAGAGTTGAATTCTAAACAAATTGGCTACTTTTGATCTATTCTGATAAATAAATCATATGCTCCTATGAATTTCACTAGACTTAGACAGCATTAATGTTGGATATACAAAATTTGTAAAATTGTAGACTTTCAAAAGAGAATCATCAAATGGTTCCTAGATTTTTGACTCAAAATTTGACCTTTGTGAGCTATAGCATAGATCTCGCTGGAGTGCCTCCAAATTCACTTTGTCAGCAAGCTAGCCCTACTCTCAATTGTGTCAATAGTCAACAACCTATTAAATGTAGATGTTACAATTGTTAACTCAATGAGGCCTTATGGGGCCCAAGTCAACATAGAGCTCAATCTTTCTATATACATTTCTTCATATATTAGAATCCTTAAGAAGATTAGTAACAATAATATTTTCTAAAAAAATATTAAGCACTAAAAATATGGTGATCGATTATCCAAATTATTCCAAACAAAGACAATTAATTGTCCAATGCAACATGGAAAAAACTTCTAGATATATAAGAGAAATGATGAAGAAGAGATAATTCCAATTGACCAAGGAATAAGCAATGTGAAAAACCAAACTTTGTAGTCTTTTGTGTGGACACCCAAAGGTTGGATAATGATAGTACATCAATTAGGGAGAGTAAGGGAATAGAAGTTTATGAGGGTACCATAAGTAGCTTAACATGCAAGAAATTCTACTCCTCCAACAAGTCAAAAAATAACTTCCTGAACTACAACGCAGAACATCAATATTTAGTAAAAGAACAATATTGTACTATGAATCATCTCTTCGATAACTATATTAACAAATTCAATGAGCAACTAATGTTTCTATGAGGTTTACTCACTTAAAGCTCTCAGCAATAGACTTTATTCTCCTAGCCAAAATAGTGAAATTTTTAAAGTATGAAAATGGTAAGAAACTAAGTAATAAAGAGAAGAAGAATAAAGCTTATCACAAGATAAATTAATACTACAAGAATTTCTTCTTTCATCATTCTTGCATCTTTATTTTTGAATATTTTATTACATAATATTTTTATTTCTAAAAGACACATTTGTCTTTTGATCAAATGTTTAGAATTAGCAAACTTTTCCATCATTAACTTCATACCTATAAGTCAAAGCCCAATATGCACTTGAATTTGATGTACCACTTAGCACTACATGAGCATAGGATAGGCATAGTAGGTGGTTCTTATCATACACTTGACCCACGTAGCTACCCTCCTAAAGCATGCTCATATATGTGTGGGGGTTGCTCCATCTTCTATTCATACGTGTTGTGCACAAACTAGACTAGCTCTACACATTGAGTGATGCACATGTGGTGCTTGAAGTCAAGTACACATAGGGCCATTGTCCATTCCCAAATGAGCCATAGCACTTGTATTTTTTTACACTTCTTCACTTGGGTTTAGAATTATTTTGGTGTTTCATTTAGCCAACTTGACTAGATCATCTAGTGCTCCTTTTTCATTTTTATTTGAAACAAACATACTAGAATAATGATTAACATTTTTCCAAGCAATACATTTTATAGTAGTATGTCTTTTTTGCTTCTTCACAATTTTGTATGAAGTCTAGGTCTTGCTCCTTCTTATAATGATCCCTTTCTCGATGATGTTATCTTAATTTAAGATCTTATCATCATTCTTTACAAAGTTATCCATTGGTGCTAAGTTTTTTGATGTTCTTCATCAAGGATAAGTGGCTCATAAGCTTTCAAGTTAACAATGTTCAATATTAAGAACATTTGCATCTATACTATTAACTCAACTAGATAACATTACCATTAATTCTTCTTATTATCTTAAAAGACTATCGAATTAGTTTTATCTTCTTTCCAAGCATTTTAAATCTTTCCTTCCTAATATGAAGCCAAATAAGGTAATCTTTTGTGAATATTTTTCAACTCTATGTTGGTCATGCCTTCTCCTATACTTCTTCTGTAATTTGAAATGTTGTTTTCAGCATTGAAATATATTTCTTGTATTCTGTCTAGAAATTTTTGAGTTTTTTGTTGATATCAATTCTAAATTCTCTTATTTCTTGGATCATGATATCCTTGTGTAGCAAGCTTTGGGGTTGGATTAACAAAAAAGCCTTGAAAGGGTGCTTATTTATCAATTCATGCACAATATGATACGCAAGCCATACACATATAATACACCCATTCCATGTTTTTGGGTGATATACATTATAAACTATAAGTACCCTTGACTAAAATTGGTATCCATCATTTCCAACAACGCTCACTACATTATAATACTCTCATTTCAAGCAATTTCCCTTCATAAAAGTGGTATCCATCATTTCCTACATTGCTCACTAAAATTTATTAAAGAAAATGAATATCTTTATTTGATTTGATTAATGAAGTGCAATTTCTCTTCTTCTTCTTCTTCATCTTCTCTTTTTTCTTCTAATACTTCTACTTTTTTTCATCTTCTCCTTCTAGAACTTTTTTTTCATCATTATATTCATCTTCTACCTCTCCTTCTTCATCTACTTCTCATTATTTTACTTGTTCCTCTTCTTCCTCTTCTTCTCCTTCTTCGTCATCCTACACTTCCTTATCTTCTTCATCTTCTTCTTCTTCTAATCCATCTTCTTTCTAATCATGTCTTTCTTCTTCTTCTTCTCCTTCATCTTTTTCTAGTTCTTCTTCATCTTCTTCTTCTTCGTCATCGTCATTTTCTTATTTTTATTATTATTCTTATTCTACTTCTCCTTCTTTTCTCTTGCATCCCTTCATTCTTTCTTTCTTTCTTTCCTTCCCTCTTCTTCTTCTTTTTCTTCTTCTTCTTCCTCTTCTTCTTCTTCTTCTTCTTCTTCTTCTCCTACTTCTTCTTTTCTTCTTCTTCTTCTACTACAAATTTTGCTTCTACTTCTTCTTCTTCTTTATTTATTTGTTTATTTTTTTCCCTTCATTCTTTCTCTTTCTTTCATTCTTCTTCTTCTCTTTCCTCTTCTTCTTGTTCTTCTTCTTTTTTTCTTACTTCTATTCATTCTCTCTTTCTTCTTCTTCTTATTCTTCTTGTTCTTCTTCTTTCATGCTTTCTTCCTTTCATCTCTCTTTCTTCTTCTTCTTCTTCTATTAGTTCTACATCACTTTCTTCATCATCTTCTTCTTCTTGTTGTTCTTCTTTCTTTCTTTCTTTCCTTCCTTCCATCATTCATTCTTTCTTCTTCATCTTCTCTTTCTTATTCTTTTTCATCATCTTTTCTTCTTTATCTTCTTCTTCTATTGCTACTACTACTACTACTACTTCTTCTTCTATTTCATTCTTTCTTTGTTTCTTTCACCTTCTTCTATTTCATCTTTTTCCTCTTATTCATCATCATCATCATCATCATCATTATTTTCTTCTTCTTCTTCTTCTTCTTTCTTCCTTTTTCCTTTCCTCCTTATCTTCTCCTTCTTCTTCATTTTCTTCTTTTTCATTTCTTTCTATTTTTCGTTCTTTGCTTCTTCATCATCATCATCATCATCTTCTTCCTCTTCTTCTTCATCTTCTTTTTTCCTCTTCTTTCTATTTTTATTCATTATTTCTTTCTTCTTTTCTTTCTGATGCTTCTTCCCCTTCTGCTTCTACGTCTACTTTTTCTTCTTTCATCCATTCTTTCTTTCTAGTTCCTTATCTCCTTCATCTTCTTCTTTTTCTTCTACTTCTTCTTGTTCATATTCTTCTTCTTCTTTTCTTTCATTCTTTCTTTCTTTCTTTCTTTCTTTGTCTTCTCCATCTTCTTCTTCTTCTTCTTTTCTTCTTCTTCTTCAAATTCTTCCTCTTCTTCTTCTTCTTCTTCAAATTCTTCCTCTTCTTCTTCTTCTTCTTCTTCCCCTTCATCTTCATCATCTTCATCATCATTCTTCATTCTTCTTCTTCTTTTCCTCCTTCTTTTTCTTGATCTTCTTTTTGTTCTTCTTTGATTTCTTCATCTTCTTTTTCTTCTTCTTTTTCTTCTTCTTGTTCCTGCTCCTCTTCTTTGTAATTTTCTTGTTCATTCTTTCTTCTTCTCCTCCTCTTTTTTCTTGATCTTCTATTTATTCTTCTTCATCTTCTTCATCTTCATCATCATCATCTTCTTTTTCTTCTCCTCCTCCTCCTCTTCCTTCTTCTCCTTCTTATTTTCTTTCTTTCTTTCTTCTTCCTCTCCTTCAAGTTGTTACTCAAATAGGGTATTTAGCTGGATGAAGATAATTGTTTCCTATGTAGTTGATTAATGCACCATGGTGGTTTCGTTTGTTTTATAAAACTAGTATGACCATGTATGCATCCTTTACTATTTCTTTCCTTCTTTTTTCTAAGGTTTGTGTTTAATTAGGATTTGTTCATCTTTCTAAACAAATGATGAATTTTTTTTCATTACATCATGCACTGTAAAGTTTTGTTTGTTCCGATAATTTTTTATTAAAAATTTTCAGGCGAGTCAGATTGAGACATGTGATCATATAAACTTTCATACATGTATGAAGATAAAAGTAGAATAGTTGTTTAAGGATATAATTTTTTTTTTTGAGTTATGCATAAAACAAATGTATAATAAGTTTTCAAGATTAATTGATTTTTTTAAAGATTGATTGATTGATTTCAAGATAAAATTATTTTTTGATTTTTTGAATTTTGTGTAATGCAAATGTATAAAAAAGTTAAATTTTTTTAAGTTTTTATTGAAGGCCTTCACATCTAAATGAATAATTATTTTTTCTTGATTATATATAATTGCTCATTTCTTGGTTTATTTTTTATTTTGAAAAGCTAAAAGAATGGCATAATCAAACCTACACTATGACATTAGTTTAACTGTCAATGGTACACATGCATTTTGGAAGAAAAGGGTAATTGCTTGTTTACTTGTTAATCCCTTATTTGTATGATGTTAGTCTAACCTTCTTGAAAATTCTATCTACCTCTACAAATAGAAAATTATGTCCTCATGAAGACATTTTATTGACCATTAATGAAATCATTCAAGATATTATTCCAAGGACTTGCCTGTACTTGAGGTAGTATATACAATTCTTATATGATCTAATGGTTTTGATGCAACAAAAATTATTCACCAGTAAATAAATTTCTCAACATCGAAATTCACATGGGGTCAAAACCTTTGTAATGTGAGCTACACTTGTGCATCATTTTTTATCACCATCTTGATGTACAACACTTTATTTTTGATAGAATACTCTAAGTATTTACCTCCTTTTGCCTCTTGATAAATTTTGCAAAATTTGGGGACATCTTTATACTTCATAACTTACTCCTTAAATTCTACAGGTTATATTTACGTAGTAGTTATTAAACATTGTAGTATTGAAGGAGGTTGAGAAAGCATACTTACAAGTTTGCTTAAATGCCTCTCTTATATTTAACAATGAGGAGGAATTATTGTAGGTATGATGACCATTTAAAGTGTCATGCATATTGTAACATTGATTGAGTCTACAAATATTGGAGTGGCTCATGATCTGAATGTACTATGAATTAATTTTGAAGGATGTATGGCCTGTAATGTTTTATAGATTATTGTAAACAAATAAGCTCTTTATCATTCATTAAATTTTTTTATTCTTCTAGTAGTAATTAAGAACAGTTTGCTAGTGGCTTGCCTTATTCCTTTAAAAATACATCGATAACTTACCCTGATGAATCTACTTAAATCTCAAATGGGCGTATTAGATTGGCAGAGCTAGAACTGTTACTTCACAAATTACTACTTCTAATTATGGAAATGTCTATTGAACTATTACTTCACAAATCAGTATCTGGTGCATGAAACAGTGTTATTCTTTTAAGAATCCTTTGAAGAATTTTCTTAGGTGTTGACAAGTTCCAAAAAAACCCTTATATTGGTAACATCATGAGGTTTAGACCATTTCTCAATTGTATTAATCTTCTCTTCATCAATGTTTATTTCACCCTTTCCACTTAATATTCCAAATATGAAATGTTTTCTCTTGCATACTCTCACTTCTTCTTTTTCAACTATAAATGATGGGATTGTAATATAGTAACACCTTCCATAAATTCTTTATATGTCGTGCATGTGCATTACTATAAATGAGAATTTCATCAAAGTAGAGTAACATAAAATCTTGTAATGGAAAAGAAGTCCATTTATTAGTCACATGACTGTTGCTTGAGCGTTTCACAACCTAAACACCATTACTAGCCACTCATGCAATCTTTGTAGAGTTTTAAAAGTTTCTTTCAAAGTTTCTCCTTTTTTAATGTGTAATTGATGATACCTTGCTTACACATCTAATTTTTTGAAATGTCACGCATGCTTTAGTTGTTGTAATAGATCATTAATTCTTCATAGAGGATACATATTCATACAAGTGATTTTATTAAGAGCTCAACAATCCACGCACATGCACCAACATTCATCCTTTTTTGCACTAATTCAACTAGAGAGCGAAATGGTGAATCAATAAGCTTGAGTACTCAATTCTTCAATAAATCTATGACTTGCGAATTAATCACTTCCTTTTTTTACTACTACGTTATGATGCATATCAATGTTTACAAGGGTTGACTTGATAAAAGTTAATCCCTTCACAACGCAATTTGGTAGTTGCACTTTTAGTTAAGTAAATAGTGTAGAATATTCACTTAGTATCTTCTAATGTTGTTTAGGTAGATTACTATTTTTGTTCGAACCAATATTCAGCTTCACACATAAAATTAACAATAACACATAATTAGACTTTTGATTCCTAATCTCTTTGCTTGGTTAGTAGCAACAGTAAATGCTATCAACTTTCCTTTATTCCATATTATAATATATTTTTATCCGTCTTATGTGAATCAATAATATTCGGCTTGACAATAGTATATATCACCTTGATTCCACAAGTATGAGGCGCCAAAAATGATATGGCAACTATCTAATAGAACTACTTCATGGATGACTTCATCAATATATTCATAAGTTATTTCAAATTTTATCTTATATTATCTATAAACTCTTACTTTAGAGACTTTTTTACTCAACTCATGAGAGTAGGGCTTGGATAACTAGAACTTTCTAGGTAGAGGTTCTTCATAAAGCTTTTAATGATCAAATTTTTCTAACTGCTAGTGTCTATGACAACATTGACCAACTCATTTACATGAATGTAGATTCAAAAGAGTTCCACTATTCTTACTATAATTTCATTAATTATTAGCTTTTTTGACCCTACCAAAAGAGATAGTGTCTTATCTTTTTATTGTTTGCCTCAAGAATCATCTCAATTTTTTGTTGAACAAAGATCTTTTTTCCATACTTTTCTTAAACGTCTCTAAGAAAAGATTAGTGCAAAAGATCCAAAGTGTTTCTCATATGTGGCCTTACTTTTTGTAGTTGGCATAATTTTTGTGACTCCTTGTAAATGGTGTTGTTATTATTGTGGTTACTATCCACTTTATTGGATATTGATATCTCATTTTTTGTTTGTTCATTATATTAGTGTTAATCATCCTGAAGTGTGAAATCCCTTGTCTTTGGTTCCATATTTTTATTCTTCTATTCAATGCCCATTATATTAATGGCCATTATAAATTGGCTTTGTTATATAAAATATTGTACATGAAATAATGTTAGTTATGTAGCAATAGAATGACAAAAACATTAGAAGTACATAGATAAAGTCTACATCTTTTTCAATAGATATCCTTAATGCTATATCTTGTCTTTAAAATTTAATGGTGCAATCTTATATTGTTTGCATTTCTCAATATCATGGATGATGCTACTTCCTCCACTTTCATGCACAAACCATGGAATAAATGTTTTTTGAAATTAATGTATTATGTGGACTCCATATTTGCTCAATATCTAAAGGAGTTCTTAAATTTACATCAAACTAGGACAATGCATTGCTCAACATCTTCAATTAAGAACATACTACTTTGTCAAATGAAGGGTAGTTGTATAAGTTTTTGTCGTTTATGCCTCCACATGGTGTCAAGTTCATATTGATATAGTCACTCATTAAAAAGGATTATTTTACTTCATCATAGGATGGTCAAATATAAATATGTGATATGGAACATACCATTTTGATATGTATTGAGTGCCTCTAATTTTTGTCGCGGTGGTTCAATTATGACTATGCTTGAATACAATGGTCAAGCTTATCCATTTAGGCACATTGTATTTGTTGGAGTAGTTCGCTTTTTTAATTAGCATCATTTATCACTTCACAAATATTTTCATAGAGTGTTTGCTATGATGATTCTATTCATATAGTGATTCAGTTCATTATCGTCTTATGTTTGCTTATATCATTTCAATGCCTATGTTTTGTGAAATTAACCATGGTCACTGTGGATACCTTTATGTGTTGCATTTATTCAGCCCAATATATTGATTTGGTCATATAGGTACTTCAATGAGACACTCCAAATAATTGAATGATAACCAATTATCTTACAGCATTGATGCAAATTAACAAATTGAAAGCTCAAGGATGCTCATTTTCTTTAACACATCAACTTTCACCATTAGAGGATTTCATTACAACATTAATGCATTTCAACTACTAAACTCTGTCTATAATAACCTCCTTATGCAATAGTATTCATTTTCATAAAAGAGAAGGTTGAGTGATGGTTTACATGAGCTTGTAATATTGAAAAAGTTGATTAAATAATTTTAGAGGATGTTAACCACTTAAAATGAATATAAGTAGAATTTGAGTAACTATTTTTAATGATTTTGTAAAAATTTCTATTTTACTTTAAAATGAACTAATTTTTTTTCAAAATTTAGGAAAAATTCAAAATAATAAACTTGAAAATAATTAAAAAATATGCCAGCACTTTTAGAAAGTTTGGCTAAATTCGAAGCATACATCCGCCCCTAATAAAAGCCAAACAAAAAAAAACCAATTAGTATAGACCTTTCACAAGCAAATAGCACTCACAAAAATGAAATAAAATAAAAGGACTATAATAGCCTTTCAAAGAAATAAAACTAATAAAAACAGAAAAATTGCAATGACACAAATCAAATTGGATTCTTATAGTAATCTTTTGTTTAACAAAAATTTAACAAAGATTAAATGTATTATGCTTTCCTTGAATAAATTAGAGATTAAAGAATACAAGCTTTGTTGGTTCAAGTAAAAAGGTGTGTTGGAGCTCAAAGACTAAAGGATATAGCAAATGAAAACAAAGGTGAGCACCTACAAATCAAACTTCAATTTTCTAGCTTAAAAAATTCCTAAACTTTACAACAATTTTTTTATGCTAAAAATGCACGAATTATAAACATATTACAACAACTAAAACAAGTAACCAAACTTCCCAATTTGCTGCTATGGGTTGAAGGACTCTAATTTAATCATAAATATTCAAACATGATTCTTTATCCAAAATAATGAGTTGGCTAGCTCAATGGTGTTTATAAAAATGTTGTTATGATCCATCAAACATCATTATCACCTCTAGCATCTGGAATATATCATAATAAATGAGAGTCGCATGATTTAGTTTAATATGGATAGTTAAATGAAAAATTACATGATTGAATTCTGGTACATGATAGCCACATGATTGATTTTACTATTGACTTTTAAATCAAAACAATTCTTGATCAAATAAAGGTAAATGTGAGCTACATGATTGATTTTAACTTGGACCATTTCATCACAAAAATTTCATAACCAAAAAAAAAAATATAAATTTTATGCATGTTAAAAAGGTGCAGGAAATTACACCATTTGATCTTGAAAATTATGTGATCAAGTGATTGGAAATAAATCTATGGTTTAGAAAGATGGATAAGTTTTTAAACATTTGATCATGAAGATAATGTGATCAAATTGCTAGGTTTGGATCTACAAGTTTTGGATGAGCACATAAAATTTTAACTATTTGATTTACTACTAGATTTAATACCACAAATGCTTTGACATTTTGGAAGTGATATATGAAAAAAGAATTGGAAATTTTAGTTTGATAATGCTTATTTTAACATAAGATAGCTCTACATGAAAGTTATAAATGTGCATTCAATTAATCAAACATATAGGCCCCTTTAATTCATTTAGGATGTAAACACACCTTCTTACTGTTAAGTACATGGCAACCTGAAGAGTGATTTTGTGACTTTATACAACAACTTAAAAGTTCAAGGGTGATTTTTTAAATAAGACAATGTGATTCTTTAGATTTTTGTTACACTCACGGCTCTTATAGAAAAACATTAGGCACGATTATGTAAGATCATTTAAGCATTACGATATGGCAAAATAATAATATATATATAATTTTGTGTGTGTACAATTTATTCTCTTTATTATGAAAAAATAGTTACATTAATTTTTGATTATGACGCATATTTATTTTTTTTAAAGGTTTGATTTTGCCTTATTAGGAAATGATAAACATTTTTATCCAATGAGCTCGTGGAGGATCAAAGAGGTTTTTATGACAATAACCCAAATAAGTGATGTTTAATATAGTCATAATTGATGAACACATTTAATCTAAATAATTGATGAAGAGGTGCTTTAAAGAGACATCAAGAACTTTTGCAAGCATGATGTTATGTTGTTGACACCTAGCCACACCTAGCCATGATGCTTAGTTTCATGATAAGAAATTTGATGTAATAATAATGGATTTGGTTGAGTGAATTTTTAGATGTTAGAGAGTTCATACGTTTTTTCAAGAAAAAAATTAAAGAAGAAGAGGAGAAAATATTTCTCATGAAAATCATCTTTGTTGGACTACAAAACATCAAGTGATACATTTTGAATTTAATTTTAAGTATTTTAATTTTCTCTTCGATTACAATGCTAAGTTTAATTTAACCATTCATGCAACATATGAAAATAAAATTAAAATTGAAATTATCTATTTTAGAAAATATTGTAGTTTTTAATATCTTTTGTCATCATATGTTGATCATCATAAGAATCACTTTTCTTATCTTTCAAAATTGCTTTTTCAAAAATAATTAATTAAATCAATAAAATTTTTAAAAAAATTCTAATTGAATTAACTAACCTAAATTCACATAACATATGTTTGGTCTAGGGCAACAATGTTGAACCTATTCACTACGACAATCAGCTTGAGGCATCACTCTTGAATGTGGATACAAGTACACTGAATCAAGGCACAACTTCTTATATTCAAAAATCAATTAATCATGTTACTATTAACACCCTTGACTAAATCTTAAAAAGCACAAGGGTAGCTAACACTAAAATTGGACTACTTCTAAAGAACACAAGATGTTTTATAAGGAGCAAAAAGAAGAGCAAGCACGTCATGTTTGACTAAAATGTAATGTGTATCTCACATAGTTAACTTTCAAATTTAGTGACTGATGTGAGCTATATGATCATATAATTTTGTAATGGAATGATTGTCAAGTCATTTACCTTTTTTAAGTGATTAATTCAATGAAAATTTGATCACTCAACTTTGTGATTGTATGGTCAACATTTAATTCACAAGTAAAATTAAATCCAACTACCATATCACAATTTAGATCTAATAGTTGACATGAAATCATAATTTCAAAACTACTCTAGTTTATTAAAAACTATCACTTCATGCAGTTCTTATTATCGAATGGTTTAGGATGCTTCTGATCATGTCGATCTTAAAAAACTACTATTTAACCATTATTTATTAGCCACTACAACTTTTATTCAAATAATATTAAGTTTTTAATTAAAAATCACATGTCAAATTCTAATGGCTAATGCGTTAGTTTGGTAAGTGCTATTAGATGATGTAAAATGTTTATAAATAAGATAATTACTAAATAAAATAAATTGATGAAACTTTTACAAGAATATAATGAAAATACTTCTAGCAATGATATTGAAGCCATTAGTAGCTAGTGCTCATCGTCACCTCCATTTGTTGTCAAACACAAATTCTTACTTAAAATTAGATGAGCTCTTATTTTCTAATTGATTAGACTAAAATACTTGTACATTTTTTAGCAATTGATTAAGCATAAGAATTACTCTTTACAGATTCTTATTGTTTCTTTCCTTTTACCTTTCTATAAATCCTTTTTTATTGTAAAGAATTTATGGCTTGTCTTTTTGTAAGTTTTTATATATGTTGTTTTTGCATTCCTTGGCTTTTCCATGGTAAGCGCAGGTTTGATTTCAAGTAAGACCATCAAAAAATATACCTGTGCACACTTTAAAATTTTTGTTGTCTTTTGTTTTCATAATTTCCCAAAAAATTGATAATTAAATAAAAATTAATGAATTTTAAAATAAAATTAAAATAAGTGCAATATTTCTTTTAAAGATTTGTTCAAGCTTATTATATATACTTTTATATATTTTTTAAATTATTTTTTAAGAAACCAAAATGTTTTGTATTAATTCATCATCACTTCTACTAAACCACACTTCACATGATGTAGGAAGCTCATTAGCTTAAAATTAATGTTAAAACTACAAATGAAATATAATTAGTAAATTGAAAGAAAGGAGCATAGTGAAGCTTAAGGAAGCAAGTTGATTTTTGAAATGAAGAGTTGATAGCATAGAGGACTTATGACCAAACATAATGAATACTTAAAGAAAATGAACAATTTTTAGAAAAAAATTATTTAATAATTTTTAAATTTGACAATTTGTAGATATTGATTCCATTATTTTAGGAGTTATTAATATTAAAATTCATACAAAAAATGTGCATTTTGGTGTGGCATTTCAAAGGAACATCAAACATAAACATCTAAGTGATAGTGAGGCGATAACATTTTTCATATTTGATGTGAGCATGATGAAATTTGCAACATTATTCTAGGGTCATTCAAATATTTTAGGCATTATGAGTGCATTTTCTGCTAGGCCATTCCTTTATGATGAATTTAGATAAGTTCTTGATCTTTGCCAAACAAGATAATGCCAATGTCTTTGAAATAAGAGGTCATATTTGATGATGACTTTTCTTCCAAAAAGAATTCTCCCTTCAAACTCACTCTAATAGATTATGTTTCACATGGATGACCCATCTTAGAATTATTAAGACTAAGAACCCAAAAAGATTCGCTACGTTGGATTTGCCATGATGGGGTAGAATTATGCTCTTGAGATTTTCACTAGAATTGGACAACATTTGGTACTATATGTACAATATTTAGTAAATCATAGTCTTTCAAATGTGAAACTTAAAATGTTTTCCAATGTTTTGGCTCAATATTGAACCATTGAAAGCTCTAGTGTGGATCTTATTCAAGAGTCTTCCAATCCGCCTGGTTAACAAGCAGTACCTATTCTCAATGATTTCAATCGTCAACAACCCATTAAAAGTATTCTATACAAATCAACTTAACAAGGCCTAATAGGACTCTAGCCTATGCATTGGTTAATCTTGGTAAAGACCTTCCTTAGATATTAGAATCTCTAGAAAGATTGTGAGCAATCTTGGATTTCGGAAAAAAATGAAGTATTTAAAATTTTTTGAAATACTATCTATGCAATTTTAAATAAGGATGTTCAACGTTCTAATGTATCTAAGAAAACATTTCTAGACCCTTATTTGTAAGGAATGGTAAAGATGAGAAAATTCTAATTAGTTAAGTAGTAAGTAATGTAAAACATCTAGCTTTGTTAGTCATCATTGTAGACACTTAAAGGTTGGATAATAAATGAAAATCAACGAGGCAAAGTAAGGGTATAGAAATTGGTAAGTGTATAGTAGCAAGGAGGAAATAGAAATAATTATTTTTTTGATGGATTCTTTAATTTCTTGTGGATTGGATGGGTTTAATGGTTTCATTTATAAGCATTTTTTGACCATAAATCAAGATGAAATTTACATTGCTATCATTACTTTTCTTGCTGGTAACCCATCACCTAAAGAATTCTCTAGTACTAATATAAACTTCTATACAAAGACTTGTTATAGCACATCTTTTGAAGATTTTAGAAAAATTTGTTTTTATTGTTTTTTCTAAGAAACACTGAGTTTTTAGTTCTTAGATTATAGTGTTTCCTGCTTAGTATCATCTCGATGGAGCTATCAAGTTTTTAATAAGAGGAATTCACTAAAAATATCTTACTTGCATAAGAACGACTTAATGATTTAAATCACAATATCCAAGGTAATAACTCTATCACTTTTCTAAACTTTAGAAAGGTATTTAGTAGTACATCTTAAGGTTTTGTTAAACACATACTACACATGTTTAACATGAATTAATCTAGTGATGAGTATTTATAATTGAAGTTGTTGGTTAGTCATTATTAATGAGAAAGGAAATGATTCCTTCCAATTGTCTCGTTGGCTAAAGCAAGATAACCCATTATCTCCATTTCATTTCCACATTGTGGTTGAAGTGCTAAGAAGAGGGTTAAACAATCTACATATACAAGGAAAAGTGAAACACGAGGCCCCCAAAGAGCTTGTCCACCAAACTCCTATTTCTGCTTTGTAGATGGCTTTATCATCTTCTGAAGAGGTGACAAACAGTCCTTTAAAACTATCAAGGTTTTTTTCTTTATGCTCAAGAGCACATTAGGTTTGCAGATTAATGTACAACATAACTTCTTTGTTGGATTTAAAAACATCAAACACAAACTTGAGAACATCATCTAGAAACTCTTAGGATTTAAAAGATGTTATCTTCCAATCCTTAACTTGAAAGCACAATGTTTAAAGCTAAGAAATAAGTGGTTCACTTCCAATACTAGATTAATAAAACTTGCAAGAATAAATCACACTTAATGGGAGTTCGTAATGGTTAGTCATCTCCTCGAATTAATACCACTTTATACTCTAATGATGTGTTATCTTCCTAACAATATTATTAATATAATAGAAAGTGTGACAAATGGTTTCCTATAGACTAATAATGATAAAGTGAGTAAGAAAAATTTGGCCAACTAGAAATAAATTAGGTTCCCCTAGAAAAACTATGGATAAGAGGTTAAGAAATTGAAATATTTTAAGGATGCATGTAATGCAAAGCTTTGGAAGAAGGTTAAGACCTCAAAGACTATCAGGGCTAAGAACATAGTGATAATTAATTCAGTAAAAATTGTTACGGAGAATGCTCATAACTTAGAATGATATAAACAAAATCATAATCACTATTTTCGTACATGGAACCAAATAAGCATGAATGGATACAATTGACAATCAATTCAGCATGATAAAAGCTTATAAGTAATTCCTTTATTCATAAGTCAAATAAATAATCTAAAGTACTTCCCAAACTTTCAAAAATTACTTACTAATGTGGAGGCACCTAAATAATTAGTTATCATTTGCTAACAACTTAAGGAAATTATTTTTTAAAATTATAAACAAATACCCTTTCTATGTATAAAGGGATTTTCAATTTCATTCTTTTACAGAGTATCCTAGTTCCAAAAACTTCTGAAACCTCTTTGCCCTAAAGTTTGCTGTTAAACACATCCAACAAGATGCTTCTACAATGGTGGAATTATATTCGCACTCATCAAGAATTTATATAGTGATCATCCAATTCAAGGTCATACTTATCATGAAATCAATAATTTATCAAATAAATTTTTTTATGATTACTATTTAAAAGTTGGTTTTTTTTGCCTTATCCCAACTTTACATACTTGACATATCTGTTAAGGATTTCTTGTCTAACAAATGCATACTGGATGTCTTACTGGACATTTTGGATGAGTCAAAATAATAAGAGGTGTGACTGATTCATTTCATGGGCCAAGATTACCAAAAAAAATGTTGCATCGATATATTGTAAATGTTGAATATGTGTCATAACTAAATTAAGTAATTATAGTGAACGTGCATATACACCATTACTTATAACACAACGACCATCGAAACATGTAACTTTGGACTTAGTATTAGGATTTTTCAAAATCATTTGAAATAGTGATTCTATATTCATATTCATACCTTACCATAAGACATGAAATACCTCCAATATCACGAAGTGATTTCTTGATCATGATTTCTTGTTAACCTAAATGGCTTACCTCAAATAATTATTTAAGAACATGATGTTAGATTTACAAGCTAGCTTTAAAAGATACTTTGCTACCTAAAGCAGTCAAAACATAAGTTTTTATAGACGTATTATCCCAAAAATAGAGAGGCAAATAGAAGTAGTCAATCAGAGCATAGGAAATCATTGTTGTAGCATTGTAATAGAACACATTGAAACCTTGAATCCTCTAAAGCATTCTACTTATTTTATTTGAAATGATTCAATTAATAGAACAATAAATTTGAGTCTTTAAAATCATCGTCAGCGATTTATTGATGTTATACTCTTACCTTATGATTTAGCACTTCTTAGTTTGTTTAGTCGTTTAGTCATCATATTATATTATTACACAAATATATGACTAAATAAATTAATTCAAATAGTAAAATATATAAATGACAAGAAAATACTCATTGATAACTAAAAAAATTTGTTAAGAGTGATTATGTAATGATTTATGTTATGTTTGAGAGAATGTACATGGAACCCTTAAAATATTACATGCCTATAATATTGGACCATTTACTATTATATAAAGACCAAGTATTACCATGTAAATTTTTATTTACCTAAAGATTATAAAATTAGAGCAACCTTTAATATTCGATAGCTTCAATATTGTAAAAAAGCTATGCCTAATACCTAGTCATCCTTTTTAGATTTCACCATCATTGCCTAGTAAACTTATCCCAACAACACATTTAGTTACATCATATGAGGTTTGAGATCAAGTGGAGCCAGTCTTAGATGATCAAACAATCTTAACATAGAATCGTGTATTACAATGATTAACCTATTAGAGATTTTAAAGCTCTATTAGATATTACTAAGAAGGAGATTCACGATCTAAATTTGGAGATGTTAAAGCACTATTAGAGATTTTAATGACTTCATGGAGTTGAGCTCTTTCTCACCTAAGGAGAATGATATAGTAGTTATTTTGTTATTAACTCCTAGTCATAGTGCTTTATTTGATGATAATAAATCAAAAATATTTTGGCCAAATTTGGTCAAATGAAGTTTCAAAATTTAGATAATATATGCTTATGTTTGTGGGAGAACTTAAAGAACAGGGATAAAGGTAAAATTGCTTGAAAATCATCTTAGTTGTAGTGGCAAATCATCTTGGCACTACTCTACCAACATAATTATTTTTGGTGTAGGTTGTCAAAATCACTTTTCTTTTAGATTAAGATCCCCCATGTCAAAGATCAATTTAAGTCTTTAGCTTTTGAAAAAGTTCTTGCATGTCGGGTGACTGTATAATTTCTAAATCTGAATTAATAGAATCTTTTAGTATACTCTTATTCAAATATATTGTTTGAACCTAAATACTTTTCATCTATTTATGAGCTAATAATAGGTTTAGTATATCATCCTCATTAGGCTGGGGTTTAAGCCTTATTAAAATCTCATAAAGATAGCAGTGTTGATGCCCTAATGTACCTCAAGAAAGGAGGTTATGCCTCAATTCCAAAGAAATGTTATGTGATGCAATGGCTTCCATAATAATGATGACCAAGAAGTGAAAGGTTATCTATGTTAAGCCCAATTGACTTGGTTTTCATTGTTCGCACATTTGGTAAGAGCCAAAAGCAAAAAATGTTGTATGCACCTTTCAATTTACATATTCTTTCTTATATATTTATTAGCATTGCTTTATTGAATTTTTCATTACAATTAAAAACCTTTTGGTTTTTAATGTGTGATTTTTTAAAAACTTTTCACGCACTAATTTCACTTGCCTCTTTTTGAGTGCCTTTTTTATTAGTAGTGTTGTATGTATATTTTACGGAAGCTTATGCTATTAAGGACCATTTTATTTTTTAATACTTTCTCATATTTGGATATGGTATCATAAAAATGTAGGTATTTTTTGCAGCATGTGTGTAAGAGGCCAAATATGATTTTGACCATACTAACTATTTAAGTAGCTTATTTTTGCGATCTTATGGTATACCTTGTGCATGCTTTTTTATTTAGAAAACTAGAAACTTGTAATTGATGATTCTTATCTTATGGTGCCAAATGTTGCTTGAGTAGATCTTACAAAAGTCATATGATTGACATCAAATAAGCTTAGGGGTGTGGAAGATTACTCAAACCCAAATGGCACCATAAGTTTGTTCTCAAGGCATTGTTTGTTTTTTGATTACTTATGTAATGGATAAATTATGTTTTATGACCAAGAACTACACATGAACCTTAATTCAAACATGCACATGCTATTTCCTTTATTGAGATGAAAGATTTAAATTCTAACAATAGTGAAAAGTCTTACAGGTAAGGTGCTCAAGGAGAACTTAAATTTTTATACATGCCAATATTAAATTTTAAGCTAAAAAGCATATTCATATTCATGGATACATTCAATCTACAATAATTAATGATTTTGTCAAAAAATATCTTTAAAAAGGAATTATTACAAAATGAACATTTGTAAATAAAAATTACTCAAAGAATCTCTATATGATGGTCCTTGGATCATATCATTAGTTATCTAAACTAGTGTATTATGGATAATAAACCACTATGTTAGGAAACAAGTTAAAAATAATGGTGAAATTATACGATGGAGATTTCTTAAAGGCTTATTAAAAAACATGATCAATAATTTAGTGTTCAATCTAATGCACAATACGATAGATCATTCAATGTTTAAACAAATAGAATGAACAAAGTTGATCATCTACTTCACTTTCTATAAGATTACCCTCAAACCATTTAATAAGAATTTTAAGTTCAATCTGATGTCATTTTTGAACATGGAACAAATCATCTAATGTATGAAATGAAACTCGAGCTAAAACTAGGTTTCTATCAAAAGATAATTTGAAATTAAAATTGATAGTTTTTTTAATTTAGAAAATAAAAGTTGAATGGAATGGATGATGTAGGAGCATCATGTGTTAGCTCATAAACTCATATTTATTGGAATCACAAAAATCCCATTAAAATTTGAAGCCAAACTCGAGCCCAATCAATTAATTATCTTTGTCAACAATAAGGGTTGACTAATATGATATATTTTCCCTATCCCTACCTCTACCATTTTTGCTCTATTTGTCCAAACAAATTGCATAATAGAATACATCATCATCGATGTTCGTCCCTATTCATCAGTCACTATCAATAGCTATCTTCCTTCACCTGATTATCTACTACTACCAATCACTACTACGTAGTTACCCAACTTCACCTAGTTGCCCACCATCGCTAATCCACCTGTTACATCCCAACCACCTACCATCTCCTGGCCACTTGTTAGCAACAACCCTTTAATCATCGTTAAATGCCACCAACCATCTTCTTCATTGCTGGCATCCTAGCCACATCATCATTGATGTCCGATCATCATATTGCATGACTGCATTTATTTTTTTATGTCATAACTTTTTTCATACATTTTTATACTTTGTTTTTAATATTATTGATCTACTTGGAGTTAATGTCATGGAATTTTAAAGATTTTTATAGGTTCTTAAGTGATTTAATTAAAATATTATTCTTTTTATATATTTTGCAATTAATGTGGTTGATATTTTTTGAATTAATGTCATGAAATTTGAAATATCTCTTTTAGATTCTCAAGTTACTTAACACCTTAATTATCATTCCCTTTTTTTCCATACTTATGATATTTTCAAAAGGTGTAGTTTCCTTTTATTTTTTTATACATTAAACTCTCTTTCTACTATAAGTAAGAGTGGCTCTCTTATTGTAATATTGTTGTTGAGGAAATTTTTTTTTCTTATTTGTGCGCTTCTTCTATGAGTATATAGTGTATGTCGAACTCTAGTTAGAGAGATTCTAACTTCACATTTCTTGTAAGAGACTAGGTTCGAAGGTGAAAGAATTCTTACTTAAAAAGCTAACAACCAAACAAATTCATCGTTTTATCTACACATGTAAGTCTTGGCTTTCTTTTTTACTCTTCTAAGCCAATCACCAAACTATCACCATCTTTAACAAGGCTGGAGATTCTAGCCTGCCATATTTTTACCCTATTATCATCCCCACTAATCCAAACCTCTAACTCATCACTCCTTTCAATCTTTGATACATAAAAGTTAACTCCAAAGGAAATATAAGCCACCATCATGAAAAATGTTCACTCATAAAGTGTTGCCACATATTTTACTTATTGATCTATGCTACAAATTTAAAGGTTAATATTTGACTAATTATAAATACCACACACACCACCTAATCCAAATTAGCTTGTGATGTCTTTTAATAATTTTTATTAATCTATTAAGAAGTTCTATATTATAGGTTCAAAATTAGACTGTAGTAGAAGTCTCATTTATTCTATATATTATAAAAAAATATATTATAAAAAACTTTTGCATTAGTAATTATTTTTCCTAATTTAAAAAAAAATTCCTTTACTTACTGTGTCCATTAAATAACTCATAATTAGTTTTAGGCAAACTTTGTCTTAAAAGATAGTACGAAAGCATTGATATGACTCCCTATCGTCTTTCTTGAGAATCATATAGTTCTATTTGCTAGATGGTATGGTAAAAGCAAGACCAAATGGGTGGCCATTTTCTTGGAAATACATCCCATCTTAACTTTTGTGGTTTATAGTTTTGGTTACATTGCCTTTATAAATTATTTTAAATAAAAATAAATACATAAAAAAGGAGATATCACTCATTATTCTCCTTCCTTGATATCCTCATGTATCAAAATCTTATATGGTCACAAGGCCTGGTAGGTCTTATCAAATATGAAACTAAAGTTATGAATTAAGCCAAAAATAAAGATAAAATTCAATCCAAGTTTGCATACTATCTAAATAGATAGCCCAACCCACCCAAATGGTTAAAGAAATTCTCTTAAATTAATAATGTGAAGCAAAACATAGAAAATAAATAGATAATGAGGGAAAAAGTATCACAACTAATAATCTAGTAAAAACCTCCTAGGAGACACAAGAACCATAAAAGATATGATCATCCTTCTGATGATTATCACCAAGATATCTAAAAGAAAAATCATAATCATACAAGAAAAATTGAACCTTCTAATGAGTCAGAGCTAAATGGTGACCTTGATATGCCTAGTAATGATGAAAGATTTAGGAGGGATAAAAAAGAGAGAGCATATCCCTAATATGAAACTAGCTACCCTAACTTTTAATGATAATTCCAATCCTAAGGATTATATTGACTAATAGACTAGTATAGATGATTACTTCAATAAGTGCCAAATAATTTAATAGAGAAAGTGTCAATTCATTAAGACTAATTCCAATAATACTACAAATATGTTTTATAGAAACTTAGAGTAGCAATATGTTAATAATTATGAGGAGGTATCCGAAACTTTTAGAAACCCCAAGATTAGTTTATACAATAAGATTGTTCTATTCATCTATAATATTAAAATGTTAGATAAATGACAAACATTCTTTAAGGTCATAAATCTATTAAAGAGTGCATTAACAAGTTTAAGGATTATGAACTTCGAAGTGCTAAAATGATCCGATCATGTAGTACTCTTCTATTTTTGGTAACTTTTTAAAGAAATACATATTGGTTCAGCTTAACTTGAAAAGTGTTATTATCATAGAGAATATTTTTATGTAAATCAAAATAAAAAAAAATAGAATAACCTATTATATAAGAAATGTCCATCTTATCCTTTTATAGTCTCACACAACCATTTTTTGACCCACTCATTCTTACACTATATCTATTGCCTCCACCATGGTTTTTAAATATTCTAAGCTTATATTATCATCCACTTCTTTACACCCTTCAAGCAACCCCATTAAGTTCTAAGTCACCCAATCTAGATTCTACTATTTCAAGGGACATGAAAGCAACATGTAGCAATCAACTAATCAAAGAGAGTCATGGCTATAAAGTTATATAGTAATAATGAATAAGAAGAGTAAAAGGAAGAATAAAATATAATGTCGGACATGAATGTTGTGCAACAATTAGAAAATATGAAAATTTTAGTGGTTAGGTGCATTCTTATAACACCATAACTATATGATGACTAGAGGGGCACCAACATCATTAGCACCAGTACAAAAATTTAGGAACAACTATATAGAATGATCATCAATATTGGTAGTTGCTTCAATGCAATAGGCTAGAAAGTGATAAAAGTTTTCTCTACTGAATCACCCAAACCTCTGCTCTAACATGAATAGATAAACCTCAATACTTGTTAAGTAATGATGTTATGCACCCTTGAAATTGGGAATATTTAATGATGATATTTTATTTCATATCTTACTTATGCCACTATGTCATCTTATCTTTCGAACACCAAGGCATTTTTTTGGATATGAATTTGAAGGGTAAGACTAACATGTGCTCTTTTATTTATGAATGAAAGGCCATCACATTATACCCTTCTCCACCTTATCAAAAACTATAATCACATAAACTTAAAAAATCCACAAAAAATTTTACGCTGATGAACAAAAAAATAGAAAAGATGGAATTTGTGCATGATGACACTACCTCAAGTCAAGAAGACCCTTGATTAAGTAGACTTAGTTTTGTTTTTTATAAATAAGTACTTAGCCACCATTATACTAGACCCACAGCATATTGTATAGGACTTTCTAAATGAAATTTTGATATTTTTCTAAATGATTTACCAGACACTCTACCACACATGCAATACATAAAACAAATGATCGATCACGCTCCCAAACAGAGCTATCCAACCTTTCTTATTATAGATTAAGATAAGAGACTCATAAAATGTTAGCTCATTAGATAGAAAACCTACTTAAAAAGAGATTTATCTAAGAAAGTATTAGTTCCTATGTGATCCCTACATTTTTAGTAAGAAAAATGGATAGAACATGGATGATGTGTGCTGATAATCAAGTAATTAATCAAATCACAATGGAATATAGGTTTCTTATTTCATATTTAGATGACCTCTTAAATCACACATTAAGTGTCACCATATTTTCTAAAATTAACTTTAAAAGTCGTTATCTTTAATTAATGATTACAAAAAGGGATGAAGAAAAGATATTATTTCAGAATACAGTAGGTTTGTATGAATGATCAGTGATGCCATTTGGGTTATATTACACACAAAGTAAATACATGAGGTTGATTACCAAAGTTTTAAAACCATACTTACGGTAATTTATCATACATTATTTTTATGACATTTTGGTCTATAGCTAGTCTATTTGGACAAATAATGTTGTCCTCTATAAAAGAAATACTTATTTATTAATCTAAATAAAAGTGAATCCTTCATGACCAAGGTTTTCTTCTTATGATACATTGTGTCTTGTAAAGGGCTGTCTACTAACCATATCAAAATCAAGATATTTATGAGTGGCCTATTAAAAAAATAATTTATGACATTAAAAGCTTTCAGTCTTTGGCCACCTTCGATGTATGATTTTTTAGACTTTAATACTATCATCGCATAGATTACAAATAGTTCTAAGTCTGGTAAACTTAATCAGACAAAATCTGTAAGACTAACTGTTAAAAAGTCGAAAGAGATTGTGACTAAGGAACCATTCCAAAATTACTTGATTTTTTTACTACAGTTAAGGTTGTATATGATGGACTAGAAGTAGGGATAGGTGGTGTCCTTTGTCAAGATAAATATCTTATTTTCTTCTTGAATGAGAAACTTAATGATGTAAAAAAGATGTGTTCTATATATGAAAGGAAACAATATGTCATTGTTTAATCTTTAAGTCATCAAAAATATTACATGTTTTTTAAATAATTTGTGTTTTACTGTAATCATAAGATGTTATGGTTTTTAAATACCCAATAAGACTCTAGTTATACATTTGTTATCAAACACAAGCCTAGCATAAGAAATAAAGTAGTTGATGCATTTAATCAATTTGACAACTTATTAACCATGTTTTCTATAAAGGCCCAAAATTTTACAAAACTAAAAACCAATATCTTGATTATTCAAACTTTGAACCAATTTATCAAGAAATCAAATGAACTCCAAACATTGTATCTAGATATTTTAGCTTAAAAGATGGTTGCTTATATAAGAATAAAAGGTTATGTATACCAAATTCATCACTTAAAGATTTTTTTTTTGTTTGGGAAATACATGTTAGAGGATTATCTAATCATTTTTAATGAGATAAGCGTCATAGAGAAATTTCAGAGAGATTTTATTGGTTTAGAACGATACATTATTTTCAATTTATTATACCCCAATGTCATATATGCATAACTAAAAATCTTCAAATATAGGCCTAAGACTTTGTAATCCACTACTTATACCTAACAAGTTTTGGGAGTACATAAATATTTATTTTGTATTTTGATTACCTAATACATCAAGAAGGCATGACTTTATCCTTGTGGTGATCGATTGTTTCTCTAAAATGGCTTAATTTATCATTTGTTGTAAGACCTCAAATGAAAACCATGTAGCCAAGTGTTTTTAAGGAAATAATTAAATTACAAAATCTTCTAATGATCATAATATTTTAATGCAATTTAAGATTTACCAGTTATTTTTTTAAGCTCCTATGGCATTTATTAGGAACGAAGATAAAACTCATTTTAGCCAACCACCCTTAAATAAATGGATAACTAGAAGTATTAAATCATAATTCAAAAAATCTTCTATGTAGCTTAACAAGGAAATAACATATGCTTTGGGAGCAAATACTATTATATGAAAAATTTGCATACAATAATTTTGTTAATCATAGTATTAGTCTAAGGCCCTTCAAAATTTATCCTAGTAATAAGCATAGGTCTTTGATTGATCAAGTTGTCATACTAATAGACTTTATACATTTATATCTACTTCTCTCTTTTTTTCTCATATATTTTTACAACAAAAATAATATATAAAAAGCATTGTCAAAGTAATTAAAGATATAAGAAACTAATAGGTGCTCATAAAGAAGTTCAAAAATTTTATGAAGAAGAATATGTTGTAATTAAAGTTACACTAGAATGGTTCTTCTTTGGAGCTTACAAAAAGTTAAAAACACATGGAGCTGGACCTGTTAAGATTACTGAAAAACGAAGAACTAATGTGCCTATACTAGATTTGTTAGAACAATATGAACTTATGCAAACATCTATAAGTCTTCACCTACATCATTTTACTCTCTTGATGTAATCACTAAACCACCACACTCCACAATGAGGCTCTATATCCTTGCCTACCAACTTGTTTTTTTAATTAAACTTCCAGACTAACCCAAACCTCCACCTAATCATCGTCTATCTTGTCCACTCTACATAGGTTTTCCTTATAATATTTATTTTAATGTGTGAAATTTGATGTGATAAATCTTCTTACTAGAATTTGATGCTTAACTCCAAACATGTTGTCACTTACTCTCCTAAATAATTCATGCTACAAATTTTGTGGCTAATCATTGAAGAATTATAAGATGTCACACAAGCAACCTAACCTTAATTAATGTGTAATATCCTTTAACATTCCTTGATAATTTGTCAAGAATTTTTATTATTGTATACACTAAATGCGACCCTGGTAAAAGTTTAATTTGTCATACAATAATGGATTGTCTCATAAGGTGAATAGACTAATAAAGAGGTATAACATTTAGCTTAATAATTAGTTTAGAAATTATTTCATTGTGCCCAAACTTTGATGTAAACATTGTGGAAACATCGAGGTAAGAATTTGATTCTAAGGGTAAGCTAATATACTTTCTGCAATAATGAATGGTACTTAAGCTAAAATAAAATTTTTATAATTTAATACTTGAAAATTTTATTTTATTTGTTAAAATTTGAAAAAGGAAAAATTACTTTCCTTTGCTTGCTATGTTCTTTTTTGGTCCTATAGCATTAATTCACTTTCTTAAAATTTTTTTGCTTGAAGAATATTAGATGTGCATTTTGGAAGGCCTTAGAAGTGCTATATCACAACATTCATCATGCAATTGTTGTTAAACATTCTTTGGTAATAGTGATTCAACAATTATGTTATGACTTATTATTTAATATCTCAAAAAGGATACATTAAATTTAATTATTTTCCCTTATTTTAGGATTATAATTATGATGTTGTTTTTTTCCTCTCACCATGGATTAAGATAACAATCTAGTGCTTTGTTTGAAGAAAGAAAGAACTCTCTTAGAGCTTAGTTTTTTGGTTTATTAGAGTTATGTTTGACCCCATATAAATGTAATGAATGTTTGTTCTTGTAACAAAAAAGTAATGAGGGTAATATTTGGGCTTATGAAAATGCAGAGAGGACTTTATGCTTTAGCCTATGCAGAAACAAATTGCAAAAACTTTCTCTACTTATGAAGGATTGGTTAGGTAGTGATAGGCTTAAGCTTGACGACTTGAGGACCAATAAAGTCCATAGTTTTGTTGGGAAAACCACATAATATTTTTTCAGTGCTTTACTTTAGTGCATATTTAACTTTCCTATTTTGTAATTCATTTAAAATGTTTTAATCATTACATGCAACATTTGATGATCCATTGTAATTCTCTAAAAAAGATTTAAAAAGTTACATAGCTAAGAAATAAGAAAGATTGGAACTACTAGTAAGTCTTCATAGCAGGTTTGGAGGGTGTCACCTCCTTCAACTATTCATTTGTTGATGTAGTTAGTTACATAGCTAAGATTTCACTTGTATGCATCAATAAACAAGAATGTCAAATGCTCAACTAAATATTATTTTCAATGAAGAAGAATTGGGAAAATGCCCATGCCATTCAAGCTTGAATTGATTAAGAAATTTTCACACAAATTGCCAAATATAAAAATAATACTAGTGGCATTTGACAATATCAATGTTCTAAAAAATTTTAAGCTTGGAACTCTTGATAACTTATATGCACTAAGTACATTAGCTAGATTATTTGTGATGTTAGCTTCACTTATCATGGAACATCAATGGCTTTAAGAAAGCAATCTTTAAGTGGCATCCTGAGTTTCACTTAAATATTGATCATCATTAGCACTAGTTTGGATTTGATTTGAGTATCCATTTACACATTTTTAATAAGGTGGCATTATACTACTTAGTTTTGTAATAAAAAAATTATATACATGTGGCAATTGGTACTACAAACCTATCAAGATTAAGCATAGCAAGAATGTGTGTTGATGTTGATCTAATAATGGAATTACTTTGTTCCATCCATAGAACAAAAAAAAGGTGAAAACTGAAAATGGATTATAGTAATGAATTTGATATGATAATTTGTTATTGAATTGACTTCTATGTTCAAGACCACAACTCTCTTCAATATTAAAAAAATAAAATGTCATCTGATATTCATGTATCAATTGAGACTTTTGAAGTGCTAATAGGTGTGGATGAATAGATTCTTACTAAGCCATTATCTACTAATTTGGCTAATATAGTAAATGAGAAGTCATATCAATCTGATAGTTTAATGTTAGGTAAGGATGCTTATGAAAAAATAATAAAGCACCCCACAATTGTTACATCCCAATGGAGGAGTATATAAAATTCATAAATGGATGTGCTGATAAAATGGGTAAAATACTTAGCACTTGCTCGAGGAAAATAAAGATTGCCAATCAATTAACATGGAACAACATTAAATTTTGATCCAGATTGCTGATAATTAAATTTCTTTTAAAAACCCAAAGGTAGAATAAACAACTATGTTTGGTTTTTTATTTAGTAACATCTTGGGATAAAGCTTATTTGTAATATTACATAACAATCATTTAAAGATTTCAGCAATGACTAGCTTAAAAGAACTAAAAATTCTTATCTAATGTAATTTAAAGAGGAAGATGTCAACTTATTTTATAATAGTCCGTTAAAGAGAGACTAGAAATGGTTAAAAGAGGCATCTCAATTTGAGCAACATTCATAGAAGTTCTTGATTCTCTCAAATTGCATAATAGATAACTTTTTTCCATAACATCTTATTCTAGAATATAAGAGTTACAATAAACAAGAGCACTGTAAGCTCTTTCATCTACTCAACACAAAAAAATAACTCTAATTACTGTCATGAAATCTTTGATTTATAATTACAAATTGCATAAACTATCTAACAGTTTACAATTTTAGCACAAGATAAGAATACATAAAATAAAATTAAGGTACTGTGAATGAAAAGAATCCATTGTCAAACCTAAAATGAAGATGACTAGTCAATTTATATGCTCGTTTATAATCCAGGAAAGTGGAATTGTGCTTATTATACCTTTACGTATGCTAAATTGAAGGGTTAAAGAAAAGGCACTTTTGTACAAGTTAACTCAAATTATGTAGAAAACTAAAGCTCTGTTGTTAGTAATAGTTGACTTTAACATAAATGCTACACTTGATTCATATAGGGGTTCCTACAATCCTATTTATTAAGTATTGAATGAATTTAATGATTACATTAGTCAATGGTCCGTAATAGAACACCCGTTCATAAGGCCTTTAATGGCATGGACAAAGAAAGGAAAGGGCAAATGGGTTTAGAAAATATTGGATTGATAGTTAGAGAATCAAGCTTTGATTGATCAATTCTCATCAACAGTAATACATCATTTATGTAGAACTAGATCAAATCATGCACATCCTCTTCAATCCACAAAGCATCCTACTCCTTTGTCATAGTTGTCAAAATTTCAAAATGTGTTAGTGAAGCATCTAACATTCACCCAAAATGCAAAACATTTTGTAAAAGTCTATTTTCATTAAAATATTTAATAAATTTCTTACTTTAAAATTCACTTCTATTATCACTTATAATGGTAAGTTGTGACCCAACACCTTTTGGAATTTAGTTATCAAGATATTAAATTGTCAACATGATTTAGTCCTTTGCCTGAAGAAAAGTATCTATGTACACTTTGAAAAGTGATCTAACACAATCATTCATATTTCTTACATCCCATGTTTGTGGGTAGTATATGTAAAAAAAACTTATTTGTAAAACTTCTTTGCCTAAACTATAAGGTTGACATGTATGATCATTTACAAAAGTCAATTTGGTTAAGAACCTTACTAAGTCATGTTTAATCTTCTCTTTAAAGTTATGTTTATTAGTATGACAAAGTATTGTGCACCAAACATTAGGTAATGAATATGTGATGCAAAAAAATTTATTTGAAAATTATTTACTATTTTCAAATCATGTTGCAATAACTACTATATTTCCACCCTACAAATTCTGCATATATTGGTGTCAAGTGAAACACTAACACTACTATTGCATCATTGATTTATACAAGTAAATTATATTTTTAACAGCGAACAAATAAAACTTTTTTAATAAAAAATTAGCATTTTCATTGGTACATATTCTTTTGATGAATTTCCTTGAGGTTCTACTAAATACGACTTTTATATCAAAATAGGCTTCTAATGGGTGAAAATATTGAAATTTCCAATAATGTCTCAAACACCTACATTCTAAGAACCATATGTGTTACTCAACTTTCAAAAAAAAAGCTTTTCTATATTTGTAAATTAATTTATTAGATTAGGGAAACTTAACTAATTTTGACCCAAAACATTTAATAATAAATAAAATATAATTTTTCTTAACTACCATATATATTTAGGAAATTTAGATTAAATATTTGCTTTAATATTATATGCATGTGATCTACAGTGTGGTTGCAAGCAATGATGAAATGCAAAAATATTATTGTAACAATGTAAGATTTTGACATTACTATTATTCAAATGAACTTGAGATTTTTTAGTATTTGAAACAAAAATATTTGTATTAATAGGTTTTCATTTAATATTGAGCAAGTAGAGTGCAAGGATTTGAAGTCCTTAAATTATTTAACTGATGATGCATGCTCCTTAATTTTTGAAGTTGATATATCGTTATCCTTTTAAATGTTCATTAAATATGTTTTAGCCTTATCTCTAAAAAGTTCACAAAGACATAGATGTTCATTTTGTTCTTCTTTAAGTTTCTTATATTCTTTACATAAACTTTCATATTTAATAGAAACATAAATTAACTGTTAATGAAATCTTTAATTAGAGTAACCTACCTCCTCTTCACTTAATGTTATTCTCACTTCTTCTTCCTCTTGAGCCATCACACAAAATTGCCTTTCATTGTTCTCGTCCTCTTCATTTATGGTAGTCTCCTCCAGCTCACTTCACGTTGTATTCAATGTTTTCTTCTTCTATTACTTGCTTTCCTTCATTTCATTCTTCTCTTTTCATTTCTTTCATACACATAAGCCATAATGCTTTGATATGCCCTTGTTTGTCACATTTATGAAAAATGATTTCTTTTTTCTCACTCTCATCTTGGACATTTGTTTCTTATATCTTTCTACAATACAAAAAAACTTTAGAAAAACATTTTGAAAGTAGTTCAATACAATCTACATCTATAATTTCCTCCTTTAAAGAGTCTTCATCTTTTTTTAGTTTTATTGTTTGCACTTTCTTCATTACTTTCTTTTATTAGTCAAGCCTTATTTTCTTTTCTCCACCCCTTCTCTAGCTCATTGGTCATGTGGTTAGCTAAACAATCATCCAATATCACGATAGAAATGTTTGTGGCAATCTTGATGGTACTGGTGAAAGGGTCACACTCCTTTGGAAAATTTCTAAGGATCTTCTTTACTTATTCATTTATAGATATAGGCTTTTCAAAACTAGCCAAACAATTAGTAAGTATAATAAACTAACAAATATTCTTTTAATAAATTCATTGAAAAACATTTTTGGATAACTCTTAACCTTATGTCATAATATATATTTTAATTCCTTTAACAACAAAAATACCTTTATTTTTTACCATTAACTTGAGGCAAATTTCAAAAAGTTATTTCAACATTCATATTTCTATTAAACTAAAGAACATTCTAAGCGTAATTTAAAAAATTTATAATATTATCATTCAATTAGATTTTATTTTTCTCATTTATTTTAATAAATGTTTTTTGTGCTATTACACCATATGAATCTTTTCAAAATGTCAAATTTGAGTGAAATTTGTAGTACCCCTACATTTTGCTATCTACTAATTCCAAGTGAGCAGCAATCCTAGCCATCCAATAGAGATTGTAATGACCACTAAAGTGTGATAACTTTTTGAAAGATGCACCTTCACAAAAACTTATTAAAGTATTCATTTGAACCATATTTGTCCTTGGAGAATTTCATCTAATTAAACTAAAATAAAGGTAATGAGGGCCACATGGCTGATTTTAATCTAGATCATTAGATCAAAAATTGGGTAATTAGATCAAGGTAAATGAGAGCCACCTAATTGATTTTAATGTAGACAATTAAATAAAAAACATGATATGATTAAATAATTGTAAATGATAAATGCATGATTGATTTTAATCTAAGCTGTTAGATCATGAAAAATGAAAAATAAGATAACTAGATTTAAATATAGCTTTTTAGAAGGGTAGATAAAACTTTGATAGCCTGAACTTAAAAATATCATGACCAGATGGCCAAATTTAAAACTACACATTATTGAAAAGAGGAAACATATTTAAATGATCATGAAAATTATGTGTTCATATAACTGGAGTTTGATCTATGTTATAAAAAGGAAGATAAATTTGAGATCATTTAATCTAACTACAAATTGAATTGTGCACATTCATTTCCATGTTTTGAAAGTAATATGCAAGAAATGAATTGGGAATTTTTGTCCCACATTATTTATTTGCAAGTGAGATAATTACATATAAGTTTTACTTAAGTTTATATAATATGTCAAACATTTAAGCTTGCTTACCCCAATGCTTGCATTGAAGATAATCACCCTTTATTTCTAATAATTGCATAAAGGTTTAAAGAGTCATTTGCGACAAAATACTATAACAAATGACTTCAGGATTCATGTTGTTACTTAATACATAGGAAGGTTTAGCATTAAGTTAATTAGAGCAAGTTTTTTCTTAATTACTAATTGCATCGTTGAAAATTGGTTTTCAAAAATGTGACGAAGGTAAGATGATTTTTAAAATAATTAAAATTTTTTAATCTTATATTTTTTAAGATTAATATATTTAAATAAAGATTACAACCAAAAAGAATTTTAATTTTAGTTCATTATAAAAATTATTTCAATCAATTTTAATTTTTTAATAACAAAATTAAAAATTCTTAAAATTTAATTAAAAATAAAATTCTCAATAATCTATAACTCTAACAAATATTATCTTCATAGACTCTAATATTTGCTCTTCTTTATGTTCTTCTATGAACATAAAAATTAGTAATCTAAAATTTAAAAATTTACTCAATAAAATTAATTAGAAATACTTCAATTTTATGATCAATTAAAGCAACATAACAATTGTTCAACTCCACAACAATTTTGTTAAAGGGTATACTGTTGTGTGACCTATATACATGTTGAAGTCAAGGCCCTATGTCAACATGATTACAATTCATACTCATTTAACATTAACTTTTCAATAATTTAACTATTTAGACTTTAACTACTCACTATTACTTAGCCCTTTTTTTACTGACTACTCATATCAATAGAGATTGACATTTTAAGTTACATATAGATCACACAAAGTAATGGCCCTTATAATAAGTAGAATGAAAATAAATTTAAAAGAAATATGAGTGCCAAATGATTTGTTTGGCAACTTTTGTTTATCAAACTTTTATTTTTATTACCTTGATCAAGTTAATTTTTATTCTCACAACACAAAGAATCCTCTCTAATTGCTTATAATCATCAAGTTTTTAATTGGTTTTCCATTTCAAAAACTTTATTTCGTTTACTCTTTTAAATATATTTTTACTTTATTATAATATTTTGTAAATTTAAATTATAGAAATTTTTTTATAATGAGAAATTACATAGACATTGTAAAATTTTACTTGCGTTTTTTGTACATATGAGTTAGTTTCGTAACTATAAAATTTGATAAACTATTCAAATATTTATAAATTGTGAGCATTGATTTCAATATTTGAAATATTTACAATTCAATATTGGTTTATGTTTTATTATTTTTTCATATGTTGTAATGCATAAGTAGTTTCATAATGCAATATGATTTTATATTCTTTGTACATTTTGTTGTTTCTTCTGTAAAACTGACATTTGTTATTATTATACTTCTAAGATAAATTTTGTCAAGCAACACAATGATTTTTTAAATTAGTTGCGCAAAAAGAAAGCATTCAGCCACAAAATACACAAAAAATTTAAATACTTCATATGAGAAATTATGTCCACAATTCACTTCTTTTAATTCTATATATTTGTCATTTATATCTCCGACATGATTTCAGTTATTTTTGAATGAAAATTTAAATTAAATATTTAAATAATTAAAACTTAATTTATGATATCAAACAAATTGTGTTTTCAATTATAAAACATAATAAATATGAAATAAATCATAAAAAATGTTTTAGCTATTTTAAAAAATTTTAATTTCTGGTTAAGGACACAACAGATAAAAATCTCTTTCATAATAATATGATATTTGTAAGCAAGTTTGCACAAAAATCAGTAAGACTAATGATAAAAGATAAAAAAACATTTAAATTAGTAAAAATTATGAAAGGATTTTAAACAAAAAAATGTTTAATAATTCCATGAATAAAAAATGGATTAAGATGATTAAAAACCAGAAGCTTTTTCCAAAATTATAGATCATTTAGATCAGTGTGCTTTAATAATGTTCATAATATATGTATTGTATATCAAACATAAGTTGGCATAATTATCAAAACTAATGAAATATTCAAGTGAAACAATTATAAAAAATAAAAAATAAATAATATTTAAATTCCAGTATCTAAAAATGTGCAAATTTAACTCATTAAATTTTGTAGGGATATCTATTTTATAAACTATTTCATATAAAAATATTTGATGAATAAAAACGAAAACTAATAAGTATTACTAAATAAAATGAAAGTAGAAATTATTAAAAAATAAAAGAATAAACTCGTAAGATATAATGAATTGTGTAAAATAATAAAAAATTAGGAATGATATAATGTTATGATAATTAAGAATCTTTATAATTAATGTATATCATTACAAATAAAATTCAGGAACTTAGAGTACCTCAAAATGGTATGCGAAGTAGTTGGTTATCTATTATCATGCAAAATAAAGATCGAAATTGAATTTGTTCTCACAAATCATTATTGATTGCTATAGTTTCAAAATATGTATTACAATTTAGTAATGTTAGTTAACTTAACATGCAAAAATGTAATAATAATAGTTAGAACAATTCTTCAAATCCATTACAAGTTTTATTAAGGATGACCTAAGAATCCCTATGTGTAATGCTTACATTACTCATTTACATGTGATGCCATAAAAGTTTAACATTTTAGAGTTTAAATAAATTAGTTATAAAGTTTGTTTCTTGACAATTTTGTTGAGCCTATCATGAAGAAATTATTTCATTATTGGGTTATAATTTTTAATATTCGGTAATACATAACATGTTTTTGAAAGTTTAGATTTTTTTGTGAAATTAATACATTTTTTTGTATCCTTTTCACTAATTCCTTGATAAAAATTTTCTTAATTAAAACATATATTTATTTAGAGTTTTTGATAGCTTATAATCTTAAGATTTTTATATATGTTTTAAATTATAAAAAGTTTTTCTTAGTAAAATAAAAATTTATATTCATAAATTATTAATGAAATTTTTTATGAAGAATTGTGTATAGTAACATTTAAAATGTTTTATTTCACATTTAATATGTTTTCTTTTTTTATTGTATTTTGTATCATTGATGTGTTCTTATTTATTCTAACATCTTTTAAGTTTTCATTTTTTAGCTTTTTTGAAAAAAATTAATAACTTTTTTATTTATATATTAAACAATAGAAATTATAATTTAAATATAGTATTTTATGTACAAAATATACATTAAATTTTAAGAATTTTAAATTTTTTAAAATGTTTTTAGTAAGCACATTTCTTTTAATATCAACAAAAATATATTTAAAATATTATGATCTTTCCATGTTAAATTATATGGACATAGTTTTGATTATTTTTTTCATTTTGAGCATTTTAAATTATACGTACAAACTTTCAATTTTTATTCTCGCTGTTAATTTCAAAATTTTAAAAGACTTACCATTTTGATAATTATATCACAAAAATTTGATTTACTGGATTTAGCTCAATATTCCAATGATTTCCATTGTTAAAATATTATCCGATTTGAAATAGTCTTCAAGAATTTAAATTTTGCTACATTAAATGCTTTTTGGAAAATCCTTTTACTGTAGTATCCAAAAGGCATTGGTGTGTTATCAAGATGATATTATAGATATAACCTTTTATGGTTATGATGTCTATATAAATTTTGGAGGTCAAATTTTGTAATTTATATGTTATTATTGTCCTTGAAATAAATTTTTTGATATGTTTTTAGTTTCAATTTTTAATTATTAATTTTTACACAACAAATTTCGAAATTTATTATTTTTGTTATCATTGGATTTTTGCAATTTTCATATTTTTATATTATTTGTCTTTTTTTCTTTTTATATTATATTTAAATTATTACTCTTTCATTTATTGAAACTATTAACATATTAATTTAAACTTAAATTTTTACTTTGTTTAATAATTATTCTTTTTAAATTATTTGAAAGGTTTGATATACTGACTTATTTGTTGAGATTAAACATTAAAAAAATTTGAATATATAAAACATGGTTTATTGATTTATTTTTGTTTAGTCATGTTATTTAACATATAATAATATATTTTGAATCATTGTACTATTAAGAGAACCTCTTTTCACATATTATGAAGTCACTTTTATAATTTAAAAAATCAATAAGATTATATTTTTCTTTAATTGCAAAATTTCATTGAATTAAAACAAATTGAAATTTCATATCTTAAAAAATAATTTGGAAAATTTTTTTTTATACTTTTTTAAAGGTTTATTCAATAATCAAACTAAAACATAAAAATAAAGAAAATTGTTAACATAAAAATTCCTTACATTAAAAATAGGTACAATTACTTGCTTAAAAATCTTGAGAATATGTTGTTCATAACATTCCATTATATAAGGAATTAAAAAAATAAAAATTTGGCATCGTTATTATTACTTATTTAAATTTTTTAAATGGTCAATATAAAAGTTTTTTTTGGAAAAGTTATCTATGGTTCCAAACAATGAAAATATGACAATATAAATAAAAAAAGTAAAGAAAATAAATCATAATTGTATTGACAAATAACATAAAAATATTTAAAATTATCTGATGCATTCCATTGATAAATAATTAAAGAGATATATGATTTATGTTCAAGCAAATACTACAAAAAATGTTTTTTAGATTGAGAAAAAAATTATTAACAAAACAAAATATTAAAACTACTTACAAGAACACGACTTTTAATAAAATGCACTTAAAAGTGTTAAATAAATATTAAATACTACAAGATAATAAAATAATTTACAATAGCAAATAAAATAAAATATTTGAAATATAATGAATAAGTTCTTGTTATATTAAAAAAACATAAATAACTATGAAGAATGATCATATGACATTTCAAATAAAAATTAGATAAATATGTCTACTTTATGAATGATTAAAAAATATGATAAAAATAACATGCCTAACCTAAATCATATTTACGTAGAGTCTAATTTGACTAACAGTATTTGTAAAAAGCTACTAGTAATATAAAATACAATCAATTTTAAGGGAAAATAGGAATTAACGTAGTCAAGAATCTTTCCCTTATCCACTAAGGATATCATTGAACGTCTATATAAGACAATGACCTCTAATTTATTATATTATTTTTGTACACATTTCACAAATAACATTTTAGCATCTAAAAAAATTATTTTTTTTGTTTATTTTTCAATTTTTAACATCTCTTATTTGTATTGTGAGTGTTTTTAGCTTGGACAAAAAAAAGATTTATTATTCATGAATTTTTTAATATATTTTTATTTTTTAGTGCATTAATATTAACTTATATTGATGATATTGTTTTTAGTTTTAATATATTTTTACTTATCATATCTATATTTTAAAATTAATTATTTGCCAAAATTATAATTTTGTAAGTTATGATTTTTATTTATGAAGTGTCACTTGTTTTGCAAATTGCATTAAAATAAAAACTTCTTTGGTGCCACTCAATATTGAATATTTTTAATATTTATTTTAAACTATTTTTTTAACTTCAAATTTTTTAAAATGAGAAAGATTTTTTATTATTGTAAAAGTTTTTTGTATTTTATCCCATGTGCTATTTTAATTGGAAACGATATTTCCTCAAAGTACTACAAATCATTTTTTATTAAAAAAATTATTTTACACTAAATATTGCAATATTTCTTGTGTGTTACATCCAATGGTTGACATAATATAACATATTATTTAGATGATTTAATCTAATAGAATTTAGGTCGCAAATACAAAAAGCAATCATGTTCAACATTAGAAGAGATATTGTTAAATGCAAGACGATGTCACCAATGTTTTGCTCACATAATGCATGTGCTCAATGTAGAGGTGATAGGCATCATCATTGTATGAATATTTTCAAATATGTATAATAAAGACATCAACAAACGTATTTGTCTGATGCATTTAATGTCTCTTATATATAATGTATTTATCTAATATATTATGTAGAGGGTATCATAATTAGTTGACGAAATGACATTCATGTGCTTCGTAATTCTTTTCTAATTTAGAAAGATGCATAGGAGCAATATTATTATTTAATGTTTGAAAATTTTCATTAGTTAGGTTTTTATTAAAGCCATGGCCATATATATTTTAAAACTTTAATATCATTTTTAATAAGTTTATTTTAATAAAACATTTCATTTATGAATTATGAGGACCACTTTTTTATTCATAATTTGACAACAAAAAATATATAAAATATAATATGTGTTCAGCTTATAAAAAATATTTCAAAACAAATAATGATATTTAAGCAAATAAAAAGTTTTAATATTTAATCTATATATATATATATATATATATATATATATATATATATATATATATATATATATAATGAGAAGCAAATATGCTTTTAAAAATAATGTAAATAAAATTTATATGCAGCTAAAATGAGAAAACAGTTGATAATGTAAAACCTAAAGCTACTAGAAAAAATTTCTTAATTTGTTGTAACGTAAAGAACAAGTGTTTACAAAAGCAAAAAAGGTATAAAATAAAAGAAATAAACTTTCAATAAAGTAGATTATTAAAAATTTAAAATATGAGAATAATTTTATGTTATATTAAAAAGTTTTTATAGTAATAAATGAATAACAAATATGCTATTAAAAAAAAATGGATAGAAAGGAAATTTTATGAAAGAATGGAGAATAAATAAAAAAAAGAACCATATTAAGGCTACACATTTAAAATATCAATTATTAGATTAAGGTTGTACAAATGCTACTTGGTATTACTATGTTTTCTCGATATCAATGACTTCATGTTTACGCTTTCCAAATTTTATTTGCTTTCTCTAATAATAATAATTTTTGTAAATAGAATGTGCATATTGTTTTCATTGTACCAAGAAATCCATTTCCTTAATGGCCTTTTATTTGTTTAAAAATTTTAATGGTTCTGTTACATATCGTCTGTTTGTGAGACATTATTTAAAACATTTTTATGCTTAATTTTTTTAATATTATATTTGAGTTGTTTCATGTCTTTCCTTTATTCATCATTATTTTTTTATACAAACTTATCACAAACTTTTTTTGTACCTAATTTTGTTAAATTGACAACATATATTAGGATTTTTTGAATTATTCTAAAAACATTAAACATTTTAATGTCATGCTTTCTTTATTTACATTCATGTGTCCCAAACCTAAAAACATATTTAAATTATTATAATATAATATTTTTCATAATCAAACATATTAGTGTCCCACAGTTTTGGACTTTTTTATTCAACATTTCATATACATAGTTCTTAATGTATAATATATTTTTGTGGATTTATTCCCTTGAACTTATTTAACAAAAATTTTATTTAATTTCAAAAATCTTATTATTCTCATAAAATTATTTAAATAACTTTTCTTTTTGCTAAAATGTTATAACTATTAATACTATTTAGATAATATTTGATGAAAATAGTTGTCATATAACTTAAAATCTTTATTCTTCTTTTCGTATTATTCATACTAATCTTTACATACATTACTTTTACTATACAACCTGTTAAAACATACAAATTCTAAATAATGTAATTTTTTTTATCGAGTCACATAATTATTTTTTATATTTCAAAATTTTTAAAAACATATTAGTGGACAATTAGTTTCCCTATTATTATTGATATTCTACTATCCAAATTATTTATTTATTTTTCTTAGTTGTTTAGTTTTATGTAAACTTTGATATTTTAAAGTTTATTGTCAAAGATGAAACAAAAGGATTAAATTTCCTAAAGCATTCTTTATAATTTGCAAAAGAAATTGTTCTATTAAATTCTATAAATATTGAAACAAAAAAGAGAAGTTTTTGCAAGCACAAATATAACTAAATGTTTAGCATTTTTATCATTTTCTACAATTATAATATCACACACAAATTGTGAAACAAATGGAGTTTTCTAAGCTTTAGATTGAAACAAATACATAAGAAAATATCGTAATGAAGAAATTAGAAAAGTCATTATAATATAATATTTAAATTATTCAAATTAAGGAAAAAAATATCAACTATATATTTTCAATAATTTGAAACATTGAACATTTGAAACGTTAAAGTAGTACGAGTGAAATATAATATCAAAAAAAAATTAAAAAATTTAACATAAGATAATAAATGACAACTAAAAATATATATTATTTCAAAAGTACGGTGAACATTAGTTTTATAAATTTTTAGACAAAACAAATTTTGCTAAACAATTCGAAAATAAAAAAACTAAATTAAAATTGGAAAATAAAAAAATACTAAAAAAATGTAAAATTTGGAATATAATTTGCAAATTTTGCTAATGCTTGGCTTCTTATAAGTTGACAACAAAAAAAATGAATAAAATAGTCAAGACATATTAAATTTTAAAAAAAAACATACAGAGTAAGAATAATGTTTTTTATAAGTAAAAAAATCTCACTACTACAAAATTATGTAAAATATATTTTTATACGTAAAAAGTAAGCAAAATATTTTTGAACATTGAATAAAAATATTTTCATGAAAAGGAAGACTTTTCTGCTATGATACATACAAAATATCCAATATTCTTTTCACAATTATCAAATTTGCGCACTAGGCTATGGAAAACATTTCGTAATACCTAAATTGATGTATCAAAGCGAAGAACAAATGCCAATTAATACTATCATAATCCTTCAACAAATCCAACGAAACATCATTAACTATGAGGTATTATTTACTTTCAGTTACTTGTCTATACCATCTATTTACTACTAAATTATTTTAGAATATTAATTATTCGATGAATATTTCTTTTCAAAATTTTCATGTAGTCCACAACAAGAATAATTTCATAATAATTATGTAATGAATTGTTTTTTTAACATTTTTATCATTATATTACTTTGGTGGGTATTTATACTTCTAAATGTTCACTACCTTAATTATTATTATTAGATGTAGTTTTCTTAAATTTACTTATTTAAAAATTCTTTTTTTAGTTTTTTGTATAGTTGTGCAAAATAACTTATGTTCATTATGTTGATGTAACTATTTTTATTTTTACTTTTATGTAGTTTATACACACATAATATTATCGTTCTTAAGTTTATTATTAGATATGTTATAGTTTTTGTGCCATTTCTATGTTTCGTAAATATAATAACTCATTTATGATATATAAATTGCAATATGAAATATAATTTTGAAGCTTTGTGATATGCGAATAAAAAACAACTTCAAGGCATGTTGTTCAAATAAATCTACATATTTTAGATTTTCTTTTGTTTGAATTGTTTATATATTTTTATTCCTTAAATTTGTGATCCTACTAACATATTTTTCTTAATATATTAATATTTTAAATTTTAATTATAACATTTTTCACTTTTTTACTCTAATTCCTTAGATATTTTTTCTATATTATCAAATTAGAAGCATATTTTTTTTATAAAACATTTAATTGAGCATTTTGAAGTCATTCGCAAAATAATATTTCAAATATTACTTATGTCGTCGAAATAAAAAATCAAAAACATCAAATACTTTTTGCAAAATATTAAAAAACAATGTTTACAATTTCAATATAATTAATATGTAAAATAAATACAAATATTATGTATAAAAAAATCGCACAAAAATTTAAGGTAATTTAAGATTTCTAATACACATGCTATATGTATATGTAGTAAAGAGATAAAATTTAATTATCAATGTAAATTAAATATAATTTTCAAAAAAATTTAATAATCAATTGTCTCATCATGTTATTGTGAGAAGTATATTTTAGGAATTAACAAAAAATTACACACCAAAAAATCTAAAACTATTTGTATTATCTAATTATTCAAATTTCGTTCAATAAAATAATTATATGGGATATCAAAAAAAAGAGTTGTGCAATTCCAAACTTGGGAAACATACATAAGGAAAATAGTCAAGTAAAAATATATGAAATTTCACAAATTTAAAGCATTACAAAATATTTGTAATACAATATTGATAAATAACAATAAGGAAAAATGTTTAACCAAATAATAGTAATATATATTTTTGAAACATAAAAAGAAAAATAGTAAATATTATATAAGATCTAAAAGTTTTAATCTATGTTGACAAATTGAAATAAAAAAGAGAAAAAGTTGAATAATAAATCAAAGAAAGTTTTAAAAATAAGTTTATAAAATACTAATAAAAATATTTTAATAATTAGAATAGGAGAAATATTTTTATGGAGTGGGTAAAAAGGGTACAACAATAAAGTAAAACACCACCAATGATCATATACAAAATGTAAACATAATTCTGATCTACAAAATGCTCCCTATTAACTTGGTGCACAAAATAAAAAGTGTGCCCATGTATACTTAAGTATTTTTTATATCTACCTTAAGCTTTTATAATCCTTTAAATGATTTATTGTACCCATGTTAAGCATACCCACACAAGTACTTGTATGCATTCAAATTCTAAAATTGTAGATTCTTGTATTAAGTTCACAATCTCTTTTAGTTAATTTGTTGCACATTACACCTTGAGAACATTTTCTAATAAATTTGTTTTGTACATAGCTTTCAATATATTGAGCATTCTAATATCTTAATAACTTGTGAATTCTTATTAATTTCAATTTTTTAATTCTACTGCAATGTTTTTTCAATTATTAAGAAATTCTTATTATGTTTAGTAAATCTTTTAATTTTTCTAAATAGTTGAAATAAGGATGATAACTTTTTTGTTTTGGTTTCCATATTTCTTAATACACTTATCATTATAATAATTTTTATTTAATTATAAAAAATCAATTACACTTTTTTCAAAAATTAATTTTCTTATTTACAAATACTCATTCATGATAGTTTCAATTATTTTAAAACTCTTTAATGATACATTGTTTTAGTAATTGTTATCTTTATATACAAAAATCAAGTTACTTGAATGAAACACAAATAGTTCTAATTGTTGAACACTTGATGGTTCAACATTTCTTTGATGAATCATATTTTTATTAATAATTTTTTTGAATGACAGTTGAATAATGCACCTCAAAATCAAATAATAATTAATCAATTAAAGAGCTTGATCAAGTGTTCCATGGTGTAACTCACTTGTGACAATAAGTCAATAAGCCCTGGTTGCTTTACTCAAGTGTTGCCCAAGAGGTACATCAAGGAGTCAGTTTTTTAGCACTTGGTGGACTAGTTCCTAATACAATATTCATCATTGGCACTTTATTTTAGTTAGAAAACTTATCCCTTTATGATGATATAACAAATATGGTTAAATTATGTTACACATGAACACTAAATTTAGGAGACAATAAAGCATGCATTTCATCCATGTTATATGTATATACAAATATGCCTTAATAGATATATATTATGTTGGTTTCATTTGTTAGATAGATATTTACCTTTCAACTATTTTATGATACGATCTATATGTATGGCATTAAATGAAACATAAGTCAAATGTGATCATGAGAGATTTGCAACAATTGTACTGTTTGTACTATTTCCATATTCTTATCATACTTCGACACTAAATGGCTACCAAAGAATTGTGCTAAAGTGTGCAATATTAGAGATTCATACAAAATAATATCATATGTATCATCAATACTATCTTTAGATGATTGGATAGCACTTAATCTAAGCAATATTAAGTATATGATATAAAGTTTATCGTCTCATATAAGTATGATAACATTTTTTGTCAATGTACAATAGATTGTTATAAGCTAAGTGTTGATAACTTAAATAATAGGTGAGCCAACTTGTGCGTGCTTATGTGATCTTAGTGTCCTATTAGTACAATCAGATTAATTAAGTTGAAATATGCTTTGACATAAGAGTATACAACATAGTCAAACGAGTTTGATCAATCTTAAAAATGACATATCGATAGATTTCTATTATAACAATTCATTACTAATGTCATACCTTTATGATATGAACTTATATGTGGTTTTAATTGAGGAATAGGGAATTTGTTACAATCATTTATCTTTTTTAGTATTATTTTTATTTGGTATTCTTTTCATGCATATACAATAATTCATGATTACCATGTATTGCTTCTAGTACAATGTGTTACATGCTGCACACTTACATCATATAATATTTTTCTCGAGTTAAAGAATTTGCTTGGATAGATTTATCTAATCCTATATTGTGATGTATTCCATATATGAATATGATTCACTGAGATATTCAGAACAATTAGACTAGATATGCACTTCATGCTGGCAATTTGAATGTAATAGCTATAGTTGAGTACGATCTTATGCTTATAGTAGTATGATCATTGTCCTAAGAGAATGAAAGTCAGTTTTATTCTTTTAAGAATGAGATTTTAATAGTTCAACTTCTTGATTTATGTATATTCTTCTATTCATATAAATAAAAAATATTTTTTTAATGATTATGACAGTGAATCTATTACTAAGCAATGTTACATGTAAAATAAGAATAAAGAAATTCGTTGTTTTTTCGCTATGGTATCATCGTTTAACTTATTTTGGTTGATTGCTACTATATTTAATGTTTTACTTGCTTCATCAACGTTTCTATTACTTTGAACTTTCATAGAATAACTAGGTAACATCTTTTTATAGTTTAGACATTTGGCCATCTTATTATTTTTTATGAATTATAAAAATTTTGTTATAATATTTCTTCAAGCATTGTAGTAAATTCTATGAACTATATTGCTCTCTTTTTACTAACATTATTTGTACATGGCCACTATTGAAAATTCAGCTAAATTGAGTGAGGTGCCACTTACGTTGCCTTGTGTAAGAACAGAGAGTTTTGTCAAGTTAACACTAACCAAGCCAAGTGCAAAAATGGAGTGTTTTTTAAGGTTTTTCTTCTACCAACTACAATAATAAGTGTTGTTAATTGATGCTTATTAGAGTTCATTTGGTGTAGATACAAGCAAAAGATTTATTGAATCGCCTAAAAATTATGTGTCTCTTTAACGTTTGATTTAATTTATTTAATATTGAAGAATAATAATGTCATGGCATAATTGTTTACGAAAATTGAAAAACACTTTCTAAAGTTCTTTTATAATAGCGTTCATGATAGACAAGAGATTTGTTTTGTGAAATACTTGATTTTAATTTGATTGAATTTGAGCAATAGAATTCTTTCTTGGAAAATAAATAAGTTTTTTTTTAAAATTACCTTCTTAAAAGAATAATTCAGATTATCAAAAAAATTTTATTGTGAATCTGATTGATATGATATAAACAAATTTATGTTGAATTGTGAAAATTTCATTTTCATTGTCTTAAAAAAAGAGTTTTACAAATTTTTTTCTCATGAGATGATGTGCCTAAATTGAATTAAATTTGATTAAGCTTAAATTTGTACAACTCACCTACTCTTGTGGACATTATGTCTACAAATTTCTAATTATAAATATTTCAGATGTTTTATTATTCGATAAAGTTATATTGTTAAATTGTTTTCATCAAAATAAACTATAATTGGAATTTTGCTAATATATAATTTTTTAAGAATTGCACAAATAATTTTTAACATTAAAAACTCATTACAAATATTTTCAATTATATTAGTGAATTTAACTTTTTTTTATATGTTTGATGCAATGTGCTAACATTTTTGCATTATTCAAAAATTTTTTATATCTTAAATATTTAAAGCTTATTTTTTCTAAATTGATATTTTATGGTCTTATCATGGTCTAGTTATTTTTTCTTGTAAATATAGCTAATACTTTCTATTCTTTATTTATAAAATTTTTACTATTTTTTATTCACAAATTGTTTAAACATATTAATCAATCTCATGTTATTTAAAAATATTTTTTAACTATTTATACTTGTATTATTAAATTATTTAATTCAATAATTAACTCTTAGATTTTAAATTTTTTTGTCTTTTATACCTTCATTTATAAAGCTATGATGTTATATCATCTAATTGATCCTTTTATTGTCAAATTTGTCTAATTAATTACAATATTGAATTGAGAAGTTTATATTTTTAGTATACATTTTATTAGTGTTATACATAATGTTTTGAATATTTATTTTTATTTAACATCTTATATGCTTAGTTTTTATATTTTTTAATATTTTTTTTTATTTTGTTAATTTAATTTTTGAGGTTTTAATATCAAAATACTTTTTTGAAAAGATTAAAAAATAAAAATTAAATTTTAATATTTGAATTATATTAAAAACCACAATTGTTGTGTTTTTCTTTTGTGTTTTTTGGATAATGAAATATTCAAGGCTAATTGGTCAAATTATTTTTTTATTATTTATTCAAATTATATTTCATATTCTAGTTAAACATTACTATACATTAGTTTTTTTCTTTTAAAGATTATACTATGGTATTTCATTTAATAACTTCAAGGTTTATCATTCTTTAATATCTTGTTAAGAAACATTTTTGTGGCTTAAATTATGCATAATTATTAAAATTTAAATATTTTTTCTATATTACTTTTTGAGTGAATTATTCTTGTAGTTGTTATCATTAATCCTTATTTTGTAAAGATTTTTTGAAATATATTTTACTATTTAATCATAACACAGCCCTAAAAACCTAATATTATATAAGATAGGCCAAAGAAAGGACCAACCTATGTAGCCGCCTGCCTTCTTTATGTTTATCATAAGAATGGTTAAAGGTGTGCCAAATGTCTGTACTTCTTTTGGAATCATTCACAACTTTTCTTACCCTTCAGTGTAATATAATTTGAAAATTCTGTGTTTCTGTTCAATTATCAATTTGTTTTTCATAAATGTTTTTATAATTCTCACTATGAGGATGTGGTAAATGAGTAGTGCCATTAATTTTTAGCAATTTGAGTATGTGTTATCATGATGATTTTTTTTGTTTGGGGTTTGTTGAAATTTTCTACATATTAATTGTTATTTGTTTATCTTTGAATATTAAAAAAGTATTTTGTTACTAAACCATACAAGTATTTTCACAATTATCATATTTTAATGATTTGCCTATCTTAATGATTGTTTTAAATTATTATTTAATATTCCGTAATTCATTTTAATCATTTGAGATTCTTATTTACAAGGACAATTTTCTTAAACTCATTTAAAAAAACTCTTTCCTAAAACATAACTTTGAATACTCCCTATATTTTTATGAAAGTTTAAATTGTTGTGTTATCCAATTAATTTTAAATATTAAGGTTTTTTTATTATCTTACTAATATGATGCATTTTTTATATTTCTTGTATTACTTTTAAACAACAAATTTTTAGTAATATATGATTTTTTTAAATAATTATTCAAATTATTTATTTCATAGTTTAATTATTTTTTGCAATATTTTTTTTACAAAATAACATCATTTAAGTAAATTATTGCAATTCTTTTTTTAAAAATATTGTATGATAGAAAATATTTTCTAATATAATAGCTTATCATAATATTATGGTAATTCCTTTGAACATTTAAAATTCGTTTTCTCAAGACATTTTCCTTTTTATCATAATTATACATATTTTTATTTGGAAGAAAATTCAAAATATATTTTTGTAATATGTTTATCATTAACATGTCTCCCAATTTATTTCAAATATTTAAATATTTTTGTAATCTAGCTAACATATTTGCATTTATTTTTCAATTTTTTCCATTATTATGGCCACATGAGTAATTTTTAATTTTTTTTTTGTAATACTAATTTTTTGCAATTTTTTACTTTTTCGTATATGTTTGTTTTATATTATTTATTGATAACCATACTATTTATATGTTCAAGTGTGTAATTGCCTTAATAGTTCATTTTATTACATTGCTCTAAAATTTTTATATCTATATAAACATATTCTTTACCATTATTGTTAAAAAATTACATTTTTAACATATTCTTGTGAAAAATATCTTTTGGTGTAATCCAAGCTTAATGAACAAACTAGTATTAATCAAATTCTTTTAAGCATAGAGATAAAAATATATTTCATGGCTAAATATTTAAATTGATTAAAATAATGAAAAAAAATAAATAAAAATTGTATCATTAAACTAAAAATAAGAATTATAACAATGAAATTAGAAACTTAACATTAAAAAGAAAAAATATCTATTTTTATTGACATTTGAAGTGATAAACTTATATGAAAAACTTTTCCAAAATAAATTAAAGTGATATAAATTTAATAAAAAATATAAAATTAAAATAAAAAAGAAATTTTAAGTAAAAAATTAAAATTAAATGTTAAACACAAAATATGTCAAGAAAGACCATTAATTTATTCCATAATTAAGAAAAAAAATCTTATTTTATTAAATAATTTGATTAAAACTTTTTAGGAAATAGAAAAGGGCACTATCAGGTTCACCAAATGTGCATGAACTTTAAATTGTTCAACCTAATTTTTGAAAATTCAAAAAAAGGTTTTGACAAACAAAACATGTAGAATAGTCAAAGAATAAAGAATAATGAATTAACAAATTTTTAACATATTAAAAAATGTAATATTATTTAAACAAAATAAGAATATAAGTTTAAAAAATATGCTATTTTAAATAAGTTAGAAATATGTTTTGCACTGAGAACAAAAGAATAAATTAAAGCATGGATTCTATATATTAAGGATCTTGTATGACATATTACAGTTAATGTAAATTACTACTAGCATGAGAGATTTTCTTGTCCTATGTGTGACAAACTATACCCTTATATAAACGTCAAATTTTTAGGTTATTATGTAGAACAGTTTTTCTTTTTTGTCTGAAAACACTATCATAATCAATGTAAATTTTATTCTTGCTCAGTTAGATAATATGTACAAGCATATAACTTTTTTTCAAAGTAGGAAAGCAAAAGCTTCTTGAAAGAACAAATTAATGATATTTTTATAAAAGAAATTCTATTCAAAATGCATCATAATATAGAATTACAATCAAGAAAAAACTAGATAAGATTATTATGTTCATGTTTTTACTACAAAAAAGGGTATTCCATGTTTCTAATTAATTAAATATATTAAATGAAGCAATGTTTTTAAAAAAGAAGTTTGTGCTACTAATTTTTTTTTAAATGGCTATCCCTTTTAGCAATTGATCTTAGTCAAAATAGTTTGTAGTCTATGATAGCCTAACAAAATATTTCTAAAATAATTATTTGATGTAAGAAAATAAAAGATTGTTTACATTACACATTTTGATTCTAAGTAAAATAAAAAAGGTCTCATACTTTTGCGTGCCTTGAACGAATGAATAAGCAGCCACTTACATTACATATTTCATGGCTTAATATATTCTCCTTGACTATCTGGAAAATCTTTTTTAATTATATTTTTGTGTTGTTTTAATAACTTCAACAAAATGTATATTTGAATAATAATAATTAATTAGCCAAAAAATATTGCTAATTTTTAGTAGTTGGATTCTATTAAGGTTTTGGGAACGCTTGTCCATAAACCTCTCAACTAGCTATAGTACTTGGTAGGATAGCGAAAATAGTTTATGTGATTCCTACATCAAGTATTTACTACTATGTCCTCAAATATAGTGTACAATTCCTCACTAGCTTCATGGGTGATTACTTCTTGACTGAACTGAAGGGTAGCCAACCACGAATATGTTGATTTAGAGGATTGAGGCATTGCAAAAAAAACAAATTGTTCACCTTCACAATGTATGACATTCAAAGCTATTTCTTCACGCATTATTCTTTTGAATTGTAGCACTAACCAAAATTGTTTGGTTGCACAATTTCATGATTAAATGATCCCATCACCTCTACATTTTTATAAAGATAGATATTATACTCCATTCCATCATTCAAGTTCATGTTCACACTATCTAAGCTTGCTCTACACATAGTATCGAAATCTAGTCTATCAATTATGATTCAAATTTGATGATCCTAATCAAATCTTATACCTAAATATGACCAATCAAATTTCATCCATCGATCATTAGTTTTCATAATCAAATAGTCTAAATCATTTTGATCAAGAAGCACATGCAAAATACCTTTTTAATTGTTATTTCAAGCCGCTAGAATATTTTATTTAAATGATTATTTTTTTAATAAAAATATGAAAATAGTATGAATAATAAGTTAATTTTTCCCATTTCGATGTTGATAGAAAATGTCTTCGAATAACAAAATTTTTAACTATGCAATAATAAATCCTTTTACAATCTTGCCATATTATTCAACTGCTATTTTATATCTTTGTAAAGTCGTAGTATCAAGTTTCTTTTGTTTCATTATTGTAATGGTTTAGCTTACCATTCTCCCAGCAAACAACTTATATTAAGTATTTTTTTATAACTTGTTTTTGTTGTGGCTAGATGAATGCTTGTTTAAGTCATATCACCTAAAAATTATTTTTAGATATTTTAATTATTTTTGATTTTTCTTTTTCATAATGTTTATAAAGAATTATTATTAAACTAATGCTATCTTTTAAATTAAATTTGAAATATATAAAAATTCATTTTTGTAAGAAATAGAAATTTTTATTTCTAATTATTCACACATGCCTTACTAAACAAAACTTCAAATGGTATCAAAAGAAAATTCACTTTTTGTGAGAAGAAATTTTTCAAGTGATCCATGCGTCAAATTATTTTTTCAACAAGGTTAAACAAACATGGTTCTAACTATTTGCCTCCACTCTTTTGTGATAATTTTTATCTCTATTGAAAAACTTGAATATTTAATTATTTAAAATCTATTGAGAATGAAATGTGAGAAATAATGCAAACTTTTTTAATTTCTCACCAAAAAATCTCATCAGATATTTTTTTCTTAAATTATTTTGTAAAATAAATAAAAAGTGAATATAAAGTACAATTAAATGATGGAATCATAAATATTTTTCATTACTTTTTGAATACTACTAAATTTAATAGAATTATAAGTTCAAAAATAACTTATAAAATTTAGCATAAGTTAGTGATGACTTATGAAGGATCATTTTAGAAGAATGAAATGAAAAGTGTAATAAGAAGAAGAAGAAGACATTCAAAATATTTTTGAATGAGTTGGAATTTATTATCACACAGGAAAAGAATGAAAATAATAAAGGACTCTTCTGTGTGATGGCTAGAGAAGAATAAGAAAAGAGTATATCTTCATGCTAGGAAGAAAATTACTTGAAAGGAAAATAAGATAAGAAATTACTTTAAGTTTGCAAAAAGTTTGAAAAGTTTAACAAAAAAAATAAAAGGATTTAAAAAATAATATAGTGATTATGTAATTCATTATAAAAAATTAAAAAAAAAGGCCAACATGTATTTAGAGAGTATGGAAAGGCTCAAGATTTAAAATGAAAAGTTAATAAGCATGTTTCAATAGTTATGGAATTGAGTGACTTTAAATACTTATAGTCTACTTGCTCATTTTCAAAAATAAACACTAATTAGTAGACAAGTTTTTTTTGAAGATCTTATATATATATATATATATATATATATATATATATATATTTATATATATATATATATATATATATATATATATATATATATATAAGTATGTTGACATTTTTTATGCTTTCATAAGTTTACATGGCACTATAGCATACTACCCAATTTTATTTTACTTGCATGTAAGATTAAATGTAATATACAATTGAAATTTCTAACTTTTGCTTAAAGAGTGAAAGAAAATTGTAATATTGTTAGACATAAATGTGTTGAACCCAAAATAGTTTAGGTTCTCAAATCTAACAACAAAAATCAAGTATTATGCATATAAACTTTGATTAATAAATTTTAAATAAAAAATTAGTATAAACATAAACAAAGAAAATATAAGATTTAAAAAATAAAATTCAAAATATTCAAATGAAATAAATAGAGAAAAAGGATGTAGTGGAAAAAACCTAAAACTTTAAAACTTATTTAAGATTATCATAAACAACAATTTGAATGTGAAATTTTTATTTAATTTAGAATTAAATTTATTATAAATATTAATATTTTTTTGAAAATTTTGATTAAAACTAATACAATATATCTTAAATAACATTTTGTGGCAATTGCTATAAAAAAACTAAAACAATTTGAAATGAATTATGTGAGTTAACCCCAGACTATCCAATAAAGTGTAATTGGAAATTGTTTTCATAAAAACTAAAGTGTTTCATTAGTTACTTGAAAAATTCGTAATATGTTAATTTTATTAAAAATTTCCAAAAAAATAGACTGAGTCATTGCGAATGATAATAAAAAATGAAAGAGATTTTGTTCTGACATTGACCTCAAGAAATGGTGTTTTGTTTGTTGACAACAAATCTTAAGTATTTTAAATAAATTTGTTGAAGTTAACTTTTAGATTTTAGAAAATCCATATTTTGGTTCTTGAGAAAACTTGAAGGAATGTAGCAATGGTGAAATCCCATGAAGATCATCTTAGTTGGAGTGACGAACCACTATGAGATATATCTTAAATTTAATTTTATGTATTTCAATTTTATTTTAATTTTATGTATTTCATTACATGACACAAAAGTTAAATTTTAAAAAAATTAATATTCTTAATAAAAATATTAGGTTCTCAAAAACTTAATCCATTATCTTTTACTATCTTAAAATTTTCTTTTTATCAAACTTAGTATTTGTTCAGTAAATTTTGTAAAATATACATTACAATTATTATAATTAAATAAAAAATAATAATAATTAAAATAATGCTAATTATTAGCAATAAAAAACAAAATTCACTATAGTGCTTAAAACACATTGGCTATCGCTAAGTGGTATGGAATGAAAGTCCATAAACTCAACTACGAGTTACGATACTAAGTACAACTATGAACATAGTGTAGTTGGGTCTTTGAATTGGTTAGTACTCTCGTGTCCACATGTATGATGTATAAAGCATTACTATAGCATTGGTAATGACTTCTCGAGAAAATCAGGGGGCAACAAGCCCTGAATAAGTTGACTTTGAGGAACACGTAAAGCACTACATACAAGACATCTTTGTTCACCCTCGCAATATAGGACTACAAAAAGACTTCTTTTCATGCAACATATTTCCAAATTATGGAGCTAACTAGAACCATCAGATCATGCAATTTCATTATCGAGCGTCCTTCATCCTTTTTGTCTTTTTATAAAGCTAGATACCATTTAATAATCTCATAATCAATTTTTATTCCATGTGTAAGATCTAAATTTAGCCATGAGGCCAAGATTTAGATCTAATGATTTGGGTCAAACACTTTTCTTAAACATGCCCATTGAATCTCATTTGTTTAATTTTACAATTTCCCCAAATAATTAGTCTCTTTTCATTCGGTTCATGCGATTCAAGCACAACATCTTTTTTAGATACTTTTTTTAGCCTTTAGAATATTTTCCTTAAATAATATTTTTTAACTAAAAATTTAAAAAATAGGCAAAACAATAATTATTATTTAGCTTGTTTGCTATGTATATTTAGTCATAAAAAATGTTTAAAAATAAAAGAATTTTTCGGTGAAATTGACAGATTAATTTTCATACAATTTAAATAAATATTCAAGCCACGATATTCAAGTCCTTAGTAACCCATAATAATTTTTGCTGCTATAGCTACTTCCTTCACTTGCTACACTCCTAATTGCAACTTTCTTTGTAAGTCATTTGACTTATTTATTTTTTATTCAAACTTTATTTAATTAAGATACTTTTGTCTCACTTATTATTTCATCAAGCATAAGATTTTTAAGATGGGAATGTAGATATAACTTTGTTCATCATGAACTATGCTGACGAAGCTCTTCTAATCAAAGATTATGTAGACAATATCTTGTTTGGATCGACCAACTTGAACTCATGTAAATGATTTAGAAAGGTTATGGGTGTTGGATTAGAGATGAACATAATGGTTATGTCAAAAATTTTCTCAGATTAAAAGTTTAGTAGGACATGAAATCTATCCTTTTATCTTAAATAAAATATATAAATGAGATGTTAAAATTTCCTGATTTTAAGAAACTCAAATGCATTTCTACTTTCGAGGGTCCCCACCATGCTATTAAATAAACATCAAAAAAGAAAACATATAGATTTTTTTGTTACCAAGGGATGATATGTTCTTTACTTAACTATTAGAAGACCAAAAATTGAATTTTGTTTGGGAATTTTTTTGATTAAATCAAGCCCAAAGGACTTCCATTTAGAATCTATAAAAAGAATGCTTTAGTGCATGCTTGTCACAAAGGTATTAGGTTTTTCGTATCCCAAAGTTCCGTTACATCGTGATTTAATAGGATTTGACCACAAATATTGTGTAGGTTCAAAAATACATAAGAAAAGCATCGTAGGTATGTAATCATTTTTTTGACACCTCTTAAACCAATGATCTAGCAAAAAAAGGAATTACTGATTTTCAAAAAATGAACCATAATATATTGCATTTTGGAGGAGTTTAGTAAATGTTTTGGGTTTTAAAAGGCAATTAGATTATATGGGATTACATTTACAAAAAATCTCAAAAAAATATGTAAATTTGAATGTACTTTTTCCCACTCAAAACATTATAAAGTAATTTAAAAAAAATTAATTTTAGGAACCATTTCATCAAGGACCATGTAAAATGAAATATGGTACACATTCAATTTGTTGTTAACAACTTCAAACAATTAGCACCTTAGCAAATAATCTTATAAAAGATTTATTCCATAGAATTAGATGATTTTTAATGATGACAAAATAGGGATAAATTAAGCTTGATTTTCATAGAAGTTCCTTGAGTGAAGGGGAGCTCATCCGTATGCTTCAATTACTTTCAAATCTAAATTCACTTGATAATAACTAGCATATGTTTTCTTGCACTACATTCAATTGCATTATCATAAACTTAGAAGGTAAATAATCATAAGAAAAAAAAGTTTATTGGTCCCAAGAGGAATACTCTAAGATATTTTGTTGTTAATTATCTAATTAAATAGCATATGATACTAATTGATTATGTAGTTTTTCTTGTAAATATGATAGATGAACAACTTTGGAAGGAGATTAATGTTAAAAGAATAAGTCAATTAACTAGATATATTGATATACCCATGTGTGGAATAAGAATGGAAAGGATTTCCATATGGTCAGTCATCAAAGTGTTCATTTTGTGTATATGACATTTTGCCTTGTATGTTGTCCAAATATTGAAGATTACGATCAAACTTTTATGATGATTTTTGTTTAATGCAATTTCATACATTTTGTTTCATGTGAATTGTTTTTCTACTGTCCTAATAATTTCATAATTTGTGAATCTTTCACCCCAATTTAGTTGCACTAGAATCTTATTATTGTACTATTCTTTTTTATGACTTTTACTTTTCCTTTACAAAAGAGATAGTATGCATTATTGGATTACTATGATGATTTTTTGATATGTGACAATCATCATTTTTATAGTATAAAATTTTTTATGTTAATGAATTCCTTTTATTATATTTTATTATTTCTCTTATCCTGTCATTATAATTTTTTTTATCAAGCTTATTTCATTAAAAATCATTTTCGTTGACTTTATGTAGAGATATAGTTAAGCATTTTAAATAAGTAAAATATTTTATCTTCTACTTAACATTTTCTTAATAAATATTTACTTAAGCTTGAACTATTAACCTAGACATTTTTATGTTTTTGAAAAAATTTGCTATTGATAATAGTCTTCAAGCTTTACACCTCAAAGTTATTGGTATGTTTGTGTTTTCATAAATTATACAGTTACAAATCATAGTATTCTTGTTAATTCATTTATTGAAACCTAAACTATTATTACAACTTTTAGTTTAGATATTTGCATAAGAACTATGATTTCTGCAAACACATTTTCATCATTGTGTCACTAAAAGAATTCTATTGATATATAATGCATAATCTTTATATTTTTTAAAAATATTTTATTACCTTAATAACTTAGTTGTGTTTACTATTTTTTTAATAATTAATTATTTTTTATGATTAAGTTACAAAAAAATTTATTTAGCATACTATCCATGTAGTTTTTAACAACATAAACTTATCGTTAAATCCCTTTTAATTTTTTATATTAATTTCACTATTTTTGTTCTAACATATTATATTTATGTTCTTTTTTTGTGTTTTTCATTTGGACTATTCTATGAAGGTATTGAATGCCCTTTACTCATTAATTACTTTTTTATAAGTTTTTTCTTTCACTATCACATTGTCAATGATATTTATTTAAAATATTTTAATAAAATTCAAATTTTTAGTTATCTTGAAAAAATCTTATATTTTATGTGTTCTTTTGGAACACCAATTTTTCTACTTTCATATTATCTACATAATTTTTATACAGCCTTTTATCGAAGGTATAAATATCTTATATTTTTTTAATTTTTCGAAATATTTTTTTCCTCGAACATATTTGTCGTTATGGTATTATTGGCAAAACATTTTTTATTTCATTCAGTGATAAGTATAAAAGTTTTAAGCAAAAAATAGTTTTGAACTTTTGAAAGAAAACTTTATCATATATGATAAAAATAGAAATCAATGAAATTAGGAAATTATAAAAGAAAAAAAATCAAAACGAAATTATATAATGATTAGTAATAAATGATATTATATATCAATAGAATTAAATAATAAAAGAAATAAATAATATTGATTCTCAAAAGTATTTGTTCTAAAAAATAATATAAAATGTCATAAAATATTAGTTTTTAAAAATTATGCATTAAGGAATTAAAAAATGTAATTAATAATATAAAATATCATAAATCAAGGAATATTAGCTCACAAAAATAAATAATATTTTGTAATGATTAGTAATAATAGTTGAAAATTAAAAACACATTTAAATTTTTAATAAAATGATAATCTAAGAATCATAATATCATAATGCTAAGAAAATTAATTGAAGAAAAAAATGTATAGCAAAGGTTAGCACCTTAACTCAACATTATGAAAACCATGATCAATCTTAAAAGTGATTAAATATTAATGTCTAAATGCATTTTAAGATGGTCTTATGCCTTCTTTATAGTGACCTTAAGCATTATTGCAGATGACATGGTTGTACACTAATTATTTAAGAATTAAATAACTTTATTTTTAACAATTTTATTATAATTAAATTATCTTTTCTAACATATTTCATTTTTCATGAGGATAATTTTGATAACTAAGTTATAGATAGTTTTTGATATATTAAGTATTCAATTATCATAATTATTGTTATATGTTTCAATCTTATTATTTTGTAATTATCATGACAAGATTTTTCTTTGCTTGCATTTTGTTTTAAATATAATTTTTATAATTATCATGTATCTTTTTTTTGGTTTTTTTACCTTTTTTGTTTAATGTTAACATGTCTTCTTTAACCAACTAATATTTTAAATTAAACGTTTTCCCAATATTTAAATATTTTTAATAATGTTGGATATTTATTACGCTGTTTCAATTGGAAACACTTCTTTGAAGAAATATTCTTAATGATTATCTTTATTATATACAAAATAGTTATGTTTATATAATTTTTTCATATGATATAAATTCTTTCAATATTTTGTACCAATAATTAAAAACTTATTTAACATCTATGATTTTTTTTCTAACCAAAATGATTTCAAATAACTTGTAATTATTTAATTTATATTATAAAATTTATTTTCACAAGTTTAATTTCTTTTATTGTTAAGCCAACATCATATAATCTAAATGTTTTGAGTCATTAAGACTTTCTTGTTTAAATATTTAAAATTATAAATTTTATTTTAATATTTTTTTGAAAAATTAGGAAAAACATTTTTGAAATTGAACATTTTCACTTAATTTTCTATTTTTGATTTTCAAATATTTTTTTAAAAATTAATATTATTTTATAATTGTGAAGTTTAATTTATATTAAAACTTTTAGGCAAACATTTCTCAGAAATTATTGCTAATTTTTTTTATATTTAAAAATTTTTGAGCAATCAATATGGAAACTATTTTGTGCAAAAATATCATACATACAGATTATATGTGGTCTAGTAGTTTTCCAAATTAGAGTTACTTATAACACTATTATAAGACAACGATACATTTTTATGTTTTTAAATTTTTACCAGATCATGAATGTTATAGTTTCAACAAAATATTTTTCATGTGATACTTTTTTTTAAATCTATGACATTCTTATTTGTAAAAGGATGTTCATCAAAAAACCATTAATTTTTTTTAATATTTAATGTTCAATTATAAAGAAAAAATAGCCTTTTGGTATGTATGTAAATATTATGACATATTTAATATTTTACTTTTTTAAAAGTAGAAATTATGAAAATAAAATTAAGTATTTATTATAAAGAAGTATATTTTAGTTCATTATTTTATTTAGATATTGTCAATGTTGTTTCAAATACAAGGAAATTGTTTTCTATAAATTGTTTTCTTTATTCTTTTTAACCTCAAAAAAAATGGAAAGTAATTTGTAATTAATTTAAAACTTTTTGTTACATTTTATTTAAAATAACTTTTTATATTTCAATATTTTATATTTATCAACAATATTCAATTGTAATCTTCCCAAGTTTTTGGAAATTTCCATTAATCATTTTTTCTAATGTTTTGAAAATTATAATTTTATTTATTTATTTGTCAATAACATTTTGCATTATATTTTGTTGAATATTTGTTATCACTAATTGATATATTGAGCATAATGGTCAAATGTTAAATTATACAATAAATTTAATAATCATATTTCATTAAATTATTTCAAAATTTTTACATTAAAATGTTTGTGCCTTTTGCATTACTAAGAATATTTATGTTCATTTGAAAGCATATTGTGATAAATACGTAAATCATTTTTAATGGTTTCATTGTCTTGCAACTCTTTTATTTTTTATATTGACATATTTGTCGTGATTTATTTGCATAAATTATTTTTTAATATATAATTCACATTGTTTAAAAAAAGGTGCACTTATTTCTTAATGATTTGCCATTTTTTGACTCACAAAAGTTTTATTGGAATGATATCTTATATATATTTTTTATTACGATATTTGATGTGCTATCTTCTACACAATTCTCTCATTTAATATGTTTAGCATTTTTTTATTTTTCATAGAACAAATTTCGTGTATTATTCAGCTAAGTTTTCACTAGTTCTTTCACCCAATATTTTTAATTTTAAAAATACTTTACTTTACTTATTTATACTCCATTAAATTTTTTGTTAACAATTTAAAATTAGAGACCTTAGTGACATAATTTTTAAAAGTATGATAGATTTACAATATTTGTAATATTTTCATAACTACTTTTACTTTCACCAATATTTTAGCAAATATATAATATCTATACCTTTTTATTGGTGAATTTGTACTAATATGCAATTATTTCAAAAATTATCATATCTTATACATTTAATTTTCTTAAATATATTATGAACATGCTTAATTGCATTAGCATATTTTCTTCAATTTTACTATCAAAAAATCATTTTATTTTGTTGTCAGGAACTAATTTTAATATTTTAAAATTGTACAATCATAGTTTCTTCACAATTTTATGTTTTTATTAAAATTGAAATATTAATTATTTTTACTCTAAAAAAAGAAATATTTAAAAGACCGAAATTTTTTTTTTATAATTTATTAATTAATAATTATTTTTTATTTCAAAGGTAAGAAATATGAGAAGGGAATGAAATTATAATTTAAATAAAATTAATAGAATACAATTACAGTAATAAAATGGTTATAGTAATTGATCTATTTAATTTAATTTATTTTTTATTTTGTAAGTTAGGCAATCCACTAATTGTCCCAATATAAAGAGATTTGTCAAGAAAAGAATAAAATTGTGGTAACAACAAAATGTGTAAACTAATAAAAATTATAAAAAAGGTAAAAATGATTTTACAAAAAATAGGAAAAAGAAATTTATTATTAAAATAATGAAAATTAAATTATATAGGTCATTAAACCTATATCTCATTCAAATTATAAAACATATAAAAAAACAAATGAACATATATTTGCAAGCACAAGAAATAAGAAAAGTTAAAAAAAGGAAAAAAGCTAAGGAAAATAAAAGTGATAAGATCACAAAAAAGATAATATTGCAAGAATATTCATAGCACAACATTAATATAATGCGTGAAGAAAACGTCTTTTATCAAAATAAAAATAGGTGATACTAATGTTTTCTAGGAGTCAAAAAATGAAATCAGTAGAAACTACAAAATATCTAGACATAATCAAAATACAATGTAAAATTTGTCATAAAATATAACAAATTTATTGAGAAAAATAAAAAATTTGAAAAATGTAAAATAAATAATTAGAAAACAAAACATTTAAGTTATCAATAATAATTTAACATCATATTAGATAAAGAAATATACAACACATAAAAGTATGATAAATATTTTACTCCAAAAAAAAAATAAAACAAGATTTTGATGGAAGAAAAAGTAGGAGGGGAATCCAACAACTAGATTTAGGTCTTTTGTTTATGCCACAAAGATAAAGAAAAGTGAACGAAGAGTAAAAGAAAAGGAAGAAAGGCCAATATATGCCCTCCACTATAATTAAATGCTTGTGTCCAAAATCTCAATGATGTGGAAATCAAATATCATATGCAAATTTCATATTTTCATTCATAAAAGTATTTAAATTATTTATAATAGGAATCGATCTATTACATAGTTCCAATCATGAAAAAATAATATCTATATGATCTTCAGTAGGTCTCCTATTACAACTTGTCCTATATTAGTTAAACAAGCAAAGAGGTTACATACACTATATATTTATACTCTTAGAGAATTCATTGAGTTCAACATTTATTTTAAAAGTGTGGCTAATCATTTCCAAAAAGATATTATATATATACAAATAAACTTTTGTGCTTAGAGTTTTATATTCTAAATTAAGGATAAGAAAATTTTTGGAAGTAACTCAAATTTACATATCTTTTGATGCTCTATTTTGAATAATCTTACATAGATAAACTCAGGCGAATGCATTTCAAAAAGTTAATGCTTAAAAGTTTTATTACTATAATAAGAAATAGGAGGACATTATTAAAATGTTGATAAGTCTAATTTGATTTAGGTGGTTGAATGTTGGCAAGTTCTTTAAATTTTCGTTTGCATCAAAGAAAATCAAAACTTTGCTTAATTTGTTATCATCAATGAAATGTAAACATGAAGTGTTTAGCAATAAGATTGATAATCCAAGTGATTGAAATTACTTGATCAAAGATTCAAGGATCTACTAACACAACTAAGTTCTTCCAAGAATAATATAAATGTAGTCATATAAAATAGTCACAAGAAATATTAATTAAGAAATTTCCAAAGTTGATAACAATATAGTGTGTTTGAGTGTCTTTAAGTTGAATGGAATTATCAAAGTTCATTAAAATACATTAAATAAGGGAAATACGAGTAATATTGTAGATGTAAATAACCACGATAATTCCCAATAAATAATATTATTCTCATTAATAAAAATTATAGCTTCTTAAAAAATTTTAAATATTAAACACATTAATTAGATTTCACATAATAATCAAATGGATTCTGATAGTGGATTAAGTAATATAATATGATAAATGTGTAACACGAATCATTTTATGGTTTGAGTGTAATTGAAATGTGTATAACTAATACATAATTATAGATGCTCATGTTTACAATATTGAATGGAAGGGATTGTTTTTTTCAAGAATGATAAGTTTTCATATGATAACACTAAAATGGACAAGAATTTTGTATCTTAATTTGACAAATATAAATATAAATCTAATCTTAACAAAAGATACCTAATGCAAAAAAAACAAGCCACAAGTAGCACAAGAATTACATTAAAAAGGGTAAATTTTCAATGTTAATTAGTTTGAAAACTTGCTTTGAAACTAAACTAGAAATAATTTAGAAGGTGGATTTGACCATTGATATACCATTTTTAATTTCTATTTATGTTGAAGTACTTAATTCTAATTAGTTAAAAAAATTATTCATTAGTTTGGCGTAAAGGACACAAGTCACTTGCAACTATTATTCTCTTGTGAGCTCCTTGGCCAATATGATGTATAATAAGATTAAGCCGCATAGCTAAGATAGCAAGGCTATGATTATGGTTGCTAAACTATTGTTGATCAAGAATAATTTGAGGAAAGCTCATAGCAATGTGCTGATATCATGTGTAATAGAATATGCAATCATTTAGGGCTATGACAAGGGTAAAAAAATTGCTAAACATGTGGAAACTGTGGCCAAGTGTGACAATGCAGAAAGCTGTGGTTGTGGATAATCATGGTCAATTGAATACCACAAAATTTGCTTTGATAAGAAAATAATTAATATTGAACATACATATGATAGGAATCCTACAACTAGAATTGAATTTAGCATTAATTCCATAAACAAGAAGAAAAATGAGGGAAGAAAAAAAGATAAGTGAAGGTAGTGTGGCATATGTCGTCCACTATGTGCAAACAAGAGATGCACAATGTTGACATTAAAGGTCAAATGCAAAATGAAGTTAAGAAGAACCACGAAGGAATGCAACAAAAAAAAGATCCTTCGTAATGTCAAAGAATTATAATCAATTTTAGGAAAACTTTTACATGTGAATATTTTCCAAAATTGATCTCATATGATTCAATTTGTGTGTAGTTTGTTTTTAAAAATATGTCAAAAGACAACACTTGAATGTATCCACACCCCACTCATAAAATGGTTTGAAAATGATTTAAAAATATTACAACTACAAACGCTGCATGCATAGACTCGAAGAAAATTTACTACACACATCTAAGGTCCTACTATTTGATAAATAAGCACAAATCCAGGGTACATCTGATAGGCATTTGTGGACCTTGTGTAGAATAAAAAAACATTTGGTGTAATGCTACGCTACTACAACACAAAAAAATATAAAGTACTTCGCTAGATATGTGTGGAATGTCAAGAACAATGCACAAAAAGAGACAAATGCGTATAGAAAATATTCCTAACATAAAGTACATCAAGTTCACTAGAAATTACTAATCATTTGTCAAATATTATCAATTAGGTTAATGATAAATTTGCATGGCCATTAGTGATCATTTGTTGATTTTCTCGAGGTAGTCCTAGCCATATCTATGAAAGTTCAATAGTAAATTCATATTTGGAAAGGATTAATTTAATTTTATGAATGCAAAACTATTCTAAAGTTTTCATAAGTATAGTTAAACAAAGAAATTTTGGAAATAATGCCACCTAACATTGCTTAATGGAATCAAATTCTACTATGCCTTTACTAAATTACTTTTATCACATTAAACAATTTTAAAACCCATGCAAACTTCAAAAGCATACATCTACTTATTGTAAGCCTTGTTTAAGAAGCAATGTACATTTTTGTAAATAATTTCCTCATGAACCTCTAGCATCAACAAGATTGTGGGAATTCTTTTTTATTTTCCATAAGTTCTAAACATGAACAACAATTTATATGATTAAGCAAAGAGAATTGTTGTTGAGAATTATAACTTGATTAGTTTTTTGTTACAAAGTTAGCCTCTTTTGTGAAGGTCAAATTTAATGCACAAAAACCCAACAAAGGTTGGATTTAACATAATAGTAGAAAAACTTGAATTATGTTCAAATTAGCAAAAAGTACAAGGGGCTGTGGACTAAGCTAAGGAGAAAATTACTCAAAGAGGTTGTGTGTTAGCATAGGAAAAGGGCCTATGATGTTTTCTAAACTTGATGTGAAAATGGTTTACTTGGGTAGAAAGCAATCCAACTAAAATGCTCTAGGCATGTTTTCAAAACTATTATTATTCCTTTCTTTTTTCACTTGCAAGAATGTGATTATTAGTACTATTATAAGTTGGGTTATGTGGGACAAATAATTATTATCATAAACAATTTACTAAGGTTTTAAAATGTGTAAAGTAAGATCTTTAGAAAATAAAACACACTTTTTTTCTAAGAGCTATATTTCTTGTTATACAATCCAAGCAAATAGTCCTTTATAGGATTCCTATTGGGGACATCAATTAGAATTTTTTATGCTAGGATACCAATCAAACATTTGTCTAACTTTTAGATAATCAATATTTATATTCTTCTTATACAAAGTTAAGATAGAGCCTAAACATTTATATTTGCTAAAACTTCATACCTAGAAGGAAAAAAAAACCAATAAATGGCTAGTTAAGCCCATTTTTGTCAATTCCTTCATATGTTGCTCACCATGAACCTGACTACACCTTAGTGATTTCATGGACCACGTTTAGTAGAAATAGATAAATGAATTGGGCTACTAGGTTTAATCTGGATCATAGGTTCATATGACCTTCAAACACATCTAGGTTTGCTACATCAAGTTTACTAATGTAAACCAACATAAAGCAATAAAGTCTATAGAACCCTCTAACAAACTAAATTCTACCAGAATATGCTGACCTACCAGCCCATTCCACCATGCATTGAGCTAGATCTGATCCACGACACCAATTTTGCCCTGTCAACCCATTAACGCAATTTATGACACTAACTTAGATATAAGACATGCACCAAAGACATTGCATTAACCACATGACTCGATCAACAACAAGTGAACATAGGTCTAGGTTACAACAATAGATTTTGGCATGCCATCTCACTAACAAGATCTATGAAAGTCCAATCTAAATATCACTTGTGACCCTCATACAAGCTTACCTAATGATGAACTAAAAATATAGCTGCTTAGAAAGCTATTTCGCAACTATTTAAGCCAAAGAAATTTTTGACCCAAAAAACAACCCTTTGACCAAAGCTTTGCTAGAATCTTTTTTACAAAATAGATATTCAAAACTAAAATGGTGGCTTCTCAAATTGCTTTTTGGTAAAAGCATTTTAAGACAAATTTTGCATCTTTATTTTCTTTTTTTTTTTTTGCTCAAGAACTCTATAAAATTGGAGGTATATTGATGCATGAGCTTCTAAAATTAGCTAACAAACACACATTTGGTAGTGTCACACTAACTTCACAAGTCCACTAGTACAAAATTTATTGAAAACTTTCTTTCAAAAATAGTTAAAAGAATGTTTTTATTTATTTCACTATTTCCACCATTCGCCAATGTTAACTGCCATCAGCATTGTCATCTGTTAATTTGGGAACAACGATTGACCAGCATTCGACTAGCACCAACTTGTTTTGCGCATACCTATGATGACCTGTGCCATCTCACCAGTCCCACCAATCCTACGAACCCATTCTTTCTTCTTGACCTACACCTACCCTAGACTTGGAACGGAGGCATTGAGACCTCTGTCTGCACTGTATTGATTTCATGCAACTGTTTTCCATATGTTATTTCACCATACACTATTATCACAACCTAAAAATTAGAATTTATTTGCAAACTAAATTCAATTAACGTCATAGTTTGTTTTAATTTTGTTTAATTTTTTAAATTAGTGATGAATATTTGAAAATCCATATAAATAAGTATGTTTGTCATATTACAAGAAATAATTGAATTAAATATATTTTGTATATGTGCTTCCACCTTTGTGAACAAAGTGTATACACCTAACAATAGCTGGAGTGACTCCAATTTTCCTTATGAGAGATCAGGATCAAAGGTGAGAGTCTTTACACAGTTAGAGACCACAACCAAATCCCTTGTAAGAGACAAGGTTTGAAGATGAGAATCCATCCAACAAGAGAGTCGGTAACAAAATAAACTCTTGCTTCTCCTAATATTCACATCAACATCAAATGGTTTTATCATCCAGGAACATTTATTTTTTAGGTAGTAATCTAATGGAAAGGTTGCTCTCTTCGATTATAGGATTTCATATAGAGTTTTCCTAAATTATTTATTTTATGTCCAAAATTCGATGTTACAAAAATTGTTTTGGTTTGATTTTAAGCTTAATGCTCAAGGACTAGTCTACTCAACTTAGTAATCTGCACCACAATTTTGAAATTCAAATGTTCGAATAGTCTTAAATACTAAAAATGTCACCTCAACTTGATTAATATATAGTAACTCTTTTATATTTCATGATAATCCTTTGAGTATCTTTAAAATTCTAGGATGCAATTTAGACCTTGTTAGAAGTTTAAATATTCCATGAATCAACTTTAGTAACAAAGAATATGATTTTCTACTAAAATAGTTTTTTTCTTTTATTTATTGCACTACATCTTGGTATTAGATGCAAGTTTTTCTACAAGAAAAATTCTTCTACTTAACACTTCAACTTTGGTTTTCAACTTATTGTTTAATAATAAAAATATTATTCTTTTTTAATAAAAAAATGTTTCTTAATTTTCTACTTAAAAAAATTTAAATTTTTTCATACAAAGAAAAATTCTACTAATTTTTTTTTCATTTTTAATTAGCTTATCCATTTAAAAACTCTTAGTTTGTTCTAGGTAAACTTTGTTTTAATTGGTGGTACAAAAGTAGTGATACAACTCTTGACCATCATTCCTAGGAACTATCTATTTCTAAGTGGTGGTTTGGTAAAAGTTGGGACCTTGATCATTTGTCATTTTCTTAGAAGAATATCCCATCTTAACTTTTCTTGTCTATAGTAGTGATTACTTTGCTTTCATATTGTTTTTATTTAAAAAAAGAAAATGAAAGAAATCTCAAATTATTTTTCTTTTATATCCCATGTATGAGAAATCTTTTAATGACCATGAGATTTACTAGATCTTATTAAATAGTAAATCAAAAACAAGAATAACTTCAAAATCAATGATAAAATTTAAACCAAGATCTCATGCTACAAATACAGCAATCGATAAACCAACTCGCGAAAATGATTAGTCAAATCCCCCTAAATCGACAACATGATCAAAATCCTAAAAGAGAAATTGATAATAAAAGAAGTGTCACAAATCATGATTTAGAAGAAAGAAATGTTAGGAGATGTAGAAACTTAAATGACATGATGATCCTTTTGATAACTCTGATCAAGATATCCATAGAAAAGATTATGGTCAATGAAGAAGTAATAAACACTCACGTAAGTCAAACAAAAATGATAATCTAGATATATCTAACAAAAATGAAAGTCCTAAGAGGTTTTTAGATAGACAAGACATCCCTAATGTGAAATTGGATGCCTTTACATTTTATGATAGCTATGATTCTAATGATTATATTGATTGATAGACTAGTGTGGATGATTACTTTAATTGACATCAAATGTGCAAGTAAGAAAATATAAATTTGTTAAGACTAAACTCATCGGCATTACTTGTAGATTTTTCAGAAACTTAGAGTGACAAGATGCTGTCAATGATGAATAAGTACACTTGCTTAGGGAAATTTTAAGGTTAGACTCATAAAATTGGTTTGTTCCAACAACTCATAGTGTCAAAATATTAGCTAAATGACAGATTTTTGTTAGGTGGTAGATTTTTTTAGGACTATTTTAACAAATTTGAGGATTATAAACCTAAATGTGTTATAGATAAACCTGAGAATGTAGTACTATCCCATTTTACGGTAGGTTAAAAGCAATACATACATGCTGAGTTTAACTTGAGAAATATTACTACTTTAAAGAAAGCTTATCGCATAACTAGAAATGCAAAAAAAGTAGAACTTTTTATTTTAAATGAACGATAAGAAAAACTTTTTAAAGGCCCACACCATAACTTCTCAACCCACTCATACACACACTTCATCTACCTTATCCATCATAGTTTGTACACCTCCCAAACTCATATTACACCCACTCCTTCACAACCTTCTTTAAGGCAACTGACTTAACCGCAACATGCCTTGTTTTTGTGCCATGAAAAGGGATGTGTAGCTACAGACAACCTAAAGAGATCCATAACTATGAACATAGAAAATTTTAATGAATAACAAAAATTAGAACAAGAAACATACATAATTCATGATGAGGAAATTGAGCAAGAACCAGTAGACATATAAACTTTAATAGTAAAAAGTACACTTACAACTCAATTATCATAAGATAACTAGAAGTGCACCAATATCTTTAGTACCAACATAAAAATTAAGAAGAAGCACATATGATAATCATAGATAATGGTAGTTATAATAATATAATATCCCCTGTTTCTACTCAGCAAATAAGAGCCTCTTTGTTAAAACACCCAAACCCATACTTTGTATCTTGGATAGATAAAGCCTTTATACGTACTAAGCAATGATATTTTGTACTATTAAAATTGGGTAGATATAGTGACTAAGTTTTATATGATGTTGTACCTTTAGAAATAGGTGATCTTATCCTTGAAAAATCATGGCTCTTTTATCGGGATGTGGCTTTGAAGAATGAGACTAAAATGTGATCTTCTATTTATGAAGAAAAGATTATCACATTATACCCTCTCCATCTTAAGAGAGTCCTCAATCACTTAGGCCTAGCAAATTTATAAAAAATTCTAGGTCCACGAATAAACAAAAGGGAAAGTTAAAATTTAAGCTTGACTACATTACACAAGTTAGAAAGATTCCCGATCAAAGAGACTTATTTTAGTTTCTTGTAATTAAGGTGTTAGCCACCACCTTGCCAAACCCATCACCTATTATATAGGCTCTTGATAATAAACCAATATCATTTATTAATCTAATTTTTTTATTATTAGACTATCAATCTTAAATTTTTTTGCCTCTCATAAAATAATATTAAACAAAAATTATTCTAAATAATAAAAGATATTAGAAACTAGAAAATGCTCAAAGAGATATTAGAAACTTTCATGAAAGAGACTACGTTTAAATTATGGTTAGTTCAGAATAGTTCCCTCTTGGAGTATACAAGTATTAGAAGCACATGGAGTTGAACGTTTTAAGATTATTCAAAAACTAGAAACTAATGTGTATGTGTTGGATTTGTTAGAAGACTATGAGATCAGTGAAACCTTTAGTATTAAAGATTTAGTTTCTTATAAAGCACGACATCCAATACCTAGTGAACCATTTCAATTTTATTCAGCCATGTTGAGTAAAGATGTTTCTTGCACTACCACAACCTTCAAAATAAGTAACAATAATGTGGAGAAAATTGTACTTCATGAGATAATTTTTGCCAAAGATTGTAAAGTTAAGAAATTTTTAATTTATTGGACGAGCAAACCTTAGATCAAGAACTCTTGGCTTACCTATGATAAACTTCACCATATCACACAACACCTATTTCAATGCTACTATACCCATTACCTCATATGATCGAGCAAGCTCTCTTTCACTTAGGGAGCATGATTTAGGAGTGTGTAAAAGTAGCTCACAAATTTGGATTTTCTGGGGTTACACTAGTTCCACACTTTAATTGATGAAAATTTTGGTTGAAAATTATTTTAAAAAATGGTTAAAATTAAAGTTTTTTATTAGTTTTGCTATGTACCACCGTTTGTCACCATATGTCATCGTCAATGCTATCGTCTGTCATTATTAGCACCCACTTTCACCACCCAAGCTGACCTACTCTTCTGCATGGCTTGAGTTTAAAGGAGAACCCTAACTGGCCAACGTTTGACATGCACCAAACTACAATGACCCAAGCCAACCCTCTAACCCACCAACCTGTTATTTCCTCATGACCTGTGCCTACACAAAACTGAAAACCAACATGTCGAGATCTCCACTTGCACTGCACTAATTTCACCCAACCATTTTGCCACCTACCATTATCGCCTGAGACTCAATATTTGTTTAGGAACTACTTACTTTAATTAATTTCATAGTTTTCTTTACTATTTTTCATTTTTTAAAAATTATTGATGAATATTTAAAAATCTCTATAAATAGAGATGTTCACCATATTAGAAATAAATGATAAAAACAATTTATTTTTTTGTGTGCTCTCATCTTTGTGAACAAAGTCTTTACGCTTAACCCTAGTTGAAGATATTCCAACTTCATTCATGAGAGACAAGTATTAAAAGTGATAGACTTTTCACTAGGAGAACTAGTAATCAAATCTATTGTGAGAGATAATGACCAGAGGTAAGAGATTTTCCAACAAGAGAGTCGATGAGCATACAAAATCTCACTTCTACTAATATCTAGATCATCATCTAAATGTTTAATCTTCCAATAACTTTTATTTTTTATGTAATAATCAAAAATTAAAGTTGCTTTTTTTATTATAGTACTTTGTAAAGTTTTTGTCTAAATTCTCCATTTGATATGTGTGAAATTAGATGTGACAAAAATATCTTTTGTAGGATTTTGTGCTTAATTTTTAAGAAGTTGCTTCTTACTCAACTTAATAATCCATGCTACAATTTTAGAATGTCAATCTTTGAAAAGTCCTAAAATGTCACACATATCACCTAATCCTGATTATTACATAGTACTTTTATTATATTCTTCAATAATTTATTGTAGACACTAATTTAGATCTTAGTAAAACTCTAAATCTATTCTACATCATATATCCTTTGAAAAGGATGATCCTTGCATGTCTAGAAGTCAATTTTTTCTATTTTGTCTTATTGACGTCTAAGATTAATCATAATGAGAACTACAATGCATTCAATCATCGTCCTCTAAACGTTATTACCTATGACTCTATTACAATGCCTTCTTATCACTACTAAAAAATGCTTCCTTTTATATTGACATTTCTCTCACTTAATTGATTCCTTTTTTAGGTTATTTCCCTACACTATGCATTTCCTGTCACTTCACCATGTGAAGCCTTCTTGGAATGCCACTTTGTCCTATAGTTGTCTTCCTTCTTATTCTTAATTGCATTTTCTAAAGTGTTTGAACAAGCTTTGTGTGTAAGTTAATGCATTACTTTGGTTTTTCCATAATGCTTAGTAATATTTTTCAATGCTTTTTTATTTCATTATCACTAAATTAGATTTATCAAACACTATTACAAATAGCCTTTCTTTGTTATGTTAATGTGGTTGTAAGCTTAACATATGGAATGCCTTTTATGTTGTTCTTGGTTGCCTCTGCACTAAAGTTTCCTTAGATAGTTGTCTTGTGTGTGCTGTCTTTCAAGTTTTCTTGATAAGCATCAAAGCTTGCTTTAGAGCTTGATTATGCCAACGTTAGCAATGTGGGTAGAAAACCAAAGGTAAACTACACCAAATTTGAAAGAAGAGAGAAAACTTAGGGGGTTTCTTTTCCTTTTTTTAATGGGCATAATATATGCACATCATATTTTGTAGAATTTACAACATGGAAAATCTACATAACAACATGTCCAGGTGACCCTCCATGATCTCCTAAGGAGAAAATAATCCATTGAAGCCAACTAAGACGAATATGGTTTTAGCATTCCCTTAGAACAAGCACAAAATGAGCTTACCTTTTTCAAACATAATATTGCCAACCACCTAAATAAAGTACTCTTTATAGTCCACAACTATTTCTTTGGTTGATATTAAGAAAACCATTATGCAAAACTCATCAAGTCCAAAAAATATGACACTCCCATTGTTACACCCTTGTGTTTGATGAGTCAAGCATAAATGTTTATATTTTATTTAGACTTGATTTTAAGTAAAATTGTTAATATTTAATTAAATCAAGCCATGTATTTCACATGTCTAAAATAGTGGTCTCTAAGGACCTTGAAGCCATGGCATACTTCAAGGAAATTTGAGACATTGATGCGGACATCAAAGCTTGGCGTTGCACGAACAACAGGGGAACAATTTTTATTTTCAAAATATTTTTTGAAATATTATGAGGTAAAAAATGATGCAGTGACGTACGCGCCGAAACATGGATTCCGGAACATCTTTCGGAATCGAATTCGGAGTTCAAACGGACTCCCAGGAGCCAAAACAGCGCGAAAAACACTTTTCTTGCCGCCGGCTCCCTCCGCAGCCTACGGCCGCCGCCTGCAGCACCGTCCGCTGCCGGAGCCGCCGCCGAACCAGAGCCGGGTTCGATCGACGAGCCAGACCCGCGCCCGAGTCCCGCCCGGGCTCGTCGACCCGCACCAACCTGCTGACCCGCACCAACCTGCTGACCCGCTCCGACCCGCCAACCCGCGCCGAGTCCCGCCCGGGCTCGTCGACCCGCACCAACCTGCTGATCCGCTCCGACCCGCCAACCCGCGCCTACCCGCCACCGCTGCCGTCGCTGCCGTGCCGCTAGGTCTACCCGTGGGAAAAGTTCTATTAGTCCGTTTTGGAATCCGAAAGAAGCAGCATTTAGTTAATTTAATGAACTTAATTTTCATTATTTTTCTCAGAATTTTAAGAGTCTATTTGTAATTTTTAGGTGCCTTTTAATTTACCCATGTGTCCTTTAGTATTCTCATGTTATGAGTCAAATGTCTTTTGTACCCTTATGGATTCCTATATAAGGGGAAGTCCTCTTCTGTTGTAAGGGGATTTGAAGAGTAAATGCAAGCTTTTGAGTGTTCTTTGCTTCTATTCTGAGTTCGTGAGTGCTCTGAGTGTCTTTGGCGTGCTGACTCGTCAAAGTTCTGATACTCGGAGGAGGGACGTGAGGTCCAAGTGGTGAGACGCCACTCCAGTTAAAGCTCTGGTACTGGGAGGAGGGGTGCGAGGCCCAAGTGGTGAGATGCCACACCAGTAAGTTATCCCCGACACTGGTTCTACTATCCATCTTCCTATCCCAAAATCTAAAGTTTTACCATTTCCCTTTCCCTTTCTATCTACACACACAAACCTGTACCTTTTCGTGTCACCCTACCCCTTTTTGTCCTACATCATTTGGTATCAGAGACAGGTTTCGCGACGTTCTATCGTTGCGACGATCTAGTTTTTTTTTTTTTATATCATGGAAACCAAGATTAAAGACTTATTCACCCAAATGCGACTATTGCAACAAACCTTACAAATCTTTGTCGAAACATCAAATAGTAGAATCATTCGCTTAGAACAACTGCGTAGAAAGTCTACAAATCCTATTTCACTTTTTTCTTCTCCACTTAAATATCTACAAACCAAGCTTTTGCTAAACTTCCTCAAACTATTTGCGAACCTATTAGCCAAATTCAAAATAAATCACTTTTTCAAAATTCTACATCTCCTATTCAAGTCTATCCATCAATTGTGCATCGAGAAAAAGAAGCTCTAGATCTTGAAGAGTATGTTGCCCCAGTTGAACTATGTCTCGCTTATTATGAACAAGAAGAAATTACTGAGGAGGAAGAACACATATGCGAAGAGATTCAACTAGAAAGAAGTGACGAAGAAGATACAAAAATTCATATTCCTGCAGCTGAGAAAGAATCCTTCAACTCAACGGAGTTGAGTTTGTCCCGCATCGGGAGAATGATGCGGACATCAAAGCTTGGCGTTGCACGAACAACAGGGGAACAATTTTTATTTTCAAAATATTTTTTGAAATATTATGAGGTAAAAAATGATGCAGTGACGTACGCGCCGAAACATGGATTCCGGAACATCTTTCGGAATTGAATTTGGAGTTCAAACGGACTCCCAGGAGCCAAAACAGTGCGAAAAACACTTTTCCTGCCGCCGGCTCCCTCCGCCGCCTCCGGCAGCCGCCTGCCGCGCCGTCCGCCGCCGGAGCCGCGGCCGAACCACACCCGGGTTCGACCGACGAGCCAGACCCGCGCCCGAGTCCCGCCCGGGCTCGTCGACCCGCACCAACCTGCTGATCCGCTCAGACCCGCCAACCCGCGCCCGAGTCCCTCCCGGGCTCGTCGACCCGCACCAACCTGCTGATCCGCTCCGACCCGCCAACCCGCGCCGACCCGCCACCGCTGCCGTCGCCGCCGTGCCGCTAGGTCTACCCATGGGAAATGTTCTAGAAGTCCGTTTTGGAATCCGAAAGAAGCAGCATTTAGTTAATTTAATGAACTTAATTTTTATTATTTTTCTCAGAATTTTAAGAGTCTATTTGTAATTTTTAGGTGCCTTTTAGTTTACCCATGTGTCCTTTAGTATTCCCATGTTATGAGTCAAATGTCTTTTGTACCCTTATGGATTCCTAAATAAGGGGAAGTCCTCTTCTGTTGTAAGGGGATTTGAAGAGTAAATGCAAGCTTTTGAGTGTTCTTTGCTTCCATTCTGAGTTCATGAGTGCTCTGAGTGTCTTTGGCGTGCTGACTCGTCAAAGTTCTGATACTGGGAGGAGGGACACGAGGTCCAAGTGGTGAGACGCCACTCCAGTTAAAGCTCTGGTACTGGGAGGAGGGGTGCGAGGCCCAAGTGGTGAGATGCCACACCAGTAAGTTATCCCCGACACTGGTTCTACTATCCATCTTCCTATCCCAAAATCTAAAGTTTTACCATTTCCCTTTCCTTTTCTATCTACACACACAAACTTGTACCTTTTCGAGTCACCCTACCCCTTTTTGTCCTACATCAGACATGTACTAGAATTTTCATATTTGAGTTTTTATTAATTTTTCTTGAAATTGAGATGTCCAATTTTTGAGATTATGAAGCACACTAGTAGTATTAATATTTAAAAATGTTATAAAATTAATAATTATTGAATTTTGATTTTTGGTCCAAGCATTATTGACAAGAAGTATAGACATTGTTATTTAATTTTTTAAAATTATTTAGGAATTATTTTTCTTAAATCTCTTTTCATAGTCATTTAGAAAACTTATAATACTAAGATAATATAAAATTATTTTGATACACTTATATTTAAAATTTTAGCACAAAAATTCTTCCAATCAACCTTAAAACAGGTTAAGTCTCGGGAAAATTCACTGTAGCACTGGGCGGGCCGACCCGTCACGCAATTAGCCCGTCCAGGTCTTTTAGAAATTAAAAAAAAAAATCGTTGACCCAAAAAGGGCGAGCCAAGACAGCCCAAAGCCTGCCGAGAGGACCACGGTGAGGTCAAACTACAGCGGTGGTCAACGGTCAAATGAACAGTGCTCGGCTAAACCAAGCCCGCCCAAAGCCCGCAGAGAGGAGCTCGGCTAGGTCAAACTACAGCAACGATCAACGGTCAATGAACAGTGCTTGGTCAAGTCAACCCGATCGGGTGGTGAAATCCCGGTCAAGGAAGGGGGTAGCCAGCCCCACAGAGGCTCGAGAATTAAACAGCGCAAATCGTTTATAAAGCGGTGCGCCGACTTTAGTTCTACAGTTGGGGACTAAAAATCCCCCCTTATAACTTTGGCAGGATCCAAAGGCGCAGATCAAGCCCGCCCAGATCCAACGATCCAGATCAAAATCAAACGGCTGTTTCGCGAGTTTAATGGGCGTCGTTCGCTCAGCGCGCGGATCCAACGCTCCAGATCAAAATCGAACGGCTGTTTCGTGAGTTTAATCTGTGCCATTCGTTCAACGCACGGATCCAACGCTCCAGATCAAAATCGAACGGCTGTTTCGCGAGTTTAATCGGCACCGTTCGTTCAGCGCGCGGATCCAATGCTCCAGATCAAAATCGAACGGCTGTTTCGTAAATTGATCAGTGCCATTCGATTTTGGGCCCAGAACGGACGGTGGCTGCTTTCCGTCCGTAGCCCAAACGGCTAGTTGTTTTTTAGGTGCCGTTGAAGGTTTGTTTTGAGCTCAATTTTAAGCTCTATAAATAGCGATGAATTAAGATTTATTGAGTTTACCTTTGCTAAATTCTTTCAAAGATTTCATATCTCAAATTCAAGCAATCACAAGCAAAAACGGTGCCTTCAAGCTCAAAAGGAAAATTGCAACAAGGCGCTTGAAATTAGAGGTTCATGATTCAATTTTTTCTCATTTCTAACCTTCTAATTTCTCAATTGTGTGTGCCTCCTTTTTCTCCTATTTCTCCTAAGTTCTTTTTGCTAATCGTTGTATTTTTCGTTTTGGGGTAAGGGCATCCCGGCAGTAGTGCTAAAGTCCCGGCTTTGAGTTGAGCCCGGAGAAAAACTCAAGTAGGTTTGGGATTAGCCGTAGTAAAAATCCCAAGTAGGTTTGAGGTGAACCGTACGAAAAACCTCACTTGTAATTGGTGCATTTAGTGGATTTCTCCCAACACTGGTTAGGGGTGGACGTAGACTCGGTTTTTAGTCGAACCGCCTGAAAACTTTTGTGTTCAAATTTCTTTTTTCGTGCTTAAAATTTTTTAAGTTTTAATTTCGGAAGTTATAAAATTTTTTAAATACACAATTCACCCCCCCCCCCCCCCCTCTTGTGGGATTTCCTTAGCACGAAACACTTCAATTGGTATCAGAGCAAGGAACCCCAAATTACATTAGTAACATCACGTGGGAGATCCTCTTGTGCTAAGTAAAGGCTTTCTCACAATTTTTTTGTTTGTGATTTTGTATGGCTTCCTCTTTGGTCAAAATGAGTGCAACCTTATGTTAAGGTTTTTCTTCAAATCGGCCTCCATTATTTAAAGGATAATTTTACTTATATTGGAAAAATCATTTTAGAATTTTCATTCAATCGATTGATTTGGAATTATGGGAAGTCATGACGAAGCCTTGTGAACTTCCTAGAGATTCTTCTACTGATGAAGTCAAGCCCTTTAGTGAGCTTAACGTTGAGCACAAAAGATTGGCTCAATTAAATGCTAGGGCTTTGAACTATCTTCATTGTAGAATTTCTCCTAGTGAGTTTACACAATTATTAATTTGCATACAGCTTTTGAGGTATGGAAAAAACTCGAAGTAACTTATGAGGGTACCTCACAAGTGAAAGAGACTAAGATCAATATCCTCTCCCATGACTACGAACTTTTTAGAATAAATCCTAATGAAAGTATTAAGAGCATGTTTTTGAGATTTAATGATATTACAAATGGATTGGCAAACCTTGGGAGGGCATTCTCAAATGGTGACCTTGTTAGGAAAATTTTGAGAATCCTTCCAAAGGAATTTGATCCACTTACAACGGCTATTAAAGCCGCTAAGAATCTTAACAAATTTTCATTGGATGAACTCCTTAGGGAACTTCTTACCGCCGAAATAAAAATGTCAAGGAGACTTACAGAAGAGGCTTCTACAAGCAAGTTAAAGTATGAAAGAAGAAAGGAAGAACCAATGGCTTTCAAAGCCACCAAAAGTAATTCGGATTCCACTTCCACCTCCTCCACGGATTTAGAGGATGAGGTAAGTTTCCATGTTAATGGTTTAGCTAACAATTTGGCAAAGAGATTTCTTAATAGGAAATGGAAGAAGAAAAGCAATAAAGAGAGGAAGAGGCCACCAAATTGTTTTGAGTGTGGTCAAACCGGTCATATTAAACCGGAATGTCCAAAACTCAAAGACAAGCATATGAAGGAGGAAGAAAAGAAGAAGAAGAAGAAGAGCTTGAAGAAAAAGAAAGTATTTCAAGCTACATGGAGTGGCTCCGAAGATTCAGACATTTCAAGCTCAAGTAGAGGAGAAGAAGGAATGATTTGCTTTATGGCAAATGAGGCATCCTCATCATCTTCAAGTGAAGATGAAAAAGAAAATGAGGTAAGCTCTTGGATAAGAGATACTCTTGAAAATAATTACATGAAATTATGAATGCATTAACTTCCTCAATGAGTGCACATAAAAAATTAAAAAGGAGCTACAAAGAAAAGGTTGAATTGCTTGATTTTGTCATGAAAGAAGATGAAAAAAAAAATTAGAAAATCAACATATATGTGAAGAAAAGGCATCTCTTATCATTGAAAATACTTCTTTGAAGCATGATATTTTAGTTTTAAAAGAAAAAATACAATCTTTTGAGCATGCTAGAGTAAATAAAACTACACATGTCTCAAATGCTTATTATCATTCACATGCTCTCAATTTCAAAAAACTTAGATATTTGAGCATGCCTAGGCCATCAAACATCGTTTGTTTTTATTGTTGTAAACCTGGACATACTATGAAAGATTGCTTCTTTAGAAGAAATATGTATACACAAACATAAAATGTTAGATGGATTGTTAAAAAGGAAAACATGTAAGTACCATTTAGGGTTCTACCCAAGTTTTCTTGGGTTCCTAAGAGCATGACTTAGAAGACTAGAAGAAAAGGTCTCCAAAATATTTGGAGACATTCTAAGATAGGTTTAGGATTTTTTGAAAACTTAAATTGATGATTTCATTTAGTGGTATACTTTGTAATTTAAATTTTACACCTCATACAGTCAAAACCAAGGAGAAAATCGAAATCCACATCTTGGGTATTGGATAGTGGATGCTCAAGACACATGACTAAAGACAAAAGTAAATTCAAATCATTGAGATCGGGTCCAAATAGGAGGTGACCCTAGGAGACAACACAAAGAAAAGAATAATTGGAATTGGAGATGTAGGTACGACAAACTTTACCCTTTCAAATGTATTTTTAGTAGAAGGCTTAGAATTTAATTTGATTAGTATTAGTCAACTTTGTGATAATGGATTTGATATTGTTTTTAATACAAAAGCTTCCAAAATCATGAAAAATAATGTTGAACTACTTATAGGTAAAAGAAAATGTGATACATATGTAATTAGTTTTGGACAACTAGAAGGTAGTGGTTTGGAATGCCTAGTGACCCAATCTAATGAGAATTCATTATGGCATAGAAGATTAGGCCATGTAGGATACTCCACCTTGAAGAAGATTTCAAAATTAGATGTAGTTAGAGGCCTTCCAAAACCAAGCGAGTCAAATTGGGAGTTGTGTGAATCTTGCCTAAAGGGAAAACAAGTTAAATCCTCTTTCAAATCTCAAAATGAATTAACAACTAGTAGACCTTTAGAAAAAATCTACTTAGATCTTTTTGGTCCAATACAACCTTTGAGTTTAGGAGGAAAACAATACGGATTTGTTATAGTTGATGATTTTTCTAGATATACTTGGGCGTTTTTTCTTAGACATAAAAATGAAGCCTTTGAGAACTTTGAAGATTTGGTTAGAGAGTTAGAAAGACAACATAGTCTAAAATTAATTTGTATGCAAAGTGATAATGGGAGTGAATTTAAGAATGAATATTTTAGTGAGTTTTGTAAAGAGAAAGGAATCAAACATCAATTCACATGCCCATATACACCACAACAAAATGGCATTGTAGAAAGAAAGAATAGAACATTAGTTAAGATGGGTAGAACCATGTTAGCCGAATATAACTTACCCAAATATTTTTGGGCCAAAGCTATTAGCACGGCGTGTTACATCATAAATAGGGTTAATTTGAGACCAAAGTTGAAGAAAACTCCTTATGAATTGCTAAGGAAGAAGAAACCAAATCTTAGTTATTTTCATGTTTTTTGTTGTAAGTGCACTATTCTTAAAAATGAGAGAGCAAACTTAGGGAAGTTTGATGAGAAGGCAATTGTAGGAATCTTTTTAGGGTATTCATCAATTAGAAAAGCATATAGAGTTTTTAATCAAGAATCACATAAAATAGAGGAAACAATGCATGTTGTGTTTGATGAGACAATTCAACTCGTTAATGAAAAGCATTTAAAAATGAAATAGAATTAGTAAAGAATCTAGATCTAAATAAAGAAAAAATAGAAAATCTAGAAATAGAAAAAGAAAAAGAAAAAGAAAATAATTTATCTAAAGGATGGAAATTTGCGACCTCACATCCAAAGGATTTGATTATAGGAGATGTGAACCAATGAGTGAAGACTAGAGCTTCAATTAGAGATATAGATCATAGTGCCTTTGTGTCATTTTTTGAACCCAGTTATATAGAAGAAGCCCTTGTGGATGATTATTGGGTTCAAGCTATGAATGAAGAGTTAGACCAATTTGAAAGAAATCAACTTTGGGAATTAGTACTAAGACCTAGTGATCAACAAGTAATTGGTACTAGATGGGTCTATAAAAATAAATTAGATGAAAATGGTGTAATAATTAGGAATAAGGCTAGACTTGTTGCTAAGTGATATAGTCAAATAGAAGGTATTGATTTTGAGGATTCATTTGCACCCGTAGCTAGGTTAGAAGCAATTAGATTACTTCTAGCATATTCATGTTATAAGAATTTTAGATTGTTTCAAATGGATGTAAAAAGTGCTTTCTTAAATGGAATAATAGAAGAGGATGTGTTTGTAGAACAACCACTAGGTTTTGAAAATCATACTCAAGATAATTATGTCTACAAGCTTAAGAAAGCTCTTTACGGCCTTAAGCAAGCTCCACGTGCATGGTGCCATAGGTTGAGTAATTATCTAGTAGAAAGTGGCTTTAGAAAGGGTAAATCAGATACTACATTATTATTAATCCTTTAGGAGATGATTTATTAATTGTTCAGATTTATGTTGATGATATTATTTTTGGTAGTACAAAAGAAAAAATGTGTAGAGAATTTGGAGATCTTATGACGAAGGAACTTGAAATGAGCATGATGGGTGAGCTAACGTTTTTCTTAGGATTACAAATAAGACAACTAAAGGATGGTATTTTTATTTCTCAAACAAAATATTTGAAAGAAATGTTTAAGAAATATGGTTATTAAAATATGATGTTGTCTTCAACTGCTATAGCATCGTTTGCTAGTTTCCAATTACTCAAATGTCCAAAGTAGATCTCAAACAAATTCACCTTCGTTTGGTTCCTCCATTCACTTTCCTAAATTATGTAAGCTATGATGTTATAAACTACTCTTTCCATCAAGATAAAATGCTTAAACTCAACATTGATGGATTCACGTAGAGTAAAAAAGGGCTGGTTGACTTTGATGGAATTATTCAAATACTTAAGGGAAAATAATGATGGCCTTCTTCAATTTTATTTGCAACAAATCATTAATAGAAACATAAGGAATATGACTACTCTTAAGTCTTCAAATGTGAATCTCTAGGGATCTAGCTAACCTTGTCATTGAGATGTACAACAAAGAAATCCAACAAATGCTACAAGGTAAGTGAGCATCTTATGGAAGCCACTCAGCATGATTGAGCAAATAAGCTAAGAAATGCGAACAACAATAACCCATTAGTGGTATAATAAGAAAGAACAAAATCTTATGATAAATTACCTTACAAAACCTATAAGAAAAACCTCAAAATCAGCAACTTGGATCCTCAACATATTCCCAAATACTTAAACTCACTTACTAAACTTGATAAAATTTAGAATCCATACGTTCAAACAACCTAGATGGTATGATGCATCAACCTTATTGAAAAACTCTAGTATTTGTTTATAAAATTTTGATATTTTCACTGTGGAAACTTTTCATATAATATGAGAGTAATCATCATACTATGTAAAGCCTCTAATATTCATGACGTCATAATTTCATTCCAAGACAATACATTCTACTACATCAACCGAACAATCCTAATGTTCATAATTTCACAACAATCACATAGTCATTATTAAGCTCCCCTAAAGTTTAAGAACATAAGCTAGACTATGATCCCTAACTATAGAAATGGAAAAAGTCAACTAATCACTTATTATTTCTATTAAAAAAGCACACGAATATATGCTAATGACACTTTTAGAAGCAATAGATTGATAAATTTTTCCATTAATCTCATTATTCACCTTTGGACATCATTAAACCATAATTACACTACCTTATATCACATCATAGAAGTACCTTTCTTGAATTTTGCATTATTTATTCTTAGATACCTTCATACAACAACGTTGTTATTGAACAAACCTAGCATCTAACTAGTATGCTCAATAAACTTAAAAAAAATGCAAGTGTACTATCATAATGATGCATCCCATAAGATCATTTTAGTAAAACATTTCAATTTTGGTGTGAAACATTTTCAAGTTAGGACACCCTTCATACATTGTAATACAAAAGAAAAATTCTAACATCTCATTACTACAATGTGATAGATTGCATCACTTGTAGATGTAACATCTTACTTTGGAATCAGACCGAAGCAATGTGCTTAGAGCACATTGTCAACATTTTTTACTCTATTGCTCCTCAAAATCTCATCTAATCAAATAGAGACATCTAAATCACAAATTAAATTAGTTAGGCTCAAATAGATACTAGCCTTAGGTTATTTTGCCTAAACCTATTATGTCTCAATATGCCATAATTGTAACGTAAGCCCTAATACCAAATTTATTAGACTTGATTTTTAGCCAATTATGTTCCACCACCTAAAAGTTCAACTAAATGCAACAATCCATTATTGTTTTGACAATTGAAATAAAACATGCTAGAAAATATAGTCATATAACTCATACATATTTATAACTATAACCTACAATATAAAAAATTATAAATATAAAAAGCTTAAATAACATAATAATCTAACTCCAACTAGGAATTATTATATATACTAAAAACTACAAATAGTAGTCTATTGTTGTCTAATGTCTGTCAAAATATATATTTTACTATCATGAATGGAAGTAATAACTGAACTACTATAAATCATAAACGAAAGAAGAATTCATCAAATAAGTGTACTAACTCTAACAATCTTAAACATAGCTCCATAATTACTCCTAACTACCTAAATTCCAAAAACAAACAAAAGGGAGTGAGCAAGGAAACTAAAAAAAGAAAATTGTAGTCATTTTATGACATGTGATAACAAAGAGTTATATACATCAATCTTTAATATCAATGTGTAATCATCTCTAGAAATAAAAGCTCAACAAGTGTATCTCTATCTACTAAGTTAACCTGATACAAGGGTACGTGATACAAATAAATGTATGATTATATTCCACATCAGTCTAACACTCTTACTAAGAGAAGAAAATAACAGCAAGGTCTTGTATTCCTATCGTATCATATGACTTATCATTCAACATTGCAATGCAAATCATGTTAGCCAACATCTCGTGGTTCTAAGAACCTTCAAAATACAAAGTATTCCCCAACACATGTCTTAACACATCATCTTTTCCCCAAGAGATTGAAGGTGAAACTATTCACTTTGAAGACTAAATATACAAATTGCACTTAGCCATACTTAGAGACTCTTACCCCATGATCTTCATCTTATAAGGTTAAGAGATAATGTGATGCGATTTTTACTATTTCAAGTGAGTACAAATGTCTAAATTACCTATCTTTTAAGTAGGGACCCAAGATCTAAGGTCCAGTACATACAATTATTTTTTAAATTAAGATAATATTCTTAACCTAATAACATTGTACCAATAATTATCTATCACTATCTAAACAATATTAGGATTGCTTTAAACTCAAATCAAGTATGGCTTTCTTAATGTCAATTCAAATATCTAGGTAATCTAAGGTTTCTACATCCTTAAATCTATTATTTAGGATTATCCATCTCATATTTAGGGCAACCTAGTGTTTGTTTTAACCCTATATTAAATTTTTTGTGGTTACCACCAATTACCTAAGTACCTTAAGTTTTTCTTAAAATCCCAAACCAATCTTCTAAGATACCCTTATCCATCTTTCCTATTGTTGGCCTTTAACACGGCTTCATCTTGGATCCTTCCTGGTACTTCATTGCCTCCTTAAGCTATCCATTGACTTTCTATTTAGAGAAACAATGTCGGCTTGTACCTCAGGTGTAGTATCAAATTAATTATAACAAGAATAATGTTTAGGTTTTCTATGCCTTGCAACCAAACCACAATAATTACACCCTTTTTGAAGGCCTTCCTTGAGCCACACAAATCCATTAGATCACCATCTATGTCTCATCTAATGGTCCATGACCCTAATCAAAGTCACTTATATTCTTAGCCAATAAGCCATGTGAATCTAATGGTTTATCCAACATTACAAAAATAATGAACTCTTTATTAAAGCCTTATATATCTCTAAGGCTAAACCAATGCCCTCCTACCTTCTTTTAAGGTTTTTTTACTTAAAGTTTTATTATCATAAGGCATTATCCATATCATGCCTAATGGTTCACCAAGTGGTAGTGAAATTAGTATATTTGTAAGACCTTCCATTAGCAATTTCTTCAACATAAACAAAATCCTAAACTTAAGATAAAGCTTGGCATACCTTACATTTATATATCTAAATTCTTAAGAAGCATTATTTTTCCATTTTCTTATGCTAACCAAACTATAAAACATAAAGAATCATTACAAAGGTTTTCATAACCTCCTGAAGTCAATTTAAAATCCAACCAAGAATCCATAATAAGATCTTAAGAATATTTATTAATTAATGTCTATCCTCAATCCTAGTTCTTTTAGACACAACCCACTTCTCTTTACTAGCCAACAATTACCTTAATAAGCCTATACTTCTTTTGAGGCCCAAAACCAAGGCTTTCTATGCCTCCTATCAAAATATTATGTACAATATTAACCTTAGAAGCCATATATGTTCACCTAAGGGCTTAACCTCATGCTGCACATGACATAACCAAACCACATCTCAAGCTTCCCAAGCATATCCTAGGTCAGGAAGTAATTAGATAAGAGAATTTCTTTAGTTTAGCTAACTTTACAAGTTTCATTCTAAAGTTTGTGGTCTAAGCTATGGTTTAATTTGCAAAAATAGATTTTTGTCGATTAATTAAAAAAGATTTTGGAATTATAAGCATAAGTCATAAAAATGTTATTGCACTCTGGTTGAAAAAATAAATTCATCGTGCTTAAACTGAGATGTCATATAATAAACATAGATCACAATAAAACCAAATTAGCATGTGAGAATGGAATTCAATTTTCACATTACATGAAGTCTCAATTCTAACAACTTATCAAATTAGCCTGTAAGAATATAAATCAATTTTCAAAAGAATGAAGTCTTTGTAATAACAAGAATTATCAACATTCATTAATTTTTTTGTTAAGGATTTCCAATATATAATTTTAAAAAGAACAAGGCATTAACATTTACTTGGTTTGGTCTTCAGATGCCAAGGATTCACTTTAGCTTAATCATCAAGCTTTCATGCTTTAAATTTCAACTAAATCTTAATAATTCATGGGTAATGAAGCATGCAATAAAATCATGCTAGAATTCTCACGTTACTTGCAAAGACATGACATCCGTAGTGGCCAAAATTTTATCATGCTTTCAATTGTAAACCCAAACTATCATGCCTTAGCTAAGCAGTTATGAAAAACTTGAATTGTGCTTACATGTTAAAAAGACTCTTTTTACCTGCATATTCATGAAGTCAATAAGGCATTCCTAATAAACATGCACTTAAACATAATTATACACAATCATGTTTCAATTAAGTGAGAAATAATAATAACAAATGACATTTTAAATTCAATTTTTGAATTTAAATATATGTTAATAATGAATCTTTACTTCATTAGGCATATAATAAGAATATTTTATCTTATATGCTTAGGTAATACTATATCAATGAATATGATTGGTTTTATTATTAGTTTAATATTAGATTAATAAAAAGGAGTCTAATTCATGCTCATGAAGAATCCTCGAAGTCACAGGTGGCTAAGAGAGCTTGACTTAGTGGGCATATATTTAGAAGTCATAGCATACTTCTTTGTCTTAGAGGAATATAATGTACATGATGGATAATTCAATATTCTAGCAAAATTTCCAGTTGAGAAATATGAATTGATCACTTAAGAACACTGTTTAGTAAAAGACATAATTTAACATATCTTAATTAAATTTATTTCAACTTCTTAAATCATGAAGCATAAGGAAGTGTCTAACATATGTTAAGCAAATCAATGATCATAATTATTTGCATACAACATTATCAAATTAATAACTTGTTTTGGTTAGAAATTATTTATATTTACATGTATAATCCTAAGGTTCAACCTACCTTGAAATCTAAGTAGAGGACTTCTCTATTAGCAATCTTTTCTTATTTCAAGTCTTAGGATCCTTCTTTTGCCTTCTTGCTCATGGATAGTTCTTCTTCTTCCCTCTAGCATCTCTTGATTGGCCTCCTTGCTTGCTCATATGACTATGTTTTCTTAAAACCTAACAACAAAACATATTAACACTTTAATAGTCTCAACTAAATATCCTTAAATCTATGGATTTACTAAATAAATTAGTTAAGGGTTTTTAGGCAAATTAATTGAAGCATTTTATTTATGAATGGCCACAAACCTATAATTTATCTCAATAAGTTCTAAAGTTGTGATTAGATTATCCTAATTAGATTGTTCAAAATTATAAAACATAATTTAATCAAAACTATGCAAGTTATTTCCAACCATTTAATTTTTGGCACCATGACTCCCACAAGTGTGAAAAAAATAACTCAATCGCAGAAATTGATTTATTCAACAACTCTATTTCATACTAATACAATACCTATATCATACTCTATGGTGATCCTGGTCTCTTTTTAACACCTAACAATTTATTTGACTATAACTGAATGATCAACTATTTTTACATATGTGATACACTAAAAACTCATTTTTCATCTCATAATCAGATGATCCTTTTGTGAGGCATAATTCTTAATTGATTATGTTTATATGATATCACTAATTATTCTATACAACCCTTGCTCACATGACATTGAAGTCATCAAACAAAGAATATTTCCTTCTCTTGCTATTATAGATGTGAAATCTATAACTTCATTCTTACATGATCATAGTGTTACCATAGATAGACCTCTAAATTCCATGTAAATGCCTTTATATATTGGCATGATCATCATGGCATAATCATTAGGTTGTTTTGTGTCCCTTCAAAATTTTCTTTATCTCATAGTGCATCATACTACATGATGTGTTGTTGCTTTACTAAATAATAGTAATTATTTTCCTTAGTCACATCAAATGCTTTTGATGTTAATGATTGTGACATTATCAAACAATGTGTTAGTGATGTCATATTTGTACAAACTAAATCTACTTTACACTTGTATCATAATTTCTTTTATTAACTAATTATGTCATATGACTAACTAATATTTTACTATACAATGCCACAATCAAGTTGCTTTCAACTTTCTTTGCCGCTATACCTTATAGCTCCAATTAAAGGCAGAACTAGAAATAAAATAACATAATTTCTCAAAATGTAAGAAAATTTAACTAATAATATGAGAGAAAATAGAACACATTAGTTCTCCAAACAACAGGCATAAAACATCACGTATAAGGCTTTCCTTTTTTTGAGGTTAAAGGGTGGTGTGATTTTGTTGTAGGATGATATGATAAAACTTATTTTAGCTAATAAAAAAATCAAGAGGTACATAGGTTCAAGTGATATTTATGTACAAGAGCCTAACCAAGACATTTTTAATACAGAATAAAAAATCTTAGGATCATCAAGAAAGTAAGAACTTTTTTTAAAAAACAAAGACATGTATTGATTTTTAACATAATGGATCTCAATCTAAGAAAATGTTTCTTTAACAACCCATATCCAAAGTACTCATGATGGTGGTGGAGTGGCAAGGTACACACACAAGTGATGCTTTTAGAATGCCAAACAAAATTTCACATGCTGAGATGTTGAAATGAGAAAGTTGGGTGCAGTGTTTAATTTTTCTAAAGTGCTTAAGAATTTCCTGATGATTTTAAATCTTTGTGGATATTGGATAAATGGGTTGAGATCTCCTCCTTTGAGTCTCTCACTTTACATCCTAAGACAACTCTTGAATCATATCGTCAGATTAATCATGCATGGCATGCTTGTATCATACAAGCTTGGTGGTAGAACTTCATTACTTAATTCAAAATTATATTTTCTTACAACATGGTGAGCATCCCTTTTTGAAGAGATATCAAGGGTATAATAGTAATTTTCTAACATATGAGAAAAAAGGACTTTTGGGAATACTAAGTGACACAATTTGGAATTCTCAAGGATATTTCAAAATTCCAAAAATCACCACATATTACAAAAGAAATACTTTGAATTCTACTAAAACTTTTGTCTTAAAAAGCTACAAAAATAATTAGTATATGTAGTTCGAACATTGCACTTTACTTTTTCATTAACAATCTAACATGTAGTGAGGTGACAAGCCACATGATCATTATGTTGTAGAGGAAGAGCTGCATGACACCTCGAATCTAGTTTTTGTGTCAATGTTGGTTAAAGTGAAAAAACATGGGTTGAAGTTCAGGTATGCTAATGAATTTGGTCTGTGTATGTTGATGGGTCAACATTGTTTGAGTGGGTCAATAAGTTTGATGAATCAATGCAGCTCAAGCAAGTTGTTGTGGGCACTTCAATTACTACTGATGGTAGTGACAATAGTGGCAAAGGATTGTAAAAACATGCATTGGCATAACTATGGCACTACAGAAGAGAAGTCATGTACAAACTTTATGGCTAAAAATATCTAAAAAGCTTCCAATTGATCTTGAAATGACTGGAACTAAAATGTTGATACTCATAACTTGATGAACTAATAAAAAAATAAATTGATTGATAATAAGTTCATAGAAGTATTAAGTTTGACCAAAATTGATTGATTTACTTGGTGATGTGATAAACGTGGTACTGAGGTGTTGGAAACTAGATTTATAGTAGGTTGAATATCTCTTAAATATGAAAATTTCTTTGGTACGTCATCAAGAAATACATCCACAAATTCTTTTAATATGGGTTAAACTATGGCTTGTGGTGTGGGTATACTAATATAGGCTTTCTTATTTGTCACAAACTTGATAAACTTACCATTAGCTATATCCCTCTCAATCTCAATTAGTGAGGTAGTACTAAGTAATTTCCCTTTTTCTTTATCGCTTTCTTTTTCGAGTATTTGGATTAGAATTTATTTTCATGCAGGTGAATGACATAGTTTGATTTTCTTTCTTGCATATATGGAAGTATGCATATTAGCTCCTCAATTTATGGTAGCATCATAATTTTATAACTAAGGACGTCCTAACAAAAGTCTAGCAACATATATTAGGATAGCACCACACCATTATTCCTTAGAATATTTAATAAATTATAAAGAAACATAACATTTTTATTGAAATTGAAGTTTTGTTAATCCATGATATGGTGTATTTGTAGGGATAGTTCGTGAGTGTTAAACCTATCTTCATAGTAGCAATATATGCTAAGGACTTTATATAGTTACCCTTATTTATAACCATTTGACAACATTATTCTTTAATTTTAATAAAGGTACTAAAGATATTAATTCATCACCAAATTTTAGATTGTCCTCTCATAGTCAGTGCATCTCAAAATAGATTTGGGTGGCTTTATATAATAAACATTCTCACCTAGTGATTATAATTCTTTTTCATCCTCCTCATCTAGACATATAACCTCTATTTCTTGAACTTGAATGCTTTCTTATACTCTTTCTTCTACATCTATGTGTAGGGCTATCTAAGAGCATTAAACTATGACATTTCATCTCACATGATAATGATATTACTTAACTCTAGTTTTAATAAAGGGCCTATTTGAGGGTTGGATTTAATAGGATGTTAGTGTGGGTGGAGGGGCATAGGCTGCTTGTTGAGTAGAAGTAATAGGAATACTAGAAGTAATGGTATATGTTTGATGGCAAGAAGTGGTCAAAGGAATTTAACTCTTATGGGTAATTGATCTTCTAAATTTTTTACATCATGGGCCTCTTTATATGCATTTTCTAACCAATAACATTTCTCAAGTATAACTCAACTTGAATAGAATCTCTAAGCCAAACTCGAAATCAAGACAATGCTACACAATTTGACCCTTGTAAGCCATGTCTTACCACATATTTCTCAAATTTAGTATTACAATCATCAACAATCCTTGAATCTTGGAATATGCATTACCAGATATCCAAAAGTTCACCTAAATAATAGGTGGGTACATATTTAACTTGTCACTAAAACTTGAGTTCTTCTGATTATCCGTGCAATGCTCGATTTTCATAAAATGAGTAAATAATCTAACATGTGATGTCAGCCTCATTTTTTTAAATCAGCACTTTTGATGCTCACTAAGATCATACTAAAAAAATAATGCAACATTCCCACTTCCTAACTCTGATATGCTTTGGGTTCTAAATTACCAACAAATGGATTGTTTATTTTAATCATGTGATCATCATCCCTGTCTTGTGTATCATCAAAGGTATATGTAATAACTTGACACTACTTCTTATAGACCCACTTTATTTAAGAGTTCCTCCTAATATACTATCTTCCCATTATTCTAATCAATCAATGCAATTTTTTTGAGGTTACTCTTAGCTCTTATATCAAATATGTTAGTTCTAGAATTTTATGTTGTCTTATTTGGTCCATGGATTGCTGTGCTAGTCAAGAATCAGACATTCTACATTATTTTTCATGCGTAATCATAAAAAACCTTAATGTCAGAAAAATGTTATTAATTCAGGATCGTAAAGCAAAAGTAAAACTAATATATCTTGAAATGTTATGATAAGAAACAATATAAATAAAGAAATATTGTGGTACCAAACTTGAAAATAAGATTTTTTTATTTTGTTACTTTGTCTATATATTTGTATGTATATATATATATAGAACTTTCAAAAATTAAAAATAAATACACAAATTTTAAAGATATTTGTTTAATGGTAAATTAAAAATCATACAAGTTCCTTAAAATAATCATGCTTTGATACCAATTTTATGTACGACGATATGCTAAAATCTATTGTACCTTATAAAAAAAATTATGAAGTGCTTAGGTTCAAGCAGCATATCTATAAAAAAGCATGCGCAAGGTGTTTTATGTTTTGAATTGAAAATTCTATGATCATCGAGCAAGGAAGAACTTTTCCCAAAAGCCAAGGACTTGCATTGATTCTTAATAGAAGGGATCTCAACCTAAAGAAAAAATAACTTTAACAACTGAAACTTGAAGTACTCATGATGGTTGTGAAGTGGCAAGGCTCACACCACAAGTGAAGCTTTTAGAATGCAAACAAGAAATCACATGATCACATGCACAAATGAGAAAAATTGGTGCAATGATTAAATTTTGCAGAAGTTGAAATAAAGGGGTTAAGAACTTCATTGGTGATTTGCTATTTTTTTAAGGATTTTGAATAACAAGTCAAGTTCTCCTATTCTAAGTCTTTCACTCATGGTCCTTGGGAACCTCCATAATCACACCATTTCATTGATCAGACACAACAAGCTTGTGTCAAATAGACTTGGTGGCAACATTTCATTCTTCATTCAGAACTGTATTTTTGTACAACTTGGTGAGCGTCTCTATTTATAAACATATCAAAGGTGAATAGTAAATTAATAACATAAGATTTTGAAATAATATTTTAGAATTCTCAAAATTAAAATAAATTATAAAAGAAATACTTTCAATTCTGCAAAAAGTTGCCTTAAAAAATTACAAAATAAATTGATATAAGTAATTCACAAATAACCATATGCATCTGAGGTGTTGGTCCTATGACCTCTAAGGCAACTAGCAGCACGATTAATGTGATGCGGGTAGAGAGGCACGTGATATCCTCGTTCTAATCTATGGGTTAGCATGGGTTGAACTGAATCATCGTAAGTTGACGGGTCGAGGGGTCACGTTGGGTAAGGTGCACTCATGCATCATCTCAGCATAAGTTGATAGGTCGACATGGCTTGATGAGCATGTCGTGCAGGTCATCATGGGTGGTGCCAACGACTATTGATGGTAGTTAACAATAGTGAAATAGTCCAAAACATAATTTTAACTGTTTTTTAAGTACTTTTAAGCTAATTTTTGCACTGATGGAATTATGAGACTACTAAAGGGATGTCATGTATTAAATTTTAAAGCTAAAATTATTTGAAAAGTGGTCAATTGATTCTTAAATGACTTCAACTAAAGTGTATGCAAACAACTTAATGAACTAATGAAAAAGAAACTAAAATTTGCAATAAATAAAATTTTAAGTCTCTTTTAAGTCATTTTCATCTAAGTTTTGCACCAATAGAATTATGAGACTACTAAAGGGATGCCTTGTGCTAAATTTTAAAGCTAAAATTATTTGAAATGTAGTCAATTGTTTCTCAAATAACTTCAACTAAATTTTATATGCAAATAACTTAATGAGAAGTAGAAATTAATATTATAAGCAAGTGTCAACTATAATTGACTCCCAAAATAGTGATGATATTAAAAACTAATGAGAAGTAGATGAGTCCATCTTGTCATGGCTACATGCCTAAATAAGATTAATATGCTTCTACGTGGAACCTCTATGTGATTTATGGGGCATTATTTTATTAGGTTTCCTTTTGTGGAGGTCAAGTGATAAGACTTGATGGAACTTTCTCTAATGTTATTTCACATGGCTTGTAATTCGCATAAAGGATTTTGAAAATTAATCTAGTTTTTGCAAAAAGTAATCTTCAAATGTAAAAAAAAATATTGAGCTAAAGTTGTTGTTATATAATTATTATTGCATCAAGGTTTTTAAAGGATCGTAATTCATTCTCCTAATTGTGGGAATAACTCAACATCACCTTTGACATTGTTAAAGAAAGAATTGATCATGTTGAAAGTATGCCCACACTTTTAATGAAAATAATTCAGAATCATGGGTGAGGAAATTTAATGAGAAGCATAAACTTCAACAGTTGTTTCAGGTGTAATAATCATTCCCATATGTCCTTAATAGTATTTATTATGCATATAAAAAGATAATTAGTAGGTGCTAAGGTACAAATAACTAAGAAAATTTGATTTTAGTTCTACTAAGGAGACCAATAGTTGAACCAATTTATGAAATGGATTTTATAAAAGATTATCATCAACTATTTCAATTACTCAAAAATAACTATTTTAAATTAAATTTGGAATTCAAAAATTGATCAATTCTAAAAGGGGACCATTATCAATTTCTAAAAATTGATCAATTCGATGTTGCATTGAACTTCAACCACAGTTACAATGTGTATGGAAGTGTGTTCCATTGGGATCTGACTTGGATGCTAAGCCATTAAAATCCATGCTCTAAAACAGCAAGTCTGGCATTGAAGGACACAAGAAGATGGTGAATTTCATGCATAAAACTTTTTCAGAATTAGAACATCAAAAAGAAAACATGCTTCAAATGGAAACATGTAATATTTATCCAAATTGCATAATGGGAAATAACAAGAAAAGGTGCACAACAGAAAGAAGACTTAGAAATTTTTTGGTGGTTTATTTTGTAGCAATTGGGCATTTATCAAGACTTAATCCATTTTGATTATTACATAGCATTTCTATTTAATCCTTAGTCATTGCTTGTAAAGAAACCGCTACAACTTGTCGCTTTCCATAAAGCAAAAGAAACAACCACTTTGTTAAGGTTTTTTCGAGGATCAAACTCATGCCCTCATGAATTTCATTTAAGCTAAAAAAACTCTAGATTTTCGAAAGCTCGAAGTCAACCACTTTCTAAGTTTTTTAATACCAATAACTCTACCAATTAGATCATGCAAAAATAAGAAAAAGAAAGCTCTTAGTTACCTTCTAAGGGTAGAATCAAAAATTTACCTAATTTGAACAATTATTGTACTATAATAGCTAGGCTTTTCTAACTTGTTCCTTTATATAAAAACCCAAGGTATAACAAAATCCATACTCCCATAAATGTACATGGAAATTAATTCATTCAATTTATAGGCATGGCATTAAAACTTGGAGTTGTGATCCAAAAATTTCACCATAATGCTCATAACATGCCACTAAAAAAAAACATGTCCCTTTACCATCTAGTTATGAAATCTATTTAGGAACATATTCACCCCAAGCTATGTGACCCACCAATATATAATGGCTTTCATATGATATAAAAGAAACTGACAAATCTAACATACATGCACAATGCTTATTGTATCATATGATTCATAGATAACAAAAAACATAATCGAGAAAATAGATGTCAAAAATATCCAATGCTAAAATAACATCCTCACCAGTAGTTTAGCCTAAAATATAATATAATTATCAAAATATAAAAGACAAAATAAGAATCAACTATAATCAAATACCCTTTAGTATGCACAACAAGAAATCATAAATGGAATTAGTAACATAGTTTATCCTAAAGATGAAATACATTTATAAATGTCATTCAGTAGATCTCTAAATTCTGATGCTTCAAACTCAAGCTCTTAAGTACTTCTTAATTGCTTGGACCTATAAAAGCATATAGGGGAGTGATCATGGGAGTTAAATAAGGAACCCTAGAGTTATATGGTAAGACTAACATGCAATAATAAGGTAATATATATATATATATCAATCTATAAGTAAAGCGAATAATCAACATCAAATATAAAATCTCATTAGTTGTATCTTTATCTAGTGAATTAAGTTAATTCTTTAGTTATAATGCTACAACATATTTGCAAGGTGTTCCACAAAAAAATAGTACTCCTTCGATTCTCAATAAACTAATAACTAGACCTACTACTTCTATCTCATCACATAAGCTAGCATTATATAATTGGTAATGTCAATCATATTGGCCAACCCTATAAAGATCTAGCAGTCCTCAATAACTATAGGCACTCCCTAACATATATCCTAGTGCATCATCTATTGCCCATGAGGCTAAATGTGCATATCTTCTCTAGTGTGACTGAACATAGAAATGGCACTCAAGCAAACATAGAGCCTCTAATGATTGACTTGACTCACCTTCTATATGCTTAATAAATCATGCAAAATGGTCACCACCTTATTAGTGGATTAGAAACATCTAACTTGCATATCTTTTGTTTTAGGTTCACATTCTTTGGTTCATTACATTCTTATTGTTATTTTAATTAAGATCAATTTCATGGCCTATTAGATCATTCCAACCATTATGTATCAATATTTAGGCATTATTATAGTTTCCTTAAAACCAAACCAAATACCTAAGGTGACATGAAATAAATTAGCTATCTTGAGTACAATGAATTATCTTGGTGTCATAAGGTTTGCTTTAAACCCTAAATAAACCATACAGCATACCATAAATTACATGGGTACTATAGGGTTTCCTCTAAACATTAAATGAACAATTTTGACTAACTGGGACCTTGAAACATTAAATAAACCATTTGGGTTACAATCTAGTACATTGTTACAATAGTGTTTTCTTTAAACCCTAAATCAACCATCTAATGTATCATAATGGAATTAAACATCATTCTTATAATTAGTACTTACTCTATTGCTATTTAAGATACTTCCTATGATTGCATTGCCAATCTAGGTTATTCATCAAGTTTTTATTTAGGTCCAAATCTTTGAACCTTAAATTTAGGCACAACATCCAAGTTATTATTGCATCAACCTTGTATGGGCTTACATAAATTTACTAGTAACTCTCATATCTCATAGGTAAACAATAGCCATTGCATCCTACTTAAATGCCTACCTTGGGCCACACACACTCCCTAAATCACCATCTAGGGTTTCAATCCATGGTCTAAGAAGCTAATATTTGTTGCACATGATCTCACATAATAATCACAATTAAGCTAATGGTCGGGCCAACTTTACAAACGGATTTACCATGTCCTCCACTATGCAAAGGACTTGTCTTTCACAACCATAAAAGGGTCACTAGGTTTTATTAACATTAGACTATCATAGGACCTTCCATTAGGAACAACTTCAATATAAATCAATTTATAGGTTTATCCCAAAGCAAGTCTTATCTTTCCCATCTTTATAAAAAATTCTTAGCTAATAATATACTCATTTTCTTATGCTAACTAAGCCTTTCACATATAGGACGTCATCTTATAAGATTTCCTAACAACTTGAAGTCTTTCCTTAACTCCAACTACGAATCAACCACATGATAATAACAATATCTATTAACTTAGTAGTTCTTTTTTCCATATTAGTTAACATATCCTTGAATTTAGTAGCTCATTGCTTTCTAATTTGAATAATACAACTAAGATCCTTTTTTCTTTTACTATTGATGAACTAAATGATCTAGATCTCATACGATGCGATCCAATGGCCCAGATCTAGTCCTCCAATATCCAATCGTCCATAATTCTTCTACTCCAACAATCATTGATTTGAAAGGCCACATCTTCTCTAATCAGATCCAAGGGCTACACCCAATCCCATCTAATGACTAATTCCAAAGCCATTATTTGGTAATATCTATTAAAATTTCTTTTACTTGACTTTTTAACAACTATGATAACACTTTTTCTAGAATACCATAAGCATTTTGATAGCGTATATGGAGTGATCTTGAGAGTTAAATAAGGAACCCTAGAGTTATATGGTAAAACTAACATGCAATAATAAGGTAATATTTTATACTTAATGTTGACTATTCTATTTACTTATAGATTGATATATATATATATCTATTTATATCAATCTATAAGTAAATAGAATAGTCAACATTAAGTATAAAATCTCATTAGTTGTATCTTTATCTAGTAAATTAAGCTAATTGTTTAGTTATAATGCTTCAAAACTTTTGTAAGGTGTTCTATGAAAAATCCAGCACTCCTTCAATTCTCAATAAATTGATAAAAAGACCTTCCACTACTATCTCATCACATGAGCTAGCACTGTATAATTGGTAATGTCAATCACATTCACCAACCCTATAGGGATCTAAGAGTCCTCAATAACTATAGGTACTCCCAAACATATATCCTAGTGTATCATCTATTGCCCATAAAGCTAAATGTGAATATTTTCCCTAGTGAGACTGAACATAAAAATGGCACTCAAGCAAACATGGAGCCTCATATGATTGATTTGACTCAACTTCTACAAGCTCAACAAATCATGCAAAATGGTCACCACCTTATTAGTGCATTAGCAACATCTAACTTGCATATCTTTTGTTTCAGGTTCACATTCTTTGGTCCATTGCATCCTTATTGTTATTTTAATCAAGATCAATTTCATAGCCTATTAGATCATTCCAAGCATCATGTATCAATTTTTGGGCACTATTATAGTTACCTCAAAACCAAACCAAGTACCTAAGGTCACATGAAAAAAATTAGTTATCTTGAGTACAATGAATTATCTGTGTATCATAAGGTTTGTTTTAAACCCTAGATAAACCATACAACATACCATAAATTACTTGGGTGCTATAGGGTTTCCTCTAAACATTAAATAAACTATTTCAAGTAATTGGGGCCTTGAAACCTTAAATAAACCATTTGGGTTACAATCAAGTACATGGCTACCATAATGTTTTCTTTAAACCCTAAATCAACTATCTAATGTACCATAATGGAATTAAACATCAATCTTATAGTTAGTACTTACTCCATTGTTTTTTAAGATGCTTCCTATTATTGCATTGCCTATCTAGGCCATTCATCAAGTTTTTATTTATGTCCAAATCTTTCAAATCTTAATTTAGGCACAATATCCAAGTTATTATTACATCAACCTTCCATTAGGAACAACGTCAATATGAATCAATTAATGTCCCAAAGCAAGTCTTATCTTCCACATCTTCATAAAAAATTCTTACATCATAATATACTCACTTTCTTATGCTAACTAAGCCATTCATATATAGGACATCATCTTATAACATTTCCTAACAACTTCAAGTCTTTGCTTAACTCCAACTACAGATCAACCATATGATAATAACAATATCTATTAATTTAATTTCATCCATGTCCTTAAATACCCTTAGGAAGAACCCAATCTTTTGTGTCAAAAAAATACTACCCTAGCAAACCTAGCCATCTTTCATCGACTAAAACTAAGCCCTGCCAAGCTTTGGATCTAGAAACTAAGAGCTATTTCTACCTTAAAATCAATTTACATTGTCATAAGGGCATAAATGTTTGATATCACTTAACAAATAAATGTTAAAATGTTCCCTTGAATATCTGAGGTAAGGGAAACTTGCTTTCAAGAATCCTCAGAGTTTGGCTATGTTCATCAAGTGTTATTGTATTGTTCATGGCATGGTCTTTCTTTAATTGAGCAAAAAAAGCATCTAGTAATTTTTTGATGCAGGTATCATGGTTATGATTCCATGTCCACATCATGTCATTGTTCTTATGCTTCAAACTTAAAGCATGTCATGCTTAATCATGATATCACATAGTATTTATGGAGTAATACTAAGCAAAAGCAACATGTAATAATGTAAATAAACTTTCATATAGCATGAAGTCTTAGAAAATAACAAGGATTACTAAAAATGTTTAACACTTTTGTTTTAAATATTTCAACAACATAATTTTTATAACATGGCATTAACTTGCAAAATGGATTGTTCTTTTTGTATCCTCATTTCATAATTGTTAATCATTAAGCATGTGTGTTTCAATTTTAGACTAAATTTCTACTATCTATGTTTAAAGTAGTACAAAAATAAAATTACACAACAATTCCCAAATTATATATGAAAACATGAGATAATTAAGGTTTTCAATTCTAACATGCCATTAGCCATAAAGACACGTTTCTATGTCCAAGATAAGGATTAAAAATTCAAATGTTTTTACTCAATTCATAAGAAACTAGTAGACCTTGACTTAGCAAGAAAATATTCAAAAATAGTAACATTTATCTCTCAGTTAAGTGCACTATGTAACCCTTGTGTTTGATTAGTGAAGCTATAAATATTTAACATTTTGTTTTAATAGATTTTTTTTAGTGTAAGTGAGATTTAGTTTTGAAGAGCAGGATATGCACTATTGAAAATAGTAAATTAGTAGTCCTCAAAGCACCTTGGTATGTTTAGTAAGTTTCAAAGATTGAAGAAATACATATGAAATTTGAAAATGTTTTCCTTTTTATGGAATAGAATGCTAACTTTTTTATTATTAATCATAAAACACATCTCTCCACTTGTTTTGATTCAAATCCTACTTAAGCATATAAATTGTTGTATTATTTCCTTGATTTAGGAAACATGTTGAATTCTATCTTTTAATTAGTTAATCATTTCATTTGTTAAATATCACTTATGCATTTTTTTATTTCATTTTGGTTCAATTTGAAAATTATAATTAACAAAAATAATTATATTTTAATAAATATTATATATGTATATGTGTGTGTGCGTGTGTGTGCGCGCGTGCGTGCATATACGTGTGTGAATCCTAACACCAAAGAGTGATCCAAGGGTAAAAGCAATCAAGAAGATCAAGCTCGAGTAGGCTTGGGCAGCCTCGAGTAATGGGACCACTTGAGCCAAGTAGGGATGATCCTTATCATAGTCACAATGTATTCATGAACCCATATGGGGTAAGGTAAAGGCCTGAGCTAGGACAAATGTGAACAAGTGTGCAATATGTTGAGCTACTCACATGTATGTTAAAGCTATAGAAAAAAGTATCATTGGAGATGAAATCTCAAGCTCATAATGAAGGAGCTAACCCCATTTTGACTCACGTTATATGTGCACAAAATTTAGAAACACTTTTAATATCTTTCGATGTTTGAATAAAATGTTTTCCCATGTCAAATGACTCAGTGCATAGGCGTTAGTGTTGTCCCACAATCCAATCGTTGATTAGACAACTAAGTGTTCACTTTCCTCTAAGCACTAGTTCAAGCCTTAAATGACGCAACCAAAACTTCATCTAATTATATCTAAAAACTAGCATTCCTTCTACCTCATCAATTAACATTTCCATGAACTGAGCTTTTTAGAGCTCTTTAATTTGAATTCGATGGTTAACATCATTCTAACCTTAAATATTGATAAATCAAATGATCAATATCTCATATGACAAGATCATATGGCCTAAATCAAATCCTCCATGAGCTAACTATCCATAATTCTTTTGATTTTACATTCATTGATCTGAAGGACCATGTAATTTCCAATTGGATCCAATGGTACTAGTTGATCCCATATAATGGCTACTTCACAAGCTATTACTTATGTGGTTTCAATAGCCATTTGGAAGAATTTTGCATGTTATTTGGTAGTAGCTTATAAAATCACCTCCTTAACTTTCTAACTACTATGATCAAACTTTTTTTATAAATGTCCAACCATTATGAATAAGAGGGCTAATGAATATTAACAAAACTTTGAGATCTCAATAGAGTACTATATAATACTCTATTTTAGCAAAATCTCCTAGAAACATATTTCAATTTTGTAGTACTTAAAATTTTATACTCTTCCAACCAAGACAAACATGTAGTAGTTTGCTCAAATCTCTTCATAATTTTGAGCATATTATGCCGTGCTCTATTTATCAAAGAACATAAGAAATTATATGCTTTTATTAGAATTTTTTTTTTAAATGTTTTTTTGTTGTGTGGCTCAACTTGTTAGAAAATGTTAATTTAATTTAATCTAATTAAAGAATTGAGTTGGGCTTGAGCTCAAAAAAATCTTGGGTTATAGTTGCAGCTAAAAAAGCTTGTAGGTTCGAGACAAATGGTAAGGAAAAACTTGAAGTTGTAACTTTTGTAATATTGGTTTTTTTTCCCCATCCTTAGCTGGGGTTGGATGTTGGTTCTTGTTTGAACCAACCATCAAAATATATTGGCATACTTTTCTAATTTTAATTTTTACTTTTTGTTTAAACATTAGAATTAAAAATTATATATAAAAATTTGAATACTAAGGTTTTCTAGAAAGTAAAACTATTTTTGTAAATTAGTTTTTGAAAAATAAATGCAATCCAAAAAAAAACATATTTCAAAACTAACAACACAATTCCCTCTTATGGGGTTCATGCACACTTAATTTACTTCAATTGTTCTTAGAGAGGGTTCCTTACAAACTATTAATCAATTCACTAAGGTGATTGATCATATATGTTTTAGTAACTTTTTTTTAAGTTTACTAAATTTATAACTTTGTTGCTCATTAATTTTAATGTATATCTTACCTTTTTGCATTCTTACCAAAATACATGTGTTTAGTAAATTGTTTGTGATATTAAGTATTTAGTATGACTTTAATTATGACTAAAATTAGAGCAACACTAGGCCAAGGCTTTTATTTCTTTCATACATCATTATTTAAGGGTGAATTTTATTTATATTAAAAAGATAGACTTTTTTTGAATCAATTAACTTAGAACAATGGGAAGTAATCACTAATCCTTCTGATTTACCAAGAGATACATGCACTAATGAGATGAAATTGATTAGAAAACTTAGTAATGACCAAAGGAGAATGACATAATTAAATGCTGGAACACTCCACTACCTTCATTATGGTATATCACCTAATAAATTTAATCAAGTTATGAAGTTACATATTATACATGAAGTTTAGAAGAAATTATAAGTAACTGATGAAGGCACTTCACAAGCTCGAGAAATAAAAATAAATATTCTTACTCATGAGTATGAGATCTTTCAATGAATCTAGGAGAAACAATAAAGAATGTGTTTATGCAATTTATAAATAATACTAACAGAACAACAAATCTTGGAAAAGAGTTTTTTTATTATATATGATTGTAAGAAAAGTGATAGGAATTCTGTTGAAGGAGCATGATCCTCTTACTATGGCTCTAAAGATAGCTAAGGACATAAACAAGCTCACTTTGGATGAGTTACTTGAAGAATGTTTTGAACGAGAATGAGAAGAATAGAAGAGTTAAAGAGGTGGCTTCCATAAAGAAGTAAAGGATAGACTATAGAAAAGAAAAATCATTGGCATTCAAAGTAAGCAAAGATGATTTAAACATCAGATCTATCTCTTTCATGAATTTCAAAGGTTTTTATTTTAAAGGTTTAGCTAAAACTTTGATAAAACATTTTGTAAATAGCTATTGGGGAAAGAAGAAAAGAAGGAAGAATGAGAACCATGTTTCTATGAATGTGGCAAAACGGGCCATGTTAGACTGGAATGTTCGCAAGTCAATGACACGTAAAGGAAGGAAGTCAAAAAGAAGATAATGAAGAAGAAGAAAGCTTTTCAAGCTACTTAGAGTGCATTAGAAGATTTAGACCTACAACTTCAAATAGTGAAGAAGAAGGAATGATATGCTTCATGGCAAAGGATGATGAATCATGAACATCTAATAAAGAGGAAGGGAATGAGGTAAGTTGTTGATCTTGTGAAGTTCATAAGAATAATTACTTAGAAGTTATTAGTGCTTTAACATCTTTATTTTCCACACATAAAACATTGAAAAAATTTTACAAAACAAATTGAACTTCTAGATTTTGTCATGAAAGAAAATGAGAAAGTAAAAATCAAAATACTTCAATTTTGTGATAAAAAAAGCTTCCAGGATTATTTAGAACTCCACTTTGAAAAAGTAAATCACTAATTTAGAAAAAAAAAGAATTATTCCCTTGAACATGGACAAAGTTTTAATGTCTCATATGTTTATTTTTCTAAGTATAAATATATGTGTTCTTTGGACCATGTATATAATGTTTCAAATGTTAAATATTTTTATTGTTGTAAAAATGGCCACACTATCAATGATTATTAAATTAAGAAAAACATTTTTTCAAAGCTTTGCTTTAAATGGGTGTTTGGAATAATAATATGAATACTCTTATAGTGAATGTTACTAGTCAGCCCAAGCTTACCTAGATTCTTAGGGTTAGGGAATAGACATTTTGGATTATTCATAGATCAAAGCTAGTATACCTGTGAATTATGTGTAGAAGTAAGTATACACATTCAAAAAATAAAAATCATTTTTTATTACTAAGTTTAAATTTATAATTTATATAACCATACATAAAGAGTAAATTAAGATCTAGCTCTTAGGTGTTGGATAGTAAATGCTTAAGACTTAAGATAAGAGACAAATCAAATTTTATATGAATAGGATGTAGTCTAAATAGATAAGAACCACTAAAAGAAAATTATAAGAAGAAGATAATCAAAATTAGTGAAGCAGGTGTGCTTAATTTTATGCTTTCAAATATTCTTTTCGTTGATTAAGTAGAAATTAATTTAATTGGTATTAATAAATTATGTTACAATAGGTATTTTGTTAGTTTTGATTCTATATGTTACAAAATTTTAAAAGATGATCAAGTATTATTAGTTGGTAGAAGAAAGGTGGCTCTTATTAAGTTTGATCTATTAGAAGCTAACAAATTAGAATGCATAGTTGCACTTTCAAGTGAGAACACATTATGGTATAGAAAACTAGTTCATGTAGGTTATATTTCCTTAAAATCATTAAACATGCTAGATGTAGTTAGAGGTCTTCCCAAGGCAACATGGATTAGTTGGAAAATGTTTGAATCTTGCAAAAAAAGAAGCAAGATAATTCTTCATTTAAAACTAACTTAACCACTAGTAGACCATTAGAAATAATTTATTTAGACTATTTTGAACACATAAAACCATTGAGTTTAAGTAGAAAGAAGTATGTATTTTTAATTACTCATGTTGTTTTTAGATATAGTTGGGTTGTATTTCATAGTAGATAGATCGGGACATTTGATTCTTTTTTAATTTGATAAGAGTGATAGAACAACAAACCAATATCAAACTAATTTTTAATTAAAGTGATAATTATAGTGAGTTTAAGAATGACAAATTTTATGACTATTGCAAAGGCAAAAGTGTAAAGCATCAATGTACATGTCTTTATACACCTCAACAAAATAGGATTATACAAAAAAAGAATAGGACCTTAATAGAGATGGGTAGATCTATGTTAGTTGAATACAATCTACCAAAATATTTTTGGGTTAAGGAAATTAATACTTATTATATGATAAAAAAAATTAATTTAAGAACAAAACTTAAGAAAACACCTTATGATTTATTTAAAAATAAGAAATCTATGTTAGTTACTTGCTTGTTTTTACGCATAAATGCACCATTCTAAATAAGGAAGAGGCTAACTTGAGCCACTCTATTGAAAGAGCAAGCATAAGAGTTTTCATAAGATACTCCACTTTTAGAAAAGTTTGTAGAGCTTACAACAGAGATACTTGAAATGTAGAGTAAAAAATGAATGTAGTGTTTGATGAGTCTATTCTAAAAAGCAAACACCAAAAATTAAGATTTGGTGATAGAGTCCTTGAAGAACTTAAACTTAAATAAGGATGAAGCTAAAAGAGAAAGTAAAGTAGAAGATGGTTGTAGTCAACTAATTCATAAAGATTAATGGATTAAGCTTTGCATTTGAAAGAATTAATATGAGAGATCTTAATCAATGAGTTTGAACTAGAGTCTTTATTAGAGATAATGGTCAAAACGCATTTGTATATTTCATAAAACCAATATCTATGTTAAAAGCCCTTAAGGATGACCATTAGGCTATAGATATGAACGAAGATTTAGATAAATTTGAGAAAAACCAAGTGTGTGAACTAGTTTTTAGGCCTTGTGATCAATAAGTGATTGGAAACAAATGGGTAGTCCAAAATAAAATAAGTGAGAATGAAGTGATCATTAAAAAACGTGAGACATGTTATTAATGGTTAAAGCCGAGTTGAAGGTATCAATTTTATGGAGGCATTTGTGTTGGTAGTAAGATTAAGGGCCATTACACTTCTCTTAATACATTCATGTCATAAGCATTTTAGATTACTTGAAATAAATGTAAAGAGAGCATCTTTAAATGGTGTAATAGAAGAAGATGTGTATGTAGAAAAACCCCAAGTTTTTAGTCCCCATTAACTTTACGGTGTTAAGCAAGTTCCTCACTCATGGTATCATAGATTGAGTAGTTATCTAATTGATTGAGATTTTAAGAAACAAAAAATAGATACAACATTATTCCTAAAATCTCCATATGTTCTTTTACTTCTTGTACATGTTTATGTTCATGACATAATTTTATGAATCTGAAATGAAATATGTGCAAGGAATTTGTTGACTTAATGTAAGGGGCATTTGACAAGACTATGATGGGTGAGATGAATTTCCTCTTTGGATTAAAAATGAAATAATTAAAAAATGTGATATCTATTTCATAAACTAAATATTTGAAAAAAAAACTATTTAATAAATTTCGTTATAAAAATATGAAACATAGTAATGTTCCAATAAATCACTTATTCCATCTAAATTTAGATGTGGTTGGGAATTCCATTGATCGAAAAATTTGTAGTGGTTTTATTGGATCCCTATTATAAGTCATAGATAGTAGATGAGATATCTTATTTGGCCTTTCATTGTATGCTAGACTCCAACCAAATCCTAAGAAAAATCATGTAAAGGTGGCTATATCATTATTCAAATATTTAAAAGCCACATTGAACATAGGATTTTTATACCTTACAAGTACTCTTTCATGTGATCTTATAGGTCACAAAGATTGAGACTTTGCAGGCTCTATGATAGGTAAGAAAGGTACCTCAAGTGCATGTTAATTCCAAGAAAATTATCTAATTTCATGGTAATGCAAGAAGCAAATTGTGTATCCCTATTGACCACAATGGCTGAGTATGAAGTAGCCAAAAGCTGTGTTGTTCAAGTGTTATAGTTAATATAAAAACTTCAAAACTATACTTTAGACATCTCACATATTGTCATTAGAATTTATAATACTAGTTCATTGGCCTAAGCAAAAAACAAAGTTCATCATTCAACTTCTAATCACATAAATGTAAGATTTATGTTATTAAAGATCATGTAGCTAAAGGCTTAATAGAATTTGAATATATTCCTACCAAGCAAAAATTGTTAGACATATTCACTAAATCAATTCACACAATTTAATTTGAAATCTTAAGAAAACAACTATGTAATTTAACTATGTAAATTGTACCTCATTTTTTGCCAAAGGGGGACAATGATGATGGTTTATATAAGATTTGGATTAGTCACAAAGCGTAGAGGATATATAGTAAGGGTGTTTATGTAGTAAGGGGAAGCATACATTCTTCTTTTTTAATACCTCATACAATGATAATATTTCTTAAACATATGCTCTGACTTGTCATTATTTTATCTAAATATTTATGTCTTTTCATCATCAAAAGGGGGAGATCATTTATTTATTCATATGTTTGATATGTCAAGCCATTTTTTAACTTAGAAGTTAGCTACATTTAGATCTACAATCTTGAAGTTCATTTAACCTTATGATTTGAGAGGACTTATCCATGGGTAAGATTTTCTTTCCTTATGTTTTACAATTCCTCTACCTCTTCTTTCTTACACCACATTATTCCTCCTTTTCTTTGTTTGCCATATAGGATAGAAGTTATCTTATGTTTTTAGCTAATTAGGTAATACATCTTATATATAAAATACCATAAATCCTTAATCCATCTTAATAAGATCCATGACTAGTACTAGGTCATACTAATCACTTTGTCCAAATCCTTTAATCCTAATGCAAGCTCCTCTACTAAAGTTGTTTCCAAATTTAGGTGTATAGAACCATAATTTTGATACTTCAAATTAAAAGAAACTAAAATAAAGATCTAGTTTATTTTGTTCTCCATTATACGATGTACTAAATCCCCCTTTGATAAACTATTAATTCCTTTAACCTTGACTATTCCATTCTATTACTTGTGCATGATAATATGCTATACACATATTTCTCATTAAATTAAGGTTGTGTCTTTTCTAAGGATATTTTCTTAAAATGCTAGTATACCCATTTTGTGTAAGCCTTTACATATTTTCTAAGGTAAGGAACCCTTTGTTTTACATAAAAACCTAGAAGCATATAAGGATAATAACAAGGAAGTAAATATCCACCAAGCATGCAAATAGAATTTGGACAAAGATCTATCACTCTTTCTTCTTAAAGCTATGATTTTACATGTTGAACTTTTCCTATCATGAAGGTTATCGAGTTATCATATTTCCATTTTGTAGTTAAAACATATGCTCATCTTTACTTCAAATTTCCTTCATGAATAAAGCATGTATTTTATAAATTTAGTTAATTAGAAATTGTGTAATATGCTTGGCTAAAACTCCATTATGCTATTGCGAAATTGTGCTTGAAATTTCCCAAGTTCTTGTTATAATATAAATAATTATAATATTTTCAAAACATGTTTAAGTGAAGACATTGAATTGTTGCAATTATTTTATGTTGTAATCGAAAGAAACTATGTGGCTAAAACTTGCTATGCAAAAATGAGTTATTTCATGGCTTTACATTTTGAAAACAAGATCTTAAATGTCCAAATTATTGATGATGTTACTACTTTTGTGGTTAAATGTAGCTTTTTATTATGTGACTTTCCCAAAAGAAATGAATTTTTGTGAACACGAAAGAGGCCTTCATTACTCTTGAAAGACAAAATTGTTTAAGGGATGTCAACTTCCATAAATAAATTAAGTTTTCAATGAAATGCAATTTGGATGTTGAGATTTCTATTTTATAATTTTTAGTAATTGTGATAATTGAGTAAAGTAAATTTATATTGTGATTTTGATTATAATATGAAATTCTTGATAGAAATACTTCTTGAATGTCAATGCCCTAAATTTTTTAATTAAGCTCTAATTTATGCAAACGATAAGTACATGTATCATCATGCATAAAATTTTAAATTTGAGGTTATGTTTTTAGTTTGAAATATCAAAAAAAACTATGATACCATGAAATTTTGTTGTCTTAAGTAAATTAATATCAAGCATCAACATGATGATATGTTTTGAGTTTTCATTTTGAATGTTGTTATTGTAAGGCTTCTTATTATGGTAATTATGATGAAAACTAAAAATTGCCATGCAAAGGCTTCGACTAAAAAGCTTGACGGGAATTGGTGGACTATAAAAGAGTCTAAATTTTGACCTTTTTAGGTTCAACGAAGATGAGATTAGGAATTAAATATTAAAAAAAGGCTAACTGGTACATTTCATTAACTCAAACTAAGTCTAAGGGCCTATTGTGGTTGCCCAAGGGGACCTAAGGATTGGTTTTAAATTGTTGGAGATACAAAATTTAAATGCATTAGGTTTGAAATCTCAATGTTGTTTATTAAAAATATGACTATTTAAGATATGGAATTTAAATACCTAAGGTTTAAAATTGAATACTGGATAAGGTTAAGTACCCAAGTAATGCTAGTGGTGGTTAAAAGTAAGCATTGACTTGAAAATAACTTAGAAGAGGTTAACAATTGTACAATAACTAAGCATAAATTAAGATAAAATAACTCCTAAGGTCTACAATGTTTGCACAAGAAAATAAGAAAGATAGAAATTTGGATTGGAATAAGGATATCAAATGGTTGGTGAGGCCTTGAGAACACTACATTAAAGGCTATGATTTCATGAGGCTTTACATTAGACAATGGATTACGGTTGGTTGAAATAGAAAGCTCAAGTTTGGCCATAAAAGAGGTGTTAAGAGAGGCTAAAGGGGCTGATGGCTCTATTTGACTTTGGGAAAACACTAATCTAGTCTATATTATTTGGTAGGATCATGGGTAGCCCTAAATTTGACTATTTGCCAAGGATTAGTGTTCTAAAAGGTAATTTGGAATGTATATATGGCTTATAAGAGGCCTTTTTATGAATGTGATGGTTCAAGTTTTCCTATTAGGCATGAGAGTCATGAGTGGAGCTTATGTCAATCAAGGATTGAAAAAAGTGCCTTGACATTAAGTAATTTTGCAAAGACCTTTTAGCATGAGTGAGTGCTCAGTTGATTTTCTATGTGGCCTAGAAGATTTTAATAAAAGTTCTTAAATGGGCTAATTAGGATTTGTTGGAAACCCTTGGTAAGCCTAGGTTGCTATTAGCATTTTTAGAAAACTGTAGATTATTTTTATAAATGATTAAGGCTTTAGAGAAAGCTCTAAGCTTATCTTAGAGGATGGGTTGGAGTTATAGGAAATGTCTAATGAACCTCTAGATGTTAGATGATGAAACCATATCAAATGTTGTTAATTTATAAGGAATTCTACATTTGTGATGGCATAGCTTATCATGCAATAAAACATTGATAATAGCCCACCATCAAAAGTTAGGCCAGTAAGATATACCAGAATGTAAGACTCGTACTAATTTGGTTTTTGTGGTTGAGAATCATATGCTTGTTTAAGATCAATTGAAGGTCACAGACTTGCTTGTCATATAATAGGGAGTGCCATGAATTTTTTAAGATTCTTAGAGTCACCTACAATTAGTCACTTGAATGCTAGAGCCTTAATGATTGGCTACTAGAACATGTGCTAAGGATCCTAGGGGTACTTTGTTCTATTGATTAACAAGACCTCAAAAGAGACCATAATACAAGTCACTTAGTAAAGTTCTACATCGCTATTAAGGAAAATTAAGGACCCATGGGGTAGCCCCAATTGATTGGATTTCTATAATGAAGTGACAAAGTTGTGATGAGATAGGAGTCTAGAACATGCCCTATGGACATCATGGGTATGAAGCAATTGCCAGACAAAACATAGGTCACTAATCATCTAATATGTTACATCTTAGAATTAAGATGTCATAGAGACTTGTAATAACCTGATGAGCATTTGGATGGGACCCATGATTATGGGTTTCTGCTTCTAATTAACATGGTAAGTTGAGATATCTTTTATATTATCACTAAATATAGTAATTTTATTCTTTATTATATATTATATATTATTACATTATTATTTTTATAGGAAAACTTGAGGATTCTCATTTAATCATGGCTCACTTCCCTCCCTTATGTCTCTATAGGTGAAAAGGGATAGGAGTTATCATAAGAGTTAAAAATGGTGCATTAGAGTCAACACAATAGAAGATTATTCATTACTTAGCATTTTATGATGTTATAATGTTCTATTCATACATAGCATTATCATTTACATTTGTGTGACTTTGGATTGTATGGAACTATTGTAATGGACATTGAAATCTTTATTTTTAAATTTGATGTGATAGGCTTTGACTTTTGGATAGCTTTATTGTTTATGAAATGATTTATTTAATACCATGGATTTTTATAGATATGCTTTATCACAAGTAACCAACTTTTCTTTCTTGCCATGGACAAGTTAGTACATATTAGCAAGTTCCTTAACATGGACTGAACTAGTTCATGAGTCAACTGGGGGTAACTATTTGGTTTGGGGACAAGGTTCAACATTTGAGGCACACCTAAGAATGATGATCAGATTGGGTGATTCCTACTCTCAATATTAATATCATGCCTAAGGAATGAAAGGTTGCTAGTGAAATACATTGACAAGTGCATTGTTTTGGTTGCTCACAAAGATGAAGAAAAAAATTAAAAAGCTTGTGCCTTAAGTTCTTTATTTCGATAAAAATTTCATAATTTTCCATCATTAATTGGCATCCTTAATAATTCCTCTTATGGAATAAGACTATGATTAAAATATTATTTTTTAATTAATAAGTTTTTGCTTATTCTTTTATGACCAAATTATATAAATTCCATTGAAATTATTACCATTATATTCCATATAGTTTATTGTTTCATATTTGACATTCATCTCCCTTGTTTGGAATATTGTTTACAAAATAGTCATTATCACTCATTACAAAAACTAACCAACTACAATGATTTATCAAAAAATGAGAATGGAAATTAAGCTATAACTTAATAGTGAGGCTTTTTAGATGCTACAATATTTTGCTATGTAGTTCTTAATAATCATATTCCATAGATGAATGGAAGTTAGCATCTATGTGTGGGCTATCATCCTATATACTTGTCCATGATAAACTATTAGTTTCTAATGTCAAGCATCAATAATCAGCACTATATGATGGCTAGAGTTGTCATTCACTCCAATTTTAAATAAAGTATGCATACAAAAAGACTTTAGTGAATTTCACACCAAGCAATTTTTTTTAAATCCCATGTTGTAGTCCTACCTATGCATTAGATGACACACTTAGCTAGCAACTTCTACTATCCATGCATGATGTTAAAGTTGGAAGTTGTGATCCTCTAATTTAATAATCTTAGTTATAGTTATCATCTTCAATAAATCATGTTTCTCCATTAATTACTCTAATAACTAATTGAAGTATGCTTTACCCTAACTGTATGTGACCAAACAAGATACATGGATAAGAAAATGGTACTTATAAGCAAACATGCCAACAACTTGTCTTTTAATCCACATATAATCCTTGATGCCAAAATATACCAAATAAAAGGAATAAGAAAATATGTATTAAGCTAACAACTTAGTACATTAACCATTTGATAAAAACATGGTAACCAAGAAATGCTCATGTCTTTTGAAGAAGTAGATAGATGACCATTTCAAAGAAAATTATCATGTATTAGACTACTAAGAACCAATACTACTAAATGTGTATAACTCCTTACACCTACTTATAATGGAAGGGCTGTGTTGGAAATTGTAATGGTATGCTATATAAATCTATAGTAGTAACATGTATAAAACTAACTTCATAAAGTAAAGCACAACTTAGTTACATATGTTAATAAAATATAATGTCATACAAAAGGGCCCTAGCTACAAAACCTAGGATACAACCATAATAGAACTACACAAATTCTAAGAATATTAACTATTCACATAACTATTAGAACTTCACTAAATTCTAAAATCTCATAATCACATGATGGAATAATAAGACTAATGTAAAACCACTATATTGGCATTCCCTTTAGGCTTATAGTAGTCCTAGCCCCAAATCCAATACTACGAAATACGAACGAACCCCATCAATACATAATCTACCACATCCATGTTCTTACAAGAGTCCATAATAAGCAAGCAACACTTGACCATAGTGGGGAGTCTAGTTAGTAACTCAATAATCTAGGGAACCCAATCATGCAAAATGTTACATTCATAAAGCTATCTCTTTATTCATTCAAATTATGTCTTGATCATGCACACACAACCCATCAAATAATATATGGATTATGTGGTGTGAGCAACTAGTTATTGATATTATTAGCAACTTTTATTAATAAATACCTTTTAAGGTAAACTAGGAGAACATAGATTAGGATATATATATACATTTCTATTGTATATGCAAAACATACTAGAAATCAAAGAAAATCATTATGGTTAGAACTAGAGCTCCACTGGCACATTTCAGTACGAAAACATTGGTTAGTTGTTGGGGACTTTGATGGCATTTCAAATGTAGGCAAATACTATGGAAATGTGAACCAAGATGTAATGGTAATTCAAGGCTTCCAATCCTTTATTAATAACTCTTATTAATTTAATTATATGTACATGAAAGGCCTTTCAATTTAAATGACAGAAGGAGCAACGGTATTATATCTATGGGGCTAGATAAACTACTATCCAACAAAAATGGCTTAAATTATTTATTTGCTTTATAATACATAATCTTAGTAGGGAAACAATTCATCATGCACCAATTCTTTTACAATTGTACTATGCCACCTGAACACAATCTTGTTAATTTAGATCTCTACACTTTTTGTTTAAGCACCATGCATTCAATGAAATAATAAAACATAATTTGAAACTTCTTATAAAACTATTAAGGATGTACAAATTTGGTGCTAAACTAAGAATTCTCAACATGTATCTCAAAAAATCGAATAACAACATTGTCGGAAACATCTTTGAGAATAGTACAATAGTAAAAGTTTAGAATAAAAAAAGTAGACTTGTTCTATTATCAAGCTCAAGTGGTACTATATCATAAATAGAAGGCAAGTGCTAAGTGGTTGAAGGAAGAAAACTCAAATTAAAAATATTTTCACTCATCAGTATATTCGTAAAGTGCAAAGCTTTAATTAACAAAATTCAAAACAAGGATTCAAGGAGGATTAAAGATAATGAATAGATAGCTAAAGAGGCCATTCAAAGCTTTCAAAATTTATGATCAACCTTTAGAGGAAATTATATCTAGAGAGCTTCTCAAAGGTTCCAACACAACTTACCATCTCTTATTAATAGAGAACAAAATGAATCATTCCCCAAAAAAGGTTACCAAGGAAGAGCTCAAGTGTGTAGTGCAAGGACTTAATGTTGAGAGTAGTGTAGGCTTAAATTGATTAATTGGTCAATTTTGCAAAAAAAATGTTAGGACATTATCACAACAAATCTTGTACTAGCCACCCAAGAGTTTTTTAATAAGGACCCAATTCTGCCATCCATAAAAAGAATATGTACCATCCAAAGTCAAAAATCATAAACTATATGATCATTTAATGACATTATGACAATCAATTTGTACAACTTTGTTAGTAAGATCTTCACCAAAATTGCTTACTAAAAGAACTACAAAAATAGTACAAGAGATAATATCCCTTGAATAGCCTACATTTATTAAAGAGAGAAACATTCATGACAAATTTAATATATCAAAGAGTTGAATTAATAAATAAATAGTGGTAATTTGGTGATCTCAATTGTGAATTTTTTATCCAATATATTAGATACATTTGAATTCCATACTAATTTCATACATCTAAATAAAAACTACCTCATTTTAGTAGATATTTGATCATTATTAATGGAATCCTATGTCTTTTTTTGGAATCTACAAGTCTGAAGTAAGGAGACCCAATCTCATTTGCTTTATTAAGAATGTACATGAGGACTTAAGTCATGGAATAAGGAACATAAATTCTAGTGGTCAAATGAACAATTTCTTGACTAAAAGATGTTGTACACCTATTACATATCTCTTATTTGTGGGCCACATCTTTAGCTTCATAGTAGTAAGAAATAATTTTTGAAATTTATATTTTATACCTAATTAAACAAATGTCAGGTTAGAGAACTAATTATCAAAAAAAAACATATCTATTATATTAGATAAATCTAATAACAAGAAGGTAAACTTAACTAAGACTCAAAAAGGCTTTGTGAAATGATCTTCACCTTTCAAAATATCTTAGAATCAAGGTCTTTAATGGGTGAAATGAAGCATCAACATACTGATACATCATCGATAACATATAAACAGAGGTGATTGGATCGAATAAGAAATGTTTATCAAAAGTATGCTAAATTCTATACCCACTAACCTTTTAATGGTATTGGATAGACCAAAAGCTATTGTCAAATGAATCAAAATGTCAATGGTAAAATTCTTCAAGAAAACCCTAAACAACCATAATTGTTTATATTGGAGCTCTTGGTTGAAAATATTTATCTCATTCGAGAAAACTAGCTTTAATGTTAAAAATATTGCCATTAAAATCAAGGTGTTTGCCTATGAACTTGGTGATTATTAGTCAATTCTAAATCATTGTGGGAGGCATTCTTGAAATGAAGTTATAAACACACCAAACAAAAGTGGTAAGTAACAACAAGGATAGCTACTAGAATGTTTGTTGCCTTCTACACAAATAAAGAATGTTCAAGTTATGGACCATCCAAACTAATACAAATAATACTATGATTATAAAAAATAACATTAAGTTAGAATACAACATCATAATACAGACTACTCTACAAAGCTCAAGCAAGATTAGAAACGTATAATTTGAAGTAGCAACTTGAATATGCCATTGTTATTCTTCAATTAAGAAAACTTTTATTGCATTTATGTCAAGAGTTTGTTTAAATTAGTAATTTAATAATGAATTATTGCTAAACAATGGATGTTAAATTTCAAACATTGATTCAAAAAGACATAGGTAGATTGGAATCAGACTTCACCCATGAGAAAAATGACTCACTAAGATTTTAAGGTCGAATATATAGAATTGAAATGTCTTTAAAAGATAAAAAAATAATAAAAACAAAAATTCTTAAAATTATGGAAATGAATACTCAATAAAATAAAGCACATCAAGACTAGTCTGACGACATTTGTTTCATCTAGAACATACCTTATTTGAAATTACTATGACTTAACAAAATAATAAATAAAGATTAATTATTATTTAAAATTTTATTAAATATATATTAAAGTTGAAATGTGATATATCAAAGTAATTTAAAATAATAAAATCAAAGTGAAGTAAAAGTCAAATGAGAGGAGATGTAGAGTTTCTTTATAATATAAACAAATCAAAATATAAAATTTTAAAAAATAACATAATTTGTATGGTAATGTGCACTCCAACACAATAAAGAAATCCAATGTAACATTTTTTTATTATTAATTTAGATACAAATCAAAATATCTCATGAAGCATGCCAAAACTATTTGTTATGCCCTTGTGTTTGATGAGTCAAGCATAAATGTTTATATCACATATGAGCTTACTTTAAGTGAAATTGTTAACATTCAATTAAGTCAATTCATGAACTTTAAATGTCTAAAATAGTGGTCTTCAAGGCTCTTGGAGTCATGGCAAGCTTCAAGGAAATTGAAGACATGTATTACTTGTATTTCTCTTTATTTTTCTTGAATTTGATATGTCTAATTTTGAGATGATGTGGCACTAGTAGTATTAATATTTGAAAATATTATAAGTTTAATAATTTTTGAATTTTGATGTTTGGGCCAAGCATTATTGATTAAAAGTATAGACATTGCTATTTGAGTTTTTAAAATTATTTAGGAATTATTTTTCATGAATTTCTTTTCATAGTTACTTAGGACACTTGCAACACTATCATAATATAAGATTATTTAGGTACACTTATATTCAAAATTTTGGCACAAAAATTCCCACAAAACACTACAAAACTACTTTAGCCTCGGGATTTTTCACTGTAGCATTGGGCGGGTCGACCCGACCCATCCACTGGTCCGTCTAGGCCTTAGGGATTTAAAAAAAAATAAAACTTGTTTTATAGACTTGAAAGGGGAGAGCATAGCCCAAAGGCAACGGAAGAAGGCCGAAAGGAAACCTGAATCGAACAGTACAAAATTAGCATGCAAGAAAGCTAAACGGAACAACATGAAATCAAGTCAACCAAGACCAAGTAATCAAATCTTGGTCAAAGAAGGGGGAGCCAACCACAAATGGCTCGAGAGTCATATGAACTGGAATCCTTATAGAGAACAATGGCACATAATTTGGGGGTGTTGGAAACTTGCGTGTTACAAGAGGGGGGGGGTGAATTGTTCCTTTTACAATTTTTTAAACAATTTGTAAGTTAATTACAATAGTAAAGAGAAATTATGAGCAATAAAGTAAAGAATGAAAAGCACACACAATTTCAAGTGGTTCGGCAAAACCTTTGCCTACATCCACCCCTAGCTGACCCAGCCAGGCTTCACTACTAAACACTGCCTTTTGCCTAACAGGCGGGTAGGCCGAAACCCTCACAACAACCAATCAACTCAACTGGTACCAACCAAATACAATCAACAGCAGCAAGACACGCTGCACACTCACAGCAACAAAGCTGTTATAATTTTGGCAAGAAAACAGATTTCAGCTTTCAAGTAAAAGTTTTACATCAACTTGTACCACAATCCTTTAATCTTAATTTGTGACACAACTACTAAACAAGTATTAAAAATGTTTAACTAAAACTATTCAACAATATAAATTTCGTTAAAAAAAAAAAAAATTATTTGGAGCTCTTAAATATAAGTCCTTGTGTACTTAGAGCTCATACTTAACAATTAAATCTAATTAATTAAACTTAAGATAATTAAACAAATCACTTTTCAAACCGCAGCTTAAAAAAAACGCACTTCTGAATGCGCTTCAAAACAGGACTACGCGGCTCTGAACGCGCTTTCCAAACAGGACAATGCTCAAATCGCGTTTGCGAGAGGCGTTGTTCTGTTTTAGACGGAAGAGTTGTTTCGGAGGTGATTTGGTCTGAAATTCGACGCAATAGAAATTCGACACTGATAAGTTGTATTCCGAAAAGCTAATAGAGATTCCAAGGCGTGTAACAACATTCAAATTTCGTGAAGATTGGTCCGAAAAATCAAGATTGGCGAAGCTTGGATAACGGAAAAGATTTGCAGTAAATTCAACCTCAATCTAAGTAGCTAAGCAGAGTATGAGATGTAGTTGAGTAAGCAATTGTAAAGTAGAAACGAAAAGAGATGAAACCGTGCAAATTTGAAGCGAAAGGAACGCGTTTCGTTTCGGTTCGAGAAGGCTGAGGAAGACGATGAAACAGTAATTCCAGTGATTTTTGTTCGTCTTTGCAGGGATTTTTCTAGTTCTTTTTCTAGCTGAAATCCCTCGAATTCAATCCTTCTTATAGAAGGAGATCGAGCAATTGAACGTTAGTTTCAACGGCTAGAAGAGGAGAAGAAAATAATTTTTAAAACATATAGCCGTTGCGCTGGAAAAACAGGAAAGGAAAGCCGAAAAACAGAAAATGCTTTTTAGTCCCACATTGCCTGTTGGTAGGGAGAAATAGCGCATATATTAGTTCACCTTTCTTTTGCCTTCAGCCGAAAATATTGGGGTTGGCTGCCCCCAGGTGCGGTTGGGAAGTCATTACCCAACCCGACCTGTTTAGAGCATAACGGGTCAAGTATGACCCGAACCCGAATTAGGAACTCTGGCTTGTGTTTGCGCCCTTCTAATCGTCCCCTTAGGTTCTCGCCTGGCCGGTTCGGCTTGGTTCCGGTTCTGCGTTAACCGAACCCTTTAGGTTCTCGCCTGGCCGGTTCGGCTTGGTTCCGTTGGTTCCAGTTCGGCGTTAACCGAACCCTTTTTGCCCCGGTTTGGCGTAAAGCGAAATTTTTAATTAAATCGGAAATAAAATTTTGAAAGCTTTAATACTTGCGAAAATAGTCGAAAACGCTTTAATAAATAATAATAATTATATTTTTATTTAAACCAAAATAAATATGGTGTAAAATGTTGATTCTACAAGTCAAGGACTTGAGAAGCATATGAATCTCAAAAATGCAATCCTAAGTGTGTCACATATTGATTAACAGGATGGGTTTAACAATCTAACCTTGATAATGTAGTATATGAAAATCTCCAAGTGGTTTTGCCACGCCGTAAGGAGAACCTGATTGACTCTCATGAGCTGACGTTTGAGAGTCGTTCTTGAGCCATGCCACTAATGAACTTTGACAATGCTTTTCATGTGGATCGCTCCATGGATTAATCGACCAAGCTCTCCAATCTCCTAATCCCTGTAAGCACTTGAGAAGCATGATCTGAAATACACTCAACCAATCATTAGTAACATTAGTACAATGGTTTTGTACTCATCAAACTCATGGAGCACAAAGGGGTTCAACAATCTCCCCCTTTTGATGATGACAAAACCATTGATTAAGAAGTTATATGTTTCACATAAAATTACTCCCCCTACATTCATGCTCCCCTTCAAGGTATGCAATATAGATAAATTAACTAACAGTTATAAAGGATGCATGAATGGATTAATATTTTCTCACATATCTCTCCCCCTTTTTGTCATAAATCAAAAGATGTTAATTTTAACATGTTGATTAAGATCTAGCATGAATAATAGAAGCTTGGTAGCAAACCAAAATATTATTAAAATGTTTTAAGCAAAGTGTAGTAGGAAAGCAATTACTCCAACTTCTAAATGGGAAAATTTATATAATTATATTAATGCTTAATACTTACTCAATTTTTCTCCTAAATTCAGTTGTGAGAACTTCAACATTTCTTATACAATTTTTGGAATAACACATTATGTATTTATTGCTACATTCTCCCCTATAATTATCAAACCAAGTGTTATGACATTTCTTGGGTTTTATATTTTAGTAAATAATCTAAAAGCTCAATACACATTGGATTGTATAAGAAGACTATCAAATAAGCCTTTGAACATATAACTTTACTAATTCACTTTGAGCTCACTCTTAAATATTAAAAAGACATCAATAATGATTCTATCATCTAATCCATCACTATTATTGATTGAAGAATAACCATATGTACTATAGAAGTAAATCACACTAACTTTTCATCTCTATATTTCTAGGAGCAGATTTCGAATCTAATCTTGCTCCTAAATATATTAATTGTTTTTATACGAATTGATGAAAATTTTAATAATAAAGACCAATGAAATACCTAAGAGTTTTATCTTTTAATTTTCTATTTATAATCCTAAACGAAAATTCAATTCAACTTTATCATAAGCACCAAGTTTTAAAATTAATTTCAAAGCTACAAAATGATTTAACCATAACCTCAAAAGTCTTACTACATTTTAATTTTCAATTACTAATCACAAGACTATTAAATCATGATTCATAATGAAAATCTTATCAACTCACTCATGGTCTTGACTTCTTCAAAACTATTTATTTCTTCAAAATTACAATGGTGTACATTACCTAACAATTTTAAAAGATATGATATTGATCAATATAAAATCTAAGAAGATAGTCATTCTATCCTACTCTAAGTAATCTAAGGACCGCATACATTTTGCAAGTGAGTCACATCCAAACTCACAAAGCAAGGTTTGTCTCCATTGGTCCTACTTATGGAGACACACCATCACAACTATCTATGATTTAATTTTTGAAACCCAAGCCATCTTGAGTTCTGAAGTGATAGTGTGTGAAGTAGATGATTTTATAAAACTATTTTTAACATGGATGCCTTTAGGAATCCATACATATTTGTCTTGTTTTGAAATGATAGACTTCCTAATGAGGCAATCTAAAGAGATGTGTCCAAGTCCAGTACAGTAATTGCATACAACAGAAGATCTAGCATGAGAATAAGATGTATGTAAAGTAGAACTATGTGATGTCTTATTTTCATGAATATATGATCTCTTCAGTCTATACTTATCATGCAAACATCTATTATCACTTAACACATGACTATTGGATAAGGCATGATGGGACAAGTGTGTAGACAATTTTGCATGTGTAGAAATACAAGATGAAACATTAGTTGTAACATGCTGATGACTAGTATTCTTCTTCACAACATAAGATTAGTGAACATGATAAGGCACATGTGAATGAACATGAGAAGTAGAGGCAATTGAAGATGTATCAATAAACTTAGCCTTTAAATCAACTAGTTCTTTTTCAAGCATATCAAAAGTAGCTAATTTTTCCTTAAGCAAGGAACTTTCTTTTCTTAAGCATTCATTCTCAGAAGTTAAAACATCAATATGCTTAGATAATTCAACTTCATAATCCTTCCTTGATTCTTGCAAACATGAAACATTAGAAATATGCACTTGCACTTGACTAGTTAGAGAAACATTTTCTTCTTTAAGTGCAACACATTGTTCATGCAATTCACTTATCCTAGATTCTTGTTTAGTACAAATTTTTTTAAGATCAAGATACTTTTTGCTCAAGTTTTTATATTCAATTGCTAACTCCTCAAAACATTCTAACAAATCATCACTAGATTCAGAAGCATATTCATTAGAAGAACAACTAATATTTGAAATATTTTTACCTCCATGATTTCCTTTTGAAATGAGTTTCTTCTTCTTCTTCTTCTTTTCCTTCTTCTTATGGTTCTTCTCCTTCTTTTTATCATCATCACATGCTTGGAGTTGAACTTCACCATACAACCTGTCTAATTCCTGCATCATCTTAAAACTAGATGTGAAGGTACACACTTTAATACCAATTTCTTGAGATACTGCACAAAATAAGTAATTCACTCCCTTAGCATTCAATTGAAGTGACATTCTTGATCTATCACTATTATCTTGAGGAACTACAAATGGATGAACAAAGTAATCCCAAACATTATAATCAGCATTCATAATAAAACTTTTAAAAGCATTTTTCCAAATATTATAGTTGTCACCAACAAACAAAGGAGGACAATCCATAGCAATTTAGAAGTGATAGCCAAATAAAATCAAAAAACAATAATTAAACTTCTTTTGCAACTAAATCGATAAAACACTATAATTAAGAACACAATTCAACAACCACTAAAGGAATAAGATTTGAATCTTCTCTTAGGAATTGCTTCCCTCGATATAACCCTCTCTGATACCAATTGTTGGAAACTTGCGTGTTACAAGAGGGGGGGGGGTGAATTGTTCCTTTTACAATTTTTTAAACAATTTGTAAGTTAATTACAATAGTAAAGAAAAATTATGAGCAATAAAGTAAAGAATGAAAAGCACACACAATTTCAAGTGGTTCGGCAAAACCTTTGCCTACATCCACCCCTAGCTGACCCAGCCAGGCTTCACTACTAAACACTGCCTTTTGCCCAACAGGCGGGTAGGCCGAAACCCTCACAACAACCAATCAACTCAACTGGTACCAACCAAATACAATCAACAGCAGCAAGACACGCTGCACACTCACAGCAACAAAGCTGTTATAATTTTGGCAAGAAAACAGATTTCAGCTTTCAAGTAAAAGTTTTACATCAACTTGTACCATAATCCTTTAATCTTAATTTGTGACACAACTACTAAACAAGTATTAAAAATGTTTAACTAAAACAATTCAACAATATAAATTTCGTTAAAAAAAAAAAAAATTATTTGGAGCTCTTAAATATAAGTCCTTGTGTACTTAGAGCTCATACTTAACAATTAAATCTAATTAATTAAACTTAAGATAATTAAAGAAATCACTTTTCAAACCGCAGCTTAAAAAAAACGCACTTCTGAATGCGCTTCAAAACAGGACTATGCGCCTCTGAACAAGCTTTCCAAACAGGACAATGCTCAAATCGCGTTTGCGAGAGGCGTTGTTCTGTTTTAGACGGAAGAGTTGTTTCGGAGGTGATTTGGTCTGAAATTCGACGCAATAGAAATTCGACACTGATAAGTTGTATTCCGAAAAGCTAATAGAGATTCCAAGGTGTGTAACAACAATCAAATTTGGTGAAGATTGGTCCGAAAAATCAAGATTGGCGAAGCTTGGATAACGGAAAAGATTTGCAGTAAATTCAACCTCAATCTAAGTAGCTAAGCAGAGTATGAGATGTAGTTGAGTAAGCAATTGTAAAGTAGAAACGAAAAGGGATGAAACCGTGCAAATTTGAAGCGAAAGGAACGCGTTTCGTTTCGGTCCGAGAAGGCTGAGGAAAACGATGAAACAGTAATTCCAGTGATTTTTGTTCGTCTTTGCAGGGATTTTTCCAGTTCTTTTTCTAGCCGAAATCCCTCGAATTCAATCCTTCTTATAGAAGGAGATCGAGCAATTGAACATTAGTTCCAACGGCTAGAAGAGGAGAAGAAAATAATTTTTAAAACATATAGCCGTTGCGCCGGAAAAACAGGAAAGGAAAGCCGAAAAACAGAAAACGCTTTTTAGTCCCACATTGCCTGTTGGTAGGGAGAAATAGCGCATATTTTAGTTCACCTTTCTTTTGCCTTCAGCCGAAAATATTGGGGTTGGCTGCCCCCAGGTGCGGTTGGGAAGTCATTACCCAACCCGACCTGTTTAGAGCATAACGGGTCAAGTATGACCCGAACCCGAATTAGGAACTCTGGCTTGTGTTTGCGCCCTTATAATCGTCCCCTTAGGTTCTCGCCTGGCCGGTTCGGCTTGGTTCCGGTTCTGCGTTAACCGAACCCTTTAGGTTCTCGCCTGGCCGGTTCGGCTTGGTTCCGTTGGTTCCGGTTCGGCGTTAACCGAACCCTTTTTGCCCCGGTTTGGCGTAAAGCGAAATTTTTAATTAAATCGGAAATAAAATTTTGAAAGCTTTAATACTTGCGAAAATAGTCGAAAACGCTTTAATAAATAATAATAATTATATTTTTATTTAAACCAAAATAAATATGGTGTAAAATGTTGATTCTACAAGTCAAGGACTTGAGAAGCATATGAATCTCAAAAATGCAATCCTAAGTGTGTCACATATTGATTAACAGGATGGGTTTAACAATCTAACCTTGATAATGTAGTATATGAAAATCTCCAAGTGGTTTTGCCACGCCGCAAGGAGAACCTGATTGACTCTCATGAGCTGACGTTTGAGAGTCGTTCTTGAGCCATGCCACTAATGAACTTTGACAATGCTTTTCATGTGGATCGCTCCATGGATTAATCGACCAAGCTCTCCAATCTCCTAATCCCTGTAAGCACTTGAGAAGCATGATCTGAAATACACTCAACCAATCATTAGTAACATTAGTACAATGGTTTTGTACTCATCAAACTCGTGGAGCACAAAGGGGTTCAACAGGGGGATATGGTACTAACTTCCCATCCGATTGTCAATGTCAAAGAAGACAGAAGAGCTAGCACGATCAGGCAGCTGAGGTTAACGAAGGCAAAAGGGCAAGTGCGATCTGACGGCTTAAGTTAATCAAGGTAAAATGCGGCAAGTATACAAAAAAACGACAAGCAAGAGCTTCGAACCTGAGGCATATTTGCAAGACGTTGCGGAACCACTATAGTAAGTTTCAAGTAATTTCTAGACAC
>JAIUJO010000045.1:3261297-3263797 GCA_023846275.1 Vanilla planifolia
TTCTTATTCTACTTCTACCTCTTTATCTTCTTCATCATCTTCTTCTTTTTTATCTTCTTCTTCTTCTTCTTCTTCTTCTTCTTCTTCCTCATCTTCTACTTCTCTTTTTTCTTCTTCTTCTTCTTATTCATCTTATTCTCCTTCTTTTTTTTTTCTTCTTCGCTTTCTGCTTCTTCTTCTTCTTCTTCTTCTTCTTCTTCTTCTTCTTCTTCTCATTCTTCTTCTTCAAATTCTTCTTCTTCTTCTTCTTCTTCCTCTACTTCTTCTTCTACTTCTTCTTCTTCTTCTTCTTCTCTTCTTCTTCTTCATCTTCTTCTTCCTCTACATACTCTTCTTCTTCTTCTTCTTCTCCTTCTTCTTCTTCTTCACCGTCTCCTTCTTCTACCTTTTTTTTTTCTTCTTCTTCTTCTTCAATTTCTTGTCCTTATTCTGCTCCTTCCTCTTCTTCTTCATGATCTTCTTCTTCTTCTTCTCCATCTCCTTCTTCTTCATCATCTTATTCTCCTCCACCATCTTCTTTTTCTTCCTCTTCTTCTTCTTATTCATCTTCCTCTTCTTCCCATTCTTCTTCTTCCACTTCCTCTTCTTCTTCTTCATCTAATTCTTCCTTCTTCTTCTTCTTCTTCTTCTATTCTTCTTCTTCTTCTTCTTCTTCTTCCTTCTTCTTCTTCTTCTTCTTCTTCTTCTTCCTCTACTTCTTCTTCCTCCACTTCTTCTTCTTCTTCTACTTCTTCTTCTTCTTTTTCTTCTTCTTATTCTATTGTTATTCCTCTTCCTCTTTTTCTTCTTCTTCTTCTTATTCTTCCACCTCCTCGTCCTCTTCTTCTCTTTCTCATCTTCATCTTCTTCTACTTCTTCTAATTTTTCTTCTTATTATTATTCTTCTTCATCTTCTTCTTCTTCTTCTTCTTCTTCTTCTTCTTCTACTTGTACTTCTACTTCTTCTACTTCTTCTATTTCTTCTTCTTCTTCTTCTTCTTCTTCTTCTTCTTCATCTTCTTCTTCTAATTCTTCTTCATCTTTTTCTTCTCCTCCACCTCCTCATCCTCCTCCTTCTTCTTCTTCTTTTTCTCTTTCTCCATCTTCTTCTTCTGCTTCTTCTTAATTTTCTTCTTCTTCCTGCTCTTCTTTTTCTACCACTTCTTCTTCTTCTTCTCCTTCTTCTTCTACTACTACTACTATACTACTACTATTTCTTCTTCCTCTTGCTCTTCGTCTTCTTCCTCTACATCTTCTTCTTCTTCTTCTACTTCTTCTTCCTCCTCCTCTTGTACTTCTTTTTTATCTTCGTCTTCTTCTTCTTCTTCTTCTTCTTCATCTTCTTCTTCTTCTTTTTCATACTCTTCTTCTTCTTACTTTTCTTCTTCTTCTTCTTCTTCTTCCTCCTCTTCTTCTTCTTCCTACTCTTCTTCCTCATCTTCTTCTTTTCTTCTTCTTCATATTCTTCGTCTTCGTCTTCTTCTTCTTCTACTACTACTTCTTCTTCTTCTTCTTCTTCTACTACTTCTTCTAACTGTTCTTCTTCTTCTCCTCCTTCTTCTTCTTCTCCTCTTTCTTCTCCTTTTTCTTCTCATTCTGCTTCTCATTCTTCTCCAGCTTCTTCTTCTTCTGCTTCATCTTTTTCATCATCTCCTTCTTCTTCTTCATTGTCATCTTGTTTTTATTCTTGTTCTTCTTCTTCTTCTTCTTCTTCTTCAACTTATTCTTCTCCTTTTTCTTCTTCTTCTTCTTTTTCTTCTTCTTTTTCTTCTTTTACTTCTTCTTCATCTTCTAATTCTTCTTCTTCTTCTTCTTCTTCCTCTTCTTCTTCTCTTCTTCCATTTCTTCTTCTTCTAATTCTTTTTCTTCTTCTCTTTCTCCCTTTTTTTCCTGTCCATTTTCTTCACCTTCTTTAACATCTTATTCTTCTTTCTTCTTCTTCTTCTTCTTCAACTTTTTCTCCCTCTTCTGCTTCTTTGTCTTCTTCATCTTCTTCATCTTTTTTTTTAATTCATCTTTTTCTTCTTCTTCTTCTTCTTCTCCTTCTTTCACTCATTCTTCGTCTTCTTCTGCATCTTCTTCTTCTTTTTCTCTTTCTTCTTCATGTTCTTCTTCTTCTTCTTCTTCCACTTCTTCTTCTTCTCTCCTACTTCTTCTACTTCTTCTCGTTCGCTTTCTTTTTCTACTTCTTCTTCTTCGTAGTCTTTTTCTTCTTCTTCCTCCTACTCTTCTTCTTCTTCTTCTTCTCTGCCTTCTTCTTCTTGTTCTCCTTCTCCTTCTTCTTCTTCTTCAACTTCTTATTGCTTATTCTTCTCCTTCATCTCCTTCTTCATCGTCTTCTTCATCGTCTTTTTCTTCTTCTTCATCTTCCTTTTCTTCTTGTCCTTCTTCTTCTTCATCTTTTTATTCTTCCTTTTCTTCTTCTTCTTCTTCTTCATCTTCTTCAACTTCTTCTTCCTCTTCCTCTTCTTCTTCTTCTTCTTCTTATTCATCTTCTTCCTCTTCTTCTTCCTCTTCTTCT
>JAIUJO010000046.1:5000-10000 GCA_023846275.1 Vanilla planifolia
AAAAAAGAAAAGAAGAAGAAGATGAAAATGAAAAAGAAGAAGAATTAGAAGAAGAAGAAAGAGAAGATTGCGAAGGAGAAGGAGAAGACGAAGAAGGACGAGAAGGAGAAGAGGAAGAAGATGGAGAAGATGGTGAAGAGGAAGAAGGACAAGAAGGAGGAGGAGGAGGAGAAGAGGAAGAAGAAGGGGAAGGACAAGAAGGTAAAGGAGAAGAAGAAGCTGTAGAAGAAGAAGAAGAAGAAGAAAAAGAAAAAGAAGAAGAAGAAGAAGTGCTAGGAGTAAAAGAAGAAGAAGAAGAAGAAGAAGAAGGAGAAGAAGTAAAAGAAGAAGAAGAAGTAGAAGAAGAAGAAGAAGAAGTACAAGTTGAAGTAGTGGTAGAAGAAGATGACAAAAAAGAAGAAAAAGATGGAGGAGAGGAAGAAGAAGATGTAAAAGATGAACTAGAAGAAGAAGAAGAAGAAGAAGAAGAAGAAGAAGAAAAAGTAGATGATGATGATGATGAAGATAAAGAAGAAAAAGAAGAAGAAAAAGTAGAAGATGAAAAGAGGAAGAGAAGAAGAAGAAGAAGAAGAGGTAAGTGAAGAATTAAGGAGAAGAAGAAGAACGAGAAGAACAAGAAAAAGAAGAAGAAGAAGAAGAACAAGTAGAAGAAGAGGAGGAAGAAGAAGAAGAAGATGAAGAAGGACAACAAAAAGAAGAAGGAGAGAGAAAAGAAGGAAATGATGATGAAGTAGAAGAAGAAGCAAAAGAAGAAGAAGAAGAAGAAGAGGAAAAGAAGAAAAAGAACAAGAAGAAGACTAAGAAAAAGATGAAGAAGAAGAAGAAGAAGAAGAAAATGAGGAAGAAAAACAAGAAGTAGGGAAGTAGAAGAAGGTGAAGAAAAAGATGATGATGAAGAAGAAGAAGATTATGATGGTGAAGAAGAAGAAGAAGATGATGACAAAGAAGAAGAAAAGGAATAAGAATAATATGATGAAGAAGAAAAACAAGAAGAAGAGGAAAAGAAGAAGAAGAAGAAGAAGAAGAAGAAGAAGGACAACATGTAGAAGAAGGGGAAGAGGAGGAAGAAGAAGAACAAGAAGAAGTATGCAAAGAAGATGAAGGAGAAGAAGATAAAGAAGAAGAAGAAGTAGAAACAGAAGAAAAAGTAGAAGGAGAAGAAGAAGTGGAAGTAGAAGAAGAAGATGTAAGGTAGAAGAAGAAGGTGAAGAAGAAGAAGAAGATGAAGAAGAAGAAGAAGAAGAAGAAGAAGAAGAAGATTATGATGGTGAAGAAGAAGAAGAAGAAGAAGAAGAAGAAGATGATGGTGACGACAAAGAAGAAGAGCAAGAATAAGAATAATATGATGAAGAACAAAAACAAGAAGAAGAGTAAAAGAAGAAGAAGAAGAAGAAGAAGAAGAAAAAGGACAACAAGTAGAAGAAAGAGAAGAGGAGGAAGAAGAAGTATGTAAAGAAGATGATGGAGAAGAAGAAGAAGAAGAAAGAGAGGAAAAAGTAGAAGAAGTGGAAGTAGAAGAAAAAGAAGATGATGGTGGAGGAAAAGGAAGTAGAAAAAAGATGAAGAGGTAGAAGGAGGAGGAGGAGAAGAAGGAGATGAAGAAGAGGAAGGGGAAGAAGAAGAAGAATTAGAAGAAGAGGATGTTGGCAATGAAGTAGTAGAAGAAGAAGATGAAGAAGAAGAAGGAGAAGGAGAAGAAGAAGAAGAAGAAGAAGAAGCAGAAGCAAAAGAAGAAAACGGTGATCATGAAGAAGAAGAAGAAGAAGAAAAAGTTGAATAAGAAGAAGAAGAAGATGATGCTGATGAAGAAGAAGATGAAGATTAAGAAGAAGAAGAAGAAGAAGAAGATGAAGAAGAAGAACAAGTGTGAGAAGTAGAAGAAGGTGAACAAGAAGAAGAAGTAAAATAAGAAGAAGCATAAGATGATGAAGAAGAAGACGAAGAAGAAGAAGAAGAAGAAGAAGTGGAGGACGAGGAAGAAGAAGAGGAAGAAGAAGAAAAAGATGATCTTGATAATATAATGAGGAAGAAAATGGTGAAGAAGAATAAGTTTAAGAACAAGAAGATGTAGAAGAAGAAGAAGAAGTAGTAGTAGATGAAGAAGAAGAAGAGGAAGAAGAAGAAGAACAAGAAGAAGGAGAAGAAGAAGAGGTAGAAGAAGAAGAAGAAGAGGATGAAGAAGAAGGAGATGGAGAAGAATGAGAAGAAGGAGCCAAAGGAGGAGAAGAAGAAGTGGAAGGACAGGCAGAAGGAGAAGAAGAAGAAGAAATGAAGAAGGAGAAGAATTAGGAGTAGAAGAAGAAGAAGAAGAATGAAGAGAAGGAGAGGGAGACAAAGAAGAAGATGAACAAGAAGAAGGAAAAGAAAGAGGAGAAGGAGAAGAAGAATAAGGTGTAGGACAAGGAGAAGGAGAAGAACTAGAAGAAGAAGTAGAATAAGAAGAAGAAGAAGTATAAGAAGAAAAAGATGCAGAAGAAGAAAAACTACAAGAAGAAGAAGAAGAAGGAGAAGATGAAGAAGATGTAGAGGATGAGGGAGAGGAACAAGAAGTGGAAGAAGAAGAAGTGAAAGATAAACGAGAAGAAGGATTAGAAAAAGAAGAAGAAGAGGAAGGAGAAGAAGAAGAGGAATGAGAAGAAGAAGAAGGAGAAGAAGGTAAAGTAGAAGAAGAATGAGAAGAAGAAGAAGGAGATGAAGAAGATAGAGAAAAAGGTGAAGGAGAAGAAGAAGAAGAACAAGATAAGAAGTAGAAGAAAGAGAAAAAGCAGTAGAAGGAGAAGAAGAAGAACAAGAAGAAGGAGAAGAAGAAGAAGAAGAAAAAGAAGAAGAAGAAGAAGTAGAAGGAGAAGAAGAAGAATTAGGAGTAAAAGGAGAAGTACAAGAAGAAGGAGAAGAAGAAGGAGAAGAAGAAGAAGAAGGAGAAAGAGAAGAAGAAGAAGAAGAAGAAGAAGAAGAAGAGGAAGGAGAAGAAGATGAAGATGAAGAAGAAGAGGAAAAAGAAGAAAAAGGTAAAGAAGAAGAAGTAGAAGAAGAACTAGAAGAATTTGAAGAAGAAGAAGAAGAGCAAAAGGTAGAAGAAAAAGAAGAAGAAGAAGAAGTAAAAGTAGTAGTTGAGGAAGAAGAAGGAGAAGAAGAAGCAAAGTAGTGAAAGTTGTAGAAGAAGAAGAAGAGGAAGAAGAAAGTGAAGGGCAAGAAGAAGATTAGGAAGGAGAGGGAGAAGAAGAAGAAGGAGGAGGAGATGAAGAAAAAGAAGAAGAAGGAGAAGAAGATCGTGAAGAAGAAGATTACGAAGAAGACAAGGAAGAAGAGAAGAAGAAGAAAGAGAAGGAAAAGAAGTAGAAGAAGAAGAAAGAGGAGAAGAAGAAGAGGAAGAAGAAAAAAAGGAGAAGAAGAAAAAGAAGTACAAGAAGAGGAGGATGAAGAAGAAGAAGTGGAAGAGATGATGATGAAGAAGAAGAAGAATATGATGACGAAGGAGAAGAAGAAGAAGAAGAAGACGAATAAAATTGATAAGGAGAAGAACAAGAGGATGAAGACGAAGATGGAGAAATGGAAGAAGAAGTAGAAGATGAAGAAAAAGAAGAAGAGGAAATAGAAGAAGAAGAAGAAGCAGAAGAAGAAGTTGCAGTAGTAGTAGTATTAGTAGTAATAGTAGTAAAAGGAGAAGAAGAAGAAGAAGAAGACGAATAAAATTGATAAGGAGAAGAATAAGAGGATGAAGACAAAGATGGAGAAATGGAAGAAGAAGTAGAAGATGAAGAAAAAGAAGAAGAGGAAATAGAAGAAGAAGAAGAAGCAGAAGAAGAAGTTGTAGTAGTAGTAGTATTAGTAGTAATAGTAGTAAAAGGAGAAGAAGAAGAGAAGGAAGAGGAAGAATAACAAGAAGAAGAAAATGAAGAAGAAGAAGAAGAAGAAGGTGAAGAAGACGAAGGACAAGAATTTGAACGATAAGAAGAACAAGAAGAAGAGGAAAAAGGTGAAGAAGAAAAAGAACTAGAAGAAGGAGAAGGAGAAGTAGAAGAACAAGAGGAGGAGGAGGAGTAAGAAGAAGAAGAAGAAGAAGGAAAAGAATAAGAGGAAGGAGAAGTAGAAGAAGAGAATGAAGAAGTGGAAAAAGAAAAAGGAAAAGGAGAAGAAAAAGAAAAAAGAAGACAAAGAAGAAGAAGGAGGAGGAGGAGTAGAAGGAGGAGGGGAGGAGAGGAGGAGAAGAAGAGAAGAGAAGAAGAAAAGAAGATGAAGAGGAAGTAGGAGAAGAAGGAGAAGAAGAAGAAGATGAAGAAGTAGAAGGAGAAGAAGAAAAGGATGGAGCTGAAGAAGATAGAGAAGAAGGAGAAATAGAAGCTGAAGATGGAGGAGAAGATGAAGAAGGTAATGAAGAAGAAGAAGAAGAAGAACACGAAGAAGGTGAAGGAGAAGAAGAATAAGTAGTGGTAATAGTAGTAGTAATAGAAGAAGAAGAAGAAGAAGTAGAACAAATGTGATATGGAGAAGGAGAAGAAGAAAGAGAAGAAGAAGAATAAGAGAAAGGAGAAGTAGATAGAGAAGGAGAAGGACAAGAAGGAGAAGGAGAAGAAGAAGAAAAAGGAGGAGGAGGAGGAGAAGTAGTAGAAGAAGAAGAAGGCAAATAAGAATAATAATAATAATAAAAAAAATAATAACAATAATAATAATAATAATAATAATAATAATAATAATAATAATAATAATAAGAGGATTATGAAGAAGAAAAAGAAGAAATAGGAGAAGAAGTAGAAGTTGTGGTAATAGAAGATGAAGAAGAAGAAGAAGAAGAAGTAGAAGTAGTAGTTGTTTTAGCAGTATAAGAAGAAGAAGTAGAAGAGGAGCAAAAAGATGAACAACAAGAAGAAAAGTAGTAGTAGAAGAAGAAGATGAAGAAGATGAAAGAGAAGAAGATGAAGGATAAGAACAAAAAGAAGAAGAAAAAGAAAAAGAAAATGGGGAAGAACAAGAAAGTAGAAGAAGAAGAAGAAGAAGAAGAG
>JAIUJO010000046.1:15000-17500 GCA_023846275.1 Vanilla planifolia
TTCCTCATCTTCTTCAACTTTATCTACATTTCTTACTTCTTCTTCCTCTTCCTTCCTCTTCTTCTTCTCCATGTTCTTCTTCTTCTTTTTCATGTTCATCATTTTCTACCTTTTAATTCTTATTCTTCTGCTACTTCTTCTTCTTCTTCTGCTACTTCTTCTTCTTCTTATTCATCTTCTTCTACATCTTCTTTTTCTCTTTTTATGTCTTCTTCTTCTTCTTTTTCTTCTTCCTTATGTTCATCTTCTTCTTCTGCAAACTTCTTTTTCTTCTTCTTCTTCTTCTTATCCTTCATCTTCTTTTCCTTCATGTTCTTCACGTTCATCTTCTTCCTCTTCTTCTTCTTCTTCTATTACTACAACTACAACTACTTGTTCATCAACTTGTTGTTCTTCTTTTTCCTTTTCTTCATCATCTTCTTCTTCTTCATCTTCTTTTTCTTCTTCTGCTTCTTCTAGCCCTTCTACTTCTTTTTCTTTATCCTTTTCTTCTTGTTCTTCCTTTTTCTTCTTCTTCTTTTTCTTTTTCTCCTTCTTCTATTTCTTTTTCTTATCCTCTCCCTTTTTTGCTCCCTCTACTTCTTGTTCTTGTTCTTCTTCGCCTTCCTCTTCCTTGTCTTCTCATTCTTCTTTTTCCAGTTTTCCTTCTTCTCCTTCGTCTTCTTCAACTTCTTGTACTTCTTCTTCTCCATCTTCTTCTTCTTCTTCTTCTTCTCCATCTTCTTCTTCTTCTTCTTCTTCTTCTTCTTGTTCTCCTCCTCCTTCTTCTTCTTCAATATCTTCTTCTTCTTCTGCATCTTTTTCTTCTGGTTCTTCTTCAACTTCCTGTACTTTTCCTACTTTTTCCTCTTCTTTTACTTTTTCTTCTTCTTCTTCTTCTTCCTCCTCCTCTTCTTCTTCTTCTTCTTCTTCCTCCTTCTCCTTCTACTTCTTCTTCTTCTTTTTCTTCTTCTTCTTCCTCTTCTTCTTCTTGCACTTCTCCTTTACCTTCTCCATCTTCTTCCCTTCTTTTTCTCTTTCTTCTTCTTCATCTTCTTGTTTCTCATCTTCTTCTTCTTTGTCTACTTCTACTTTTATTCTTCTTTTTCTTCTTCTTCTTCTTCTTCTTTTTCTTCTTCTTTTTCTTCTTCTTCTTTTTCTTCTTCTTCTTTTTCTTCTTCTTCTTCTTCTCTTTTTCCTTATTCTTCTTCTACTTCTCCTGCTCCTTCTTCTTCTTCTACTTCTTTTTCTTCTTTTTCTTCTTCTTCTTCTCCTCCTTCTTCTTCTTCTTTTTTTTCTTCTTCTTCTACTTCTTCTTCATATTTGTCTTTTTCTTCTTATTCTTCTTCTTCTTTGCCTTCTTTTCTTCTTTTTCTACTTCTTCTCCTTCTCCTTCTTCTCATTCTTCAACTTCTTCTTCTCATTCTTCAACCTCTTCTTGTTCTTCTTCTTCTTCTCCTCCTTCATTTGCTTCTTTTTCTTTCTGTTATTCTTCTCATTCTCCTTCATCTCTTACTTCTTCTTCACCTTCTTCTCTTACTTCCTCTTCATCTTCCTCTTCTTCTTCTCCTTCTTTTTTTCTTCTAGTTTTTTCTTCTTCTTGTTCATCATCATCATCTTCTTCTTCTTCTCCTTCTTCCTCTTTTTATTCTTCATCTTCTCTTCTTCTTTGCCATCTTCTTCTTCTAATTATTCTTCTTCTCCTTCTTCCTCTTCATCTTCTTCTCCTTCTGCTTCTTCTCTTTCTCCTTCTACTACTTTTTTTCTTCTCTTTTTTCTTCTTCTCCTTCTCCTTCTTCTCATTCTTCTTATTCTTCTTCTTCTTCTCCTTCTTCTACTTATTCTTCCACTTCTTTTTCCTCTCCTTCTTCTTTTTCTTCTTCTTGTTCTTCACCGCAATCTCTTTTTTCTCCTTCTTCTTTGTCTCCATCTTCTCCTTCTTCTTCTTCTTCTACTTCTTTTTCTACTTCACCTTCTTCTTCTTCTTCTTCTTCTTCATGTTCATCTTCTTCTTCTCCATCTTCACCATCTTCTTCTTCTGCTTCTCCTTCTTCTACTTTTTCCTCTTCGTCTTCTTGTTCCTTTTCTTGTTCTTCTACTACTTCCCCTTCTTCTTCTCCATCAGTGTCTTCTTCTTCTTCTTCTACTCCTTCTTCTTCTTCTTAATCTTCTTCTTCTTCTCCTCCTCCTTCTTCTTCTTCATCTTTTTCTTCACCTTTTTCTTCTTCTTCATCTTCTTCTTCTTCTTGTTCGCCCTATCCTTCTTCTTCTTCTTCTCCCTCTCCTTCTCCTTCTTCTTCTTCTTCTTCTTCTTCTTCTTCTTCTTCCTCTTCCTCTTCTTCTTCCAATTTTTCTTTACCTTCTTCTTTTTCATCATCTTCTTCTTCTTCTTCTTATTCGTCTTCTTCTTCTTCTTTTCCTTCTTCTCCTTCTCCTTCTTCTTCTTCTCTTTCTTCTTCTTCATCCTTTTTTCCTTCTTCTACTTCTACTTCCTTCTCCTTTTTCTTCTTCTTTTTCCTCT
>JAIUJO010000046.1:22500-104943 GCA_023846275.1 Vanilla planifolia
CTTCATCTCCTTAGAGTTCTTCATCATCTTCTCTTTGGCCTTATTCTTCTTCTTCTTCTTCTTTTCTTCTTCAGCTTCATCATCATCATCATCATCTTCTTCTTCTTCTCCTTGTTCTCCTTCTCCTTCTTCTCCTTCTCATTCTTCTTCTTCTTCTTCCTCTACTTCTTCTTCATATTATTCTTCTACTTCCTCAACTTCTTCTTCTACTTCTTCTTCCTCATCTTCCTCCTCCTCTTTCTCTTCCTCCTCTTCTTCCTCTTCCTCTTCTTCTTCTTCTTCTTCTTCTTCTTCTTCTTCTTCTTATTCTTCTTCATGTTCAAACTTTTTCTTTATTCTACTGCTTTTTCTTCATCTTTTTCTTTTTCTTCTTCTTCTTTTTCTCTTTCTACTACTTTTTCTTCATCTTCTTCTTTTTCTTCTTCTACTTCCCTTTAGTTCTTCTCCTTCCTTTTCTTCATGGTATTCTTCCACTTGTTCTTATTCTTGTTCTTCTTCCTCTTCTTCTTCTACTTCTTCTTCTTCTTAGTTCTTCCCTTTCTTCAACTTCTTTTTCTTCTTCTTCTTCTTAACCTTCATCTCCTTCTCCTTCATGTTCTTCACCTACTTCTTGTTCTTCTTGTTTTTCTCCTTCTTCTTCTTCTTATTATTTTTCTTGTTCTTCTTCATTTACTACTACTTTCTCTTCGACTTCTTAAACTTCTTTTTCTTGTTCTTGTTCTTCTTCATCTTCATCTTGCTTTTTTTCGTTCTCCTCCTTCTCGTTCATCTTCTTCTTCTTCTTCTTCCTCCTCCTTTTCTTCTTCTTCTTCTTTCTTCTTCTTTTGCTCCATCTTCTCCTTATTTTATATCTACTTCTTCTTCTTCTTCCCCTTCTTCTTCATCTTCTCCTTCTCCTACTTCTTCTTCTCCTTCTTATTTTTCTTCTCGTTCTCTGTGTTCTTCTTCTTCTTATCTTTCATCATTTTCTCCTTTATATTCTTCACTTTCTTCTTCTTCTTCTTCATCTTCATCTTCTTCTTATTCTACTACTATTACTATTTCTTCTTCGACTTCTTGTTCTTTTTCTTCTTCTTCCTCTTTTTATTCTTCTTCTTCTTCTTCCTTTTCTTCTTATTCTTCTTCTACGTCCTCTTACTTCTTCTTCTTCTCACTCATCTCCTTCTTTTTAATCTCCTTCTTCTTCTTCTTCTCCTTCTTTTTCATCTTCTTCTTCTCCTTCATCTTCTTCTTCAGTTTCTCCTTCTTATTCTTCCACTTCTCTTTCTTCTCCTTCTTCTTCTTAGTCTTCTTCTTCTTCTTCTTCTCCTTTTATTTCTTCTTCTTCTTCTTCTTCTCCTACTTCTTCTTCATTATCTTCTTCTTCTTCTTCTTCTTCTTCTTCTTCTTCTTCTACTCCTTCTTCTTATTCTTCTTCTTCTTCTTTGTCTTCTTCTTCTTCTTCCTCTCCTTCATCATCATCTTCTTCTTCTTCTTCTTCTTCTTCTTCTTCTTCTTCTGCTTCTTCTTTGTCTTCTTCATATTCTTCTTCTTTTCGTTCTTCTTCTTCTTCGTCATCATCGTCATCTTCTTCTTCTTCTTCTTCTTCCTTCTCTACCACTAGTACTTCTCCTACTACTACTTCTACCTCTTGCTCTTCTTCTTCTACTTCATCTACTTCTACTTTTACTTCTTCTTTTACTTCATCTTCTTGTAATTCTTCTTCTACTACTTCTTTTACTTCTTTTTTTTCTTCCTATTCCTCTTCTTCTTCTTTTTCTCCTTCTTCTTCTTCTTCTTCTTTTTCTTGTTCTTTTTCTCTTTCTTCTTCTTCTTCTTCTCCTTCTCCTCCTCCATCTTCTTCTTCTCCATCTTCTTCTTCTTTATCTTCTTCTCCTTCTTCTCTTTCTCGTTCTAGTCCTTCACACATACACATGTGCATATACATGCATATGCATAGACACACACACACATATACATACATCTATACACAAGAACATACATACATGCACACAAAAAACACATGCTCACATGTGTGCATGTGCACACACATACACACACTAGCATGCATGCATGCACATGCACACATAGTCTCATGTAGACACCTCCTCACACACATAAGGACACACACACAAACATATGCATGCATAACTATGCACACAAATACATGCACACATATGCATATGTCTACACACTATTCACATAGGCATACCCACTCCCACATACACACATGCATGCCTATAGCCACATGCACCCACCAGTATAGACATGCATCCAAATAAATACACATGCACATAAACACTCACACACAAGCATACATATACACAAGCACAAATGGACACATGCACCTAGACTCATATGCATGCACATAATTATGTGCACACATATAGGTACATGCAAAAACACGCACATATACACACTTGCACATACACACATGCACATGCATGTATGCACAACACATAGACACACATGCATAAAGATGTGAGCCTAAACACACACAAATGACCACATGCACAAGTGCACACAAGCACACAAAAAACATAGGTATACACACATGCACACACCTACACACACATGCACATGGTTATGTGAAACTTCACATAGACACATATAGAAGTACATGTATATATAAGTAAACAGACACACACACACACACACACACACACACACACACTCATGCACGTGCATGTACATAAACACACATACACACTTGCACAAACAAATAAGAGCATGTACACATGTACACTAAGACATAAAAGATGCCTATGTATGCATGCTCTAGCAAAACACACACATGTGCATGCAGGCACATGAACTCACATGTTGAAAGACACACATCTAAGTATTTGCATACATCCACACACATGCACATGCACTTGTACACACACATGTGCGCTCATGCACACAAACAAAGATTTACCGACATACATATACACCCATGCACATACACATGTATGCATGCACACACACATACAAACCTTTAGATGCAACCCCACACAAAAATGCACACAGACAAACATATGCATGCACACAAAGAAACATGCATGCACAAGTAGACACAAACACAAACATACATTGCCAGACACACACTCACATGCACACATAAAAGCACCTACATGCACCCACAATCACATATGCATATGCTCACACATAAACACACATGCAAACGTACAAGCACACATGCACACACACATAAACACATACACACATACAACACACAAACATATATGCACCAACAGACCTGTGTTAACACACACACATGCACACATACAAAAATATGCGAGCAAATGCACATAAACATGCACGTATGCATACACAAAAATATGTTCACATGCATATATACAAACACACACATGCACATAGAAACACACACTTGCATGCACATGCACATACACACAAACACATATATATACATGCACATGTACATACACACATACTCTCACAGCCATACACATGTTCAAGCACATGCACATAAACAAACACAACTACACATGCACAAACACACACATACATGCATTCACACATGCATGCATGCATGCACATATACATGCACAAGAGCACACATGCACATGCACATGCACACATGTACACATACACATATGACCACACAGATAGTTGCATACACACCATGCATATGTACATGAACACTCACACTGAATGCACACATACACATGCACACATACATAGAACAACTTGAACTTGCACACATACACACATGCACACTCACATACAAGAACATTGACACACAGACATACATGCACATGCACATGAAAGCATAGGTACATTGTGTGCACACACATAAACACACATACACATATATTTACATACACACATGGATATACATATGGACACACACAAGCATATAGACATGCATAAACCTATACGAGGATGTACAACGTCACAAACATATGAAGATAGATAAGTGTGTGCACCCACACACATACATATGTGCCTATGCAAACACACACACATGTACGTACACATGCTAATGCACACAGACACATAAACATACATTTATACACATGAACATACATACATGCAAACACACAAAAAATGTGCTCACATGTGTGCACAAGCATGCACAGGCATACACATTCTAGCATGCATGCTTGCACACACACAAATAGATTCAGAGACACACCCCCTCGCACCCATATGGACACACACACACACAAACATATGCATGCATTTCAACACATAGAAGCACACATAAACTTACACATGCACATGCCTACACACCTATTTACATTAGCATACACACACACACACACATGCACACATGCATGCTTATAGCCACACCCACCCACCCACAAAGACATGCATTCACAAAAATACCTATTCACACATGCACATAAACACTCGAACAAAAGCATACACATATGCTAGCACATATGTACACATGCACTTAGATTCATATGCATGCAAATAATTATGTGCACACACATAGGTTTATGCAAAAACACACACATATACACACTTGTATATGCACACATGTGCATGCATGTATGCATAACACACAGACACACATGTACAAATATGTGAGCACAAACACACACATGAACAAAAGCACAAATGTGCACAAGAACATAGAGACATACATATACACACATGCATATTTACATGTACACATGTACACACACATGCACAGCAAATGTACACATGTACATGCACATGCACACACACACACACACATATACATGATCATGTGCCCTACACACACACATATAAAAGTACATGCACACACACACACACATATAAGCAAACAGACATGCATGCACACATTCATGCACATGTATGCACACATTCTTGCACAAATTCATGCACATGCATGCACATAGATGCACATACACACTTGCATAAACAAATAAGAGCACGTACACATGTACATTGAAACACAAAAGACACATATGTGTGCATGCTTTGACAAACACGCACATTTTCAAAGACACACAGATAAGTATGTGCATACACCCACACACACATGCACATGCACTTGTGCACACACACAAACATTTACCTATATACATATACACCTATGCAAGTACACATACATGCATGCACACACATACACACCTTTGGATGCATCACCACTTAGAAATGCACTCACACAAACACATGCATGCACATGCACACACATAGAGACACATGCATGCACAAGTAGACACAAAACACACACATACCCTTCCACACACACACACACACTCACATGTGCACATGCAACCACTTGCAAGCACATACATGCACCCATTTATACACATTCACTCATGCACATGCACACATACAAGCACACATGCACAAACAAATATGCAAACAAACATTTACATAATTACTTGCACACTAATAAACACACACACATATACACACAACACACAAATACATGCACAAACACATTAATGTTCACACACACATATACATATAAACTCACCTACACACATTCATGCACACATGCAAAAATACACATACACTCAGGTACATATGCATGCAGATACACATATATATAAATACATACATGCACATGCACAAAGGATAACACATGCTTGCACATTCACATACACACACATACTCTCACACCCAAACATATGCTCACACATATGCACATAGACAAACACAACTGCATATGCACAAACACACTTACACACATTCACACATGGACATATACATGCACACATACATTCACATGTATATACATGCACATATACATGCATACACACACATTCACATTTATATGCACATGTACATGCACAGTAACACATAGATGCACACACACACAAATAGACACAAGCATGTGTGCATGCACATGCACATGCACACACATACTTATACGTGAGTACAAATGCATTGACAAACAGACATATATAAGGTGCACATGCAACTAAACATGCATAACAATGTGATCCCCTACACAAACATACCCATGTACACACACACACATATATGCTTGAACCCATACATATATGCTGATGCACTCATAGATGCACATGCACACCTATAGATTCAAATAATATGCACACACACACACACATGCATGCACACATAAATGCATGCACGCAAACTTGCAGCCACCCATGCACACAAGCTGAAACACACATATACACACTCATACACACACACACATGCACACACATACACAAACACTCTTATGTTGACACAAATATACATATTCATAAGCACTCACACATCCACACATGCATACACAAACACACATATGTTCACATGCACATGCACCGACATACACCCATACACACAGGCACACACAGACATGCACATACATGTAAAAATATCCACACATACAAGCACGCACATACACACGTGCACATATATACACACACACACACATCAACATGGTCGCACATGCACACAAATACATCCACATATACATAGACAAACCCATGCACATACCTTCTTATACTCACTTACATAGATTTATGCAAACAAACACATATGTACATGCACACAAAAATGCACACAGAGACTTACATAAACACACATAAAGTCATTTGTGCACATAGATGTGCACATGCACACACATACACACACAAACATAGCCACACATGCACACATGTTCATATGCACATAAAAATAGATAGACAAACACAAATAAACACACACATGCATGCAAGCATGCATGCACACACACACACACACATGCAAGCATACATGCACACACATAAGCACACACACATGCACACGAAACATGACACACATGATGACATGTTAACACACACACACAAGTATGCATAGACACATGCTTGGATATGCATGCACACATGCATACACTTGTTAATCCACTGACATACACATACAGACACACATAAGAATGAACACCCACATGCACATGCAAACACAAATACATATGAACATGCAAAAACACACACATACACAACATAAATGAATGCACACACACACACATACATATAGAAACATGTTTCTACTTATACAAAAAGACATATACATACATTGACAAATGCACACAATTATGTGCATTCTTATAGGCACAAGCACACTTTGAAAAATATAGATACATAACACACACACACACACACAAACATGCATGCTTAACACATACACACACACACACACACATTCACACAAGCCCACATGCCTACAAAAACACACACACACACACACATGCACACACTCATGTACACAAGTAGACGGGCATGCACACACACCTACACCTACGTGCACTCACAAGAATATGCTCACACACAAACATACTAACATGGACACAGACATACATACACACACGAGAGACACATACAGATGAGCATACATACACATATGCACACACACTCACACAAATAGACATGCAAGTGCATGCACACATAGTTACACATGGAATTACATGAACATACATTCACATGCACATGTACACACACATGAATGCACACTTACACACATGCTCACTTGCACACACATGCACCCATAAACACATCCACACATGTATAGACACAGACACATATAGAGATAAACAAATAAACATGCACACACATAAGCACACACATGCACACAAAAACACACATGATAATGCACTTATATGCATAAATGCACACACACACACATGCACAAATAGACACATAGATGCGTGTACACTCACAGGCATGAAAGCACACATTGTCATGAAAACATATGCTTGCACATGGACACCCACATGCATGTGCACATTCTCACAAGCACACAAAAACATGCTTATACACACATGTGCATCTCAAAAGGCTACTTATTGCTTAACTTTTGAGCTCTGAAGAGATCTAGTGTTTTAATGTTGGTGTGGTCTACGTAGCCCTAAAAATAAAAAAAGTATAATTGTTTGACTGTTGTCTTGGTGAGAAAGAATTATGTAAGAATGTTTCTATATTATTGTTTGTTTAAATTCTTTAAAATAATTATATGTCTATTACAATTGTCAAAGTATATTCTAATTATAATAAATTATTTTTTTGAACTAATGAGACAATTATGTATGTTATACTTTCCTTTAAAGTAGACAATCATATATAAAAGTTTTTCCACTAAAGTACTGGTCTTATAAATAAAAATTAAAAAATATTTATTTAATTTCAATAATAAAAATATAAAATAAAAAGTTTTACTAAGAATATTTATTATACTATTTATTTCGACTAAACAATTATGTATAGTCAAAAAATGAAACCATATATATTATTAATTATTATAACATTAAAAGTAATATTTATTTATTTTAAGTGAATAGAAATGAAAAAATTTATCATTAATTTTAGGTCAAACATATGAAATTTTTGACATACTTTGATGTTGATATATAACAATATTTGTTATAGATATGATTTAAAGATCAAATTTTTAAAATATAACATAAATAATAATTTAGTTCATGAAATGTTATATTATTCTTATAAAAAAGAGGTTTTATAACTAATGATAATTGATGGAGCTAGAGAAAGAGATACCAAAAGGAGACTAAATCTTTGTGGAAGCATGGGAAAGAAACATGGAGAAATAGAAGAGGAAGGAGACAAAAACAAGTAGAAGAAAAGGTTAGAATGGAAAGGGAATATTTGCATTTAAAAATATGTATATTATTTTTAAAATATATTGTAATGAAAATGAATTATAATAGTTTTATTATGTTTTATAAGAAAAATAAATACAATGTTTTATATTAATTATCAAATAAGATGTAAAAAGATAATTATTACACAATAATTATTATAAAGAATGATTGTCATAGTTATACATGTATTCAAATATAATTGAAGTTTATATTAAAATTTTAAAATAAAATTGAAAAATTTTATTTATTATTTTTTTAAAAAGAAAATTTTATTTTTATTTAATTTTTTTGCATAATGGACTATATGCGTATCAATATTAGCATATTATAGGATATCTTATTAGTATATGTTTCTAATAATTCTCATAAATTAACAAAATGATGATATTATAGAAAAACTAAAGTAATAAATGAAATATTTAACTTAAATATCTTAAATATAAAATATTATAAATATTGAAATATAGAATGTCAAAAAGTGATAATAGAGAAAGGTGAAAGAAACTAAAGGGGTAAGAATTATAAAGAAGAGAAAGATTAAGAGAGAAATAAAGGAAATAGAGAAAGAAGAGAGAAAGTGAGATAGGAAACTTTGGAAGGAAAGGAGAGATAATGAGAGGTGGAGTTATAAAGCATATCATATAGATAAAAAATACATTGAGATGATAGAGAGAGATAAAGATAGGGATGGAGAGATAAGAAAGATAAAAGAGAGAAATATAAAGAATTATAGAGCAAGAGATAAGATAAAAAAGAGAGAGAAAAAATTAAGAAAATTAAGGTGAGAGAAATAAGAGAAGAGCGAGAAGGACTAATTTTAATATCATTTTTTGCATTTAAACTACGCACATTATATAGTTTTAAAAATATATTGCAATGAATAATAATAATATTTGTCAAATTTTTCATATAAAAATTTATAATAATAATTATAAAATAAGATATTAAAGTTACTTATTATATATTAAATAGTTTAAAGCTAAATTTTTAAAGTTAAACATGACTTCAGATATAATAGACATTTATGCTAAAAATTAAATAATTATACGACAACTAATAAAATATATTAACTAGCTAGAAAAAATTAATATAAGTAATTTTTTCTATAATTTAGATGCATATCAAATAATATGTGTATTAATATTAACATATTATAAAAATAATAACGTAAAAATTTTTTTACATTAAAATGATTTACATAAAAAAAAATTTAACTAAAATTTGAAGAGAGAGGAGAAGAAGTGATTAAGGAAAAAGGTACAAGAAAATAAAGTGAGGGAGATCTAGTTAACAAGGAGTTAGAGAAGGGAATGAGGGATATAAAAAATAAGTAAAAACTTTATAAAGTTAATAATAATTAAAAGAACTAAATTGAAATTTATAAAATAACAAATATAATTATGTCATTTTTAATAAATATTTCTATATTACTAGAATCAACTCTTATTTATTAGAAAAATGAATGCTCTCAAAAAATATGTTCAACATGTAAACATCTTAAAAGGACACCCATTGCAATATTCTTCTTGGCTAAGCATGCTTACTTTTGTGTTCTTATGAGATCCAGTGTCTTAATATTGGTGTTGTTGAACACATACACTAAAGCAAAAAAAAAAAAGATTGACTATTGTCTCTAAGATAATAAATAATGCATATATTTTAAAAACATTGTTTAATATTTATTATGTATGTCATGATATGTACAAATTTTAATAAATTAATCATATTAAATTAATGAGAAATTATATATATTGAACATTCCTTTAAAGAGGTCAATCATGCAAAAAGTTGTTTTGGCAAAATTATATTTATTAGAATAAAAGAGAATTTTTATTTATTATTAATAAAAATAATAAAATAAAAATTTTTATTGCAATAATTTCTTAAATTAATTATTTTAACTTTATCATTATGTTTATGGATATGATTTATATTATATTATTAATCTACAACATAAATAATAAGGAAATGAATTATATTTTACATTAAGAAACATAACACGAGAGAATTCTTAAAAATAGAAAAAGAAAGTGGAAAGAGAAATCAGCTTGTGGAAGTACAGGAGAAACATATGGAGAGGTAAGATAGAGTTAAAGACAAAAAGATTGATAAAGGGAGAAGAGGGAGACAATAAATGCTAAGTTAACATTTGCATTTTAATCAATATGTACATTTTTTTTCTAAAAGTATATTGCAATGAAAAAAAATAAATTTGCCTTATTATATTTATTTAAAACATATTTTTTATATTACTTATAAAATAATTTGTGACACATTAATTATTGTAAAAGATGTTTATCATAGTTAGAAATGTGTCCAACAATAGATGAAATTTGAGTTAAACATTTTCCAAAAAAATATTAAAAAATAAATTGACTAATTTTTAAGGAAATAATGTTTTAAATTTTATTTATAATTTGGCTGCAAAAAAGATTATATGTGAATTAATATTATCATATTATAACATATGTTACAAGCATATGTTTCTAATAATTTTAATAATTTAAATAAATAATGCTATTATAAAAAAGATAAAGTAGAACATAAAATATTATACCAAATCGTACTGTACACAAAATATTTTAACAAATATCAAAGGAGGGAATAAGAGAGAGTGAGAAAGGAGAAAGAAGGAAGAAAAATAAGTGGCATGGGATATAAATAGGACACGGCACAAGAGTATTAAAGGAAATTTGGGCCTAGTAAAAGTATGACAAATACTGTAAAGAGAGTGTGACAGAGGGCTTTGGATTGAAGTAAGGGATAATGAGAGGTGGAGTGATATAATGCACTGTATGGATAAAAATTATAATTGAGAAGAGAGAGAAAGAAACAAAAAAGGGATGAAAAGATAACGAAAGATATGAGGCAAAAATTGAATGACCTAAAGAATAAGAAAAAGAAGAAGATATAAAGAAGGTAAAAAAGATAGAGATAATAAATAATAACATAAAAAAGTGACAAATAATAAGAGAGAGATAAAGGAGAGATAAAGTGGAAGAAAAAGAGAGACATTGGAGAGACAAATAAAAGAAAAATAATAAGATAGAGAAAGAAATGTTGACTGTTGAAACAATGATAAATAGAAGAGAGAAATAATAAAAAAAAATCATATTTTAAGAAAAAACAAATCCTTTTGTGATAATGTTTTATATTGATAATATTTAAATAATATATTAACTATGAATTCAATCTTATTATATTAATATTAATAATTTTTAAAAATATTTAAATAATAAATAAAATTATTTATTTTAATTTATTATGTTCATATTATATGTTATAGATAACAAATATAAATAAAATTTCATATTAATGATATAATGTAAGGTAATATATGTCATATAATATGTTATAATGATAAATAAATTTATGCACATCATTTGTATATTACTTTAACAATATATTAGTTGCACTTTGTTATGCTTTATAGATGAAATGTTTGAAATTATTGAAGTATATTAAAACCATTATTTTTTAAATCCTATTAACGACTATATATAATACAAAAAAATCTCTTATTTATTAGAAAAACTATTACTATGAGAGCATTTGTAAAATCCACGGACTTCTTAAGTGGTGACCCATACCAAAACTACTTATGTTAGAGCATGGTTAAATTTTTAGTTACAATGACATCTAGTGCTGTAATGCTAATGTAGTCATGCACACATGCAGAAGGTGGAAAGATGTGCTTTTATGACTAATGCCCCAAAGATTTTTAATTATTTTTGAAATTTTATTAATTAACATGTGTGTAAAACTTCAAAAGATTTTTTTATTATGTTTGTAATAATATATTCCATTGCTAATAATTTATTTATAACTATTAATAAAAAATTATATATATTATTCTTTTATTTAATATGAAAATTCACACATAAGGACTCTTTTCACTAAATTCTATTTTTTATAAAGTAAAAAAATTTAAGTAGCATGTTAGTTGTGAATAATACGATATGTAATAAAAGTTTTCTTTTAATTATGATTTATATTTTTTAATGGAATTTTTAGGCACACTAAAAAAACTAAATCATAAATGTTACAAATTATTATAAAGTTAAAATTACTATTTTTTCTTAATTAAAATAAATAAAAAAATTCAACATTATTTGTTTCGCCGACATATTTTACGTATGGATACTTTGACAACAATATATCTTAAAAATTAATATACACACACACACACAAACATACATACATACATACATATATATATATATATATATATATATATATATATGTGCTTTTTATAATTATCTTAGTATATAAGCACTATTAACAAGTAATGAAATGTATTAATTTGGAGTTAAAAAAGTGACAGTGGAGATGGAGATAAATCTATTGAAATAGAGAGAAAGTCATATAGAGATAATAGAGATAAGATGAAAATAGTGATACATAAAGAAGAGGGATATTATAAAAAGAAAAGGAAATATTGACATTTTATGTAATGTATACTTATTTTTTAAAAAACCTATATAGTAATGAACAATAATTATATTTCTATTATTTTATTTTACATAACATAATTCGATGTGTAATATTAAGAACAAAGAAGATATTCAAAGTAAATTAATATATATTAATTGATATTAACATTGTTTATTATTGTTATAAATAATTTGAAATTTAATTAAACTTTATATTAAAAACTAAAAAAAATATTATAATTAATAAAATATTTTTTAAATTTATTATGATATAATATAATTGATTTTAGTTATAATTTAGATACATAATATATTTGATGTATAATAGATATTATGAATTATGGAGTTTTTAGAAAATGTTTGTATATTATCGAGCACATAAACTTCAATAATAATGTTTTATTTTTTTATACAAGTTATAAAATATTCTAATACAAATACTTTGATTATATTAAACTATTAGAAAATTAAGTATATTATTAATTCTGTTGAAGGAAATATTCATAGATAAAAATTATTTCCATTAAAGTTCAATTCTTATCAAATAAATTAAATTATTTATTAATTATAAAAGGATATTTATTTATTTATTATTTTTTAAATATATATTAAAATACATAACATAATAAAGTTCTTAACTAAAGAAAAAGATAATGACAATGGAGAAAATTATATTAGAAGAGAGTGTGAGATATGGATAGTCATGAGAGAGATAAAAAAATATTAGTAAAGAGAGAATAAAGACATGATTGAATGAAGGGGAAAACAAGAAGAGAGAAAAAATAGATGAGTTAGAGAGAATATATAAAAAAGTGATTGATAAAGAATTAAGAATATATAGCAAGAAAAAACAAAGTGAGGTGAGGGTAATTCAAAGAGTGAAAAGTTTGAGAAAAATTAGTGAATAATAATAGGAGAGAGAAGAAAATCTAAAAATATAAGGGTTATTAACATAATGGGAAAGAAGGGAAAGAAATAATTATATAAAATATATATATCTCAATAATTAAACTTAAAATTTTTTAAAATTAACTTGATAACAATATTTAATATTAATTATTATTTTATTACAATAAAAATTCAAAGCATTATAGTATTTTAATATATTACAAATGTTTAAATTATATTTTGTTATATTTTTAATATTATTTTGTTAATGATTCTAACACAAAATATAAAAAATAAAAAATTAATATCATTATTCTAGATATTATTTACATATAAGATAATATTATTAATAAATTAAAAAATAATATTTTTTGTTTATGATAAAATGTTGGGTAGTTTAAGTTACATCATATAATATTATTATACTAAAAAAACATTTAAAAGTTATGTTGTTGATATGAACTATTTTTACCAACATTAAATTATATTAAATTTATTATTTTTTTATATTATATGAAGTGTTACATTTAATACTATTTGAAAATAATAATGATATTATAAATTTTATATCAATTCAAACATATTTTGTTCATATTACATAATATAAATAATAAGTACAAATAAAATTTTATAAGTATGATATAGTTTTAAATATTTAATGTTATATATTATATTATAATTTTAGTGAAAAAATGTTTATAAAAAAATTATATACTATAAAAAATTTATATAAATTCTAATTTATTATTGGTGATATAAGTTTTGCTACTTATAACTAAATTTTATTAACTTTATTATTTTAAAAATAATAAGATGTGCTATGTTTAATACTATATTGAAATTATTATTATATTATAATGTTATTATAAATGAAAATAAAAAAAATATTATAAAATATCATTCACAAGTATGTTATTTTTTTATATTAACATATTATTAGAGTAAGTTTCCAATCATTAGTAAAACAAATGCTATAAAAAATATGGCCAACATTAGTTCTTCTAAATTGTAACCAATCCAACTATGTTTCTGTCCCAAGTTAAAGTTTGCATTCTAATAAGATCCAAGCTATAAAGCTAGCGTGCTCGCACATGCATATAAAAACTTAAAAATCTTAAGTTATTATTATCCAAAAAGCATGAATTATTGAAGAAACATTTGTATATCATCCTTGTTATGCACCTTAAAAAATAATTTTACTATTATTATATATGCCATAATATTTTCTCATATTAATACCTTAATTATATTTAACTAATAAGAAATTTTGTATATTCTTCTCTTATAAAACAATTAAATTATTTATTAATTATAAATAGAAAAATATATTTATTATTTCCAATATATATTAAAGTGTGTAACAATGAGAGATTTCACAACTTATATTAGTTGAAGGAGCCAAAAAAGGTAGTGGTGTTGAGATAAGCATATGGGAAGAGAGGAAAGTCATGAATAAATAAGAGTGAGATAGAAAGAAAAATATTAATAAAGAGAGAAGAGTAAGATGATTGATTGAAGGGAAAGGGAAAATGAGAGGATAGAAAGAAAAGATGAAAGATAAAATAAATAACAATATGAAAGATAAAGAATTGAGAAAATATTATGAGATAGAAAAGAGACATAATCAGGGGAAGAGAAAGAGATAAAGAATGGGAGATAAATAAGAAAATTATAAGACAAGGTAGATGAAAGTGAGAAGATGTGAGAGCTATTAAGATAAAGAGAATGAAGCGAGTGAAATAATTAGGGAAAAGTTATATCTTACTAACGTAACATATAATATTTAAAATGTATGTTGACTATTAATTTAATATTATTTTATTGACATATATGATTTTAAACGTTAACTAAATAATAAAAAATATTATTATTATCAAATAGTATTTTGTATTATATAATATAGATAAAAATATATAAGATTTCATGCTCATCTCAAAATTTTATGTTGTTTATTTTATGTAATATATTATTATTATTGTAAAATTCTTTTATTTATAGTAATTATATATTCTGATTGATATATATAAAAATTATCTTCTATTATACTTTATCTAAGTTATGTTTTAAAAACTTAAATTATACAAAACTTTTTATTTATTTAACTTTATGAATTGAAATATTTAATACTATGCAAAAGTGATAGCAATGTTATAAAGTTCACAACAATAAGAAATAACTAAAATTAAGATTGTAAAATAATTTTGATAATTATGTTATTTATAAATATTAACATTTTAAAAGTTCAATTATCATTTGATAGAAAAACAAATCCTATAAATAAACATGTACAACACAAGGATTTCATAATAGGTAACCCATTCAAGTAAAATAAGTGTGTAAATCCCACAAGAGTGATAAATTGTGGATTTTAAAATAGTTTTGCTAATTTTGGATCATATTTAGTTTTTAATTTTGTTTATAGAAAAGCATTATTATGGAAGAATACTATGATTATATAGGTAGATATATAATTTTAATGACTAAAAAATAAAAAAATTAAATTTATAAACATAACTTTTTTGGAAGGGTGATTCAATCTAAAATAACATCAACCCTTAATTGAGGTCTTGATAAAGTCCACTACTAAAAGAGTTATAATTGAAGTTTTTTTTTTCTAATAGTTAACCTTGAACTTTAGTTTCTTTTGTAATTTTCCTCCAACTTACTAACTTTTATGGGTTTAATTAGAACCCAGGCTTTTAAGAGCTTAACACTAACTTTGTTTTTTATTAGATCAAATAGAACTCAAGCTTTCACAAATGTCAGGCTTTCGAACCCAATAGAGAAAGAAAACACAACAAAAAAATCATTTTGATAAAGAAATATATTTTTCATATCCTTATTGATGAATAGAGAGACCAAAAGAACTCACCATTATGAAGAGAAATAGTAAAATGAAAACTTCGAATATTTAGCCTTCGACGAAAGAATTTTAAATTTCTAGCAGTGTTAACAGTAATGTGTTAGAAATTTTACACAAATGCAAGATCATGTAGCATTTTTTTTGAGATCTTAAAATATTGTTCACACTCATTAGACATTTAGTAATAGTGGTTGGATTTATATAAAAAATATTTATCATAACCATTAGAAAATTAAGAAAACATAATTTTCAAAGCTACTACAAAGTGGCTTAAAAAGTTTTTCCAAACATCATAAATATTTTTTTCCAAAACGATTACGCAATTAGCCATTACACAAGATCAACTAGGGTTAATTGATAAGATTGGAGATGTTCTTAATCATGAGATCAAATGTCATAATAATAGATGAGTTGTGGATATTTGGATATAGAAGGAATAAATCTAGGCCATCTAATCAGTTCATATGAGATTTGGATTATTCAATTTAGTAGTGGTAAAGATAGGAATGATTCGAATCATAGGATTAAAACAAGTGATATTGGCCATCCAATTCAAGGATAGATTGTTTTAAAATAAAGAAACAATAATGGCCATCTGATGAACATAGATGTGAGCTTGGCCATCAAATTTCAAGCCAACAAGAAGCACTTATAATGGATGAAATGTCCATTGTCCAATCAATGATTGATTGGTGAAAAATAATGCACACTTTAGTGATAATTTCTTGGATGAAATTTAGTCCAGCATTACCAAAAAGAACTTGTCTTTTCTTTTTATATTAATGTTCATTCATAGTTATTGTGAGTTGAAATTGGAACTGGCTTACCCCTTGTGTGCTTAGGATTTCATCACCTTGGGCTACTGTTTTGCATGTCAGTTTATAACATGTTTAAGGGTCTAACTGGACTCATTAAATATTTTATTTGAGTTATGCCTTGCTCGATCTTTCCTCTTACTTACCATAGCTGGTTCAGGACCTATTCTCTAAACTTGAGGTTTACTAGGACATTTTAAGCTTGGTTGACATAAGTGTTTTGAACTTGGGCACATGATTGTGATGTGGTTTAGGAATTATTATTTTCATTTTTATAATGATGAAACATTTAATAAACTTATTTATTCTAATTTAATAAAACTTTAACAATTATTCTAACATTTAATTTTGTAAGAATGAATGAGTTGGATTTGACCAAGGAAGGGATTATGGGACCAAAAAATGAAATCCAATATATTTCTTAAATTAAGGAGATGATTGAAGAATCAAATGCTTCTATAGTATTTGAAATTGATACAAATAGAGAGATGTGTTATGGTTAAAAATCAACAATCTAATATTTTATTTTGTAATAAAAAGAAAGATTTTCATATTTCACATAAACGACTTCAATCCTTAATGCTTACTAACACTCGAAGGTACTTTAAAGGGTACTAATTCACCATCTTTAGAAGTGTGATAACTCATTTCTCATAATTAAACATAATTCATAATAAACAAATTTTTTAAAATAAAATATTAAACATTTATGCCTTACCTTATAAAATAGAAGAATGACTTGACGTGCACCATAATGTTACTCTAAGCCAAGGAAGCTTGATTTTGGTGTTCTAATATGATATATTGTTATAATGTTGGTGTTGTTGCATAAGAATAAAAAAGATAAAAAATCATACTTGTGTGATTATAGTCATGAAAATAATGAACTGTTAAACATTTCATAAATAATTATTCATAAACATTTTTAAAGATAATTATATTTTAATTTTATGTTAGAATATAATCTAATAAAAATAATTTAATAGCATTAAAATAATAAATAATTATGTATATTATTATTTTAAAAAAATACATGTTTATAAATAAGAATTATTTCTATTAAAATTTAATTCTTACTTTTTCAAAAATAAAATATTTATTGCTAATAAAAAATAAAATATATTTTTGTTTTTTTAAAATAAATATTAAAGTATGTAACACGTGGGATTTCATAGATAATCTTAACTTGTGAATCTAAAAAAATAGATAATAATGCATGAGATAAGTTTACAAGAATAGAGATAGTCGTTTTAGATAGAGAGATAGAGAGGAAAATATTAATAGAGGGAGGGGAGAGATAATTAAGTGAAGAGAAAAAATGAGAGAAGTGTGAGATAAAGAAGATAGAGAAAATAAAATATAAAGTGAGAGAGATAGAGAATTGAGATACTAATGAGAGATAGAAGAGTAAGACGGTCATGTTAAGACAAAGAGATAGAGAAATGGGAGTCAAATAAAAGAAACATTTTGAGAGAGTAAAGAAAGTAAGAGAATGGTAGAGTTATTGAGTTAAAGAGAAAGAAGAAAGAGAAACAATTAAGTAAAAATTATATTTCAATTATGTAACTCAAAATATTTGTTAATATTAACATGTTAAACTTATATAATATTAAATTTTATCTAAATGCAACAATAATTAGAGTTTTATTACATTGTGTTCAACTAGAAATGTTTAAGTTAGATGTTCACTATTAATTTATTATTAATTTTAAATGCATATATTTTAAAAAGTTAACTAAATTCTATACAATATCATTATTATAAGAAAATATCTTAATTTGTAGAGATATAGATAACAAAATGAATATTATTTTACATTCATTTCAAACATTTAGGTAACTTATGTCATATACTATATTGTTTTTATGTTAAAAAACTTTTATTTTAAACATTTATGTGATTTTATAAATTTATATAACTTGTAATTTGTTGTAGTTGATACAAAATTATTACTATCAACATTAAATAGTACTAAAGTTATTATTTTATAACACCACATGAAGTGCATTACTTAATACAACAAATTAACAATAATGATGCTATGAAGTCAATATTATTAAGAAATGACAAAATTGGAAACTTCAAAATATCGTTCATAAATATTTCATTTATGAATATTAACATATCATTAAAATTAACTATCATTAATTAGAAAAAAGAATGTTATGAAAACTTATGCACAACATGAGAACACCTCAAGAGATCACTCATCCCAATAAAACTTTTCCTTAAGCATACTTAACTTTATGTTCTAATGAGATCTAATGTTATAATGTTGGTATGGTTACACTAGCATACAAAAGCCAAAAAATTATACTTGCATGCTTAATGTCGTAAAAAAGATGAACTATTCCATTAATTTATAAATTATCGTATATTTACACTTATAAAAGTAACTTTAGTTTTGTTATATATGTCACAACATAATAAAATATTAATGTTTTAATTATATTAAATTAATAAGAAATTTTGTTTAACATTATTTCACTTAAAGTAAATACTAATAAAAAAATTATTCCAACAAAAATATAATTCTTATAAAAATACTTAATTATTTATTAAATGTAAATAATAAAATATATTTTATTATTTTAAAATTATGTTAAAGTGTATAATATAAGAGATTTCTTAATTAATAATGAGAGAAAAGAGACATGATTAAATAAGGAGAAGATAAAAGGGAGAAGAGAGAGAAGATAGACTGAATAAATAGAATAAATTAATAAGTAAAACAGAGGGGAGAATAAAGAAAATAGCGAGAGATAAAAGAAAGAGGGTGAGTAGAAGATGAAGAGATAGGGAAAGGTAGACAAATAAAAGAATAATAATATAAGGGAGAAAAAAGCGAGAAAACTTAGAGAAACTATTAAAGAAGAGCTATATCTTAATATTTTAACTTCTAAATTTATTAATATTATCTTTTAAAACTAAAAAAATATTAAATATTATTTATGTACAACAAAAAATAGAAGTTTTGTTGTATTTTGATATATTATAAATGTTTAAGTTTATATGTTGATTATTATTTTAATATTATTTTATTAATCCATAGAATTTAAAAGTTTATTAAATAATTAATGGTACCATTATTATAAGATATTATCTTAATATGACATAACATAGAAGATAATTATGAATATATTATATTCATTATGTAATTTAATTTTGAGATAAATAAGAGAATAATGAGAGAGAAAAAACTAAGAGAATGTGTGTGGTATTAAGATAAAGAGAAAAAAGTAAAAAACTAATGACAAAAATAATGTCATAAATTATCTTATTTTTTAATTTTTTGTTTTTTATTTGATCATGTTACTATGAAACGTTAATTCATGACTTATGTAATCTTTACCTTGAGCTATATAATTCAACATGAAAATTTTCTTAAAATTAAAAAGTAACTTATAATTATTTATTCTTATTTACTTCGATAGTTAAGACTAATGGTAACGATGTTTTAAATGAGAGAAAAAAAATTTCATTGAACTCATCTCAACTAATTTTCTCCAAATATATATTTATTTACCTATTTTAAATTATTTTATTTCCTAGTATTTTGGCATGCTTTATTAGGCATTTTAATTTAGACATGAGTTCATGACTTGGCACGTTGCACTCAATCTTGTTAGTAACATAAAATGCAACTTTCTTATACAAAGTTTCTCACTTGATCGTATTTTTTAATTAATTGGGTTATATTACTACACAAGTCTAAATCTCCTCTTATGCAACCTTTAGATTCCTTTGATTTTTAAAAAAAATATTGCTACAATTTATCTTATTCTTTGTTTAATATACATAACATAACATCATTACAAACATCTCGATGAGGTCAATTTTGATAAATATTATTTTGTAATATTTCAAATATTTTATTTTGTAGGATTTTAGTATTCTTAATGTGGGATTTTGAATCTTACTTGATTTCATGATCAAGGATGTTACACAAAGCATCTTCAGAATTTTGGACTATACCTTTCCTTTGCAATATGCCTTATTAATTCAAAGTTTTAGCTTTAATGTTCTTATGTTATAATGATTCAATTAATATCATGTTTTCCTTAATAAATATTTAATTAAATTTATAATTTTAATTTGTTGTTATTTATTCCTATTTTATGTTATCACTCAAAATAATTTTAAATGAGGTCTAATTATAATGAAATATGTGTATTTCCACTCTTTGTGGCAAGCTCCATACAATTGAATATTTACCTCTGCATTTTTGGATATTTTATTTTGAAGGGTTTGGGCACATTTTATGAGTCATTCAATTTATGCATGATTTAATGAACAGGAATGTTATACTCAATCTCCCTAGTTTTTTGAATTCAACTTTATCGTATAATTTATCTCATTTCTTTAAATATTTTTCTTTTATTTTGTTGTATCACTATGTAACTCTAAATTTCTTGTTGTGTGAAATTTATATCACTTTGATTTGGTTGTTAGCCAAAATAATTAATTAGAATTCAACTTGGATTCTTAATTCATATTGCTTGAATATATATCATTCCAATTTAATATATATTTATTTAACATTGAAATAAAAAATTATTTTCATTTGCATTAATTCAATTTTGTTATTTTATAAAGAGTTTTTTATTTGAGTCTTATTTGAAGATTTAGGATGCTATAGTCCATCTCTTGAATATATAGGAGCACAATTTTCAACATAAACTTTCTCTTGTTTCTTTTAATGTTTTGCTTTGAATTAGTTCTTTTACTACATAACACTACATCTTCTATCATGTGTCATTTACATCACTTTTATTTGGTAATAAAAAATTCTTTTAACTTAAATAATTTTGGTATTGTATATTCAAAAATAATTTTAAGAAATAATTTATTTTTATTTCTATTTATTTATTTTTATAATTTATTGTAATACTAAAGGCAATTCAATAGAGTCAAAAAAATATCATTAGACATAACTTAATGAACTTTAACCAATTAAATGTTGTTTTTGAGTTTTTAAATATTTTATTTTATGAGATAATTAGATTTGTACTTTATTTGGAGAATAAGGATTTTATACTTGATCTCCTTAGTACCTTAGTTTTCAACTTTCTGAAATAACTTTTTCATTTCTCCAAATTCTATCCATTGGTTTTGTCAAATTACTATGTAATTTTAAGCTATTGTTCATGGCATTTTCATCATTTAGATTTTCTCATATCACATTGCTTTAATTTGTCTTATTTTAGAGTCAATATATATTTTCTTAATAGAGAAGTATAATTTATGCTTATTTACAATATTAATTCAAAACAAATCCAAATAAGGTCCTATCAAGATGAAACAAACATCGTTGGAGTCAAATTGTACAACCCAATCAAAATGAAAATTTATTTTGAAATTTTTTAAATATTTTATTTTTAAGAGTATGTTTTAAGAGACATTTGTATTCTTACAAAATTTGATTTTTGAAGATGCTGAACTCGATCTCAATAGTACATTGGAATGAAGTTTTGAGTATACTTTATCTCATTTCTTCTATTTTTTTTATTTTACCCGTTATATTAGTATAAAACTTTGAATCTTCTCTCTTGTAATATTTACATCACTTTGACTTGGTTATATTATATCTCTTTAATTTATCTCATTTTTGCTTTACTATTTTTACTAAATGTTAAATTAATGATTTTCAATTATTCTTGCTAATTTAATTAAGTAATTTGAAGTAATTTCAAATAATCTCAATTTAAGATATAGCATATAATATTAGACGATGATTATACTATTAAATAATTATTTTTTTATAATTTAAGATATTTTAATTTGTAGGGTTTTGGTAATCTTTTTATGACATTTTGATACATGGTTGATTTGATGATCGATGATGTTATGCACCATCTCCTTAGCATCACTAGAATATAGCTTTCCTATATAACATATCTCTTTCCATCAAATGTTTTTTTAGAGTTAGTTTTTTTACTATGTAACAATATATCTCCTCTTATGAGACCTTTACATTCAATAGATTATGTAACATAACATTTTTTCAATTAATTTCAATTCTCCTTTAATATATATTAAAGAAATATACAAATAATAATTTATAATTACTTATGATTAATTACCTTTTTTTACTTGTAGTAACTACAAATAAATGTAATTTGAGATGAAATAGTGGCATTGAATATGCTTTACCAGACATTTAGATTCATACATGATTTGAAGATTTAGAATGTCACACTCGAACTTCTTTGCATCTTGGATTGCAACTTTTTGATGTAGCTTTTCTCATTTTTTTTCTTGTTTTTGTTTTGATTTTGTTGTATTTCTATGTAACTCCAAGTTTGTTCTTGTATGATCTTTACATCATTTAGATATAGTTATATCATGTTATTATCTTATTTTAGCTTTAACCAAAATCTACTTATTGTCAAAATACAAATTAATTCTTATTATTATAATTTGAATTAATTCTTAATTAGTCTAAGTAAAGAGGAAATGAACATTATTGGACTCATCGTGGCTAACACTATCAAAAGAAATGATCTTTTTTAAAGTAATTTATTTTTAAGATCTTTCATGTTTTATTAGACATTTTGATTCCTTTCAAATTTGAAGATTTAGGATGAGAAACTATATCTCTTTAGTATATTAGAACATAACTTTCTAATAGAATTTATCTCATTTTGTAAATTTTTTTGATTGATTCTTTTATATTACTATGTAATTATAAATCTTTTCTTATCTACATTTACATCACCTTATTTTTGTTATATTATATTGCTTAAATTAGTATCTTTTTAGCAATATAATATATTCACCAAACATAAAAAATTGTTATATTCACCATTGTCTATTTTGGCAATTTACATCTATTCCAAAGAAGATTTGATTGAGACAAAACGAACCTCAATAAACTCATCTCGATGAGCTATATCCATTAAATATTTATTTTATATTTTCAAAAATATTTTTTTCTATATTTGAAATGATTTAGGAGGTATTTGGATTTGTACATGATTTCATGATCAGGCACGTTACACCTGAGCTCTTTTATGTTTTTGGAATGTAACCTTCTCGCACAATTTATCTTATTTCTTCAAATGTTTCTCTTTGATTAGGTTATATTATTACTTGACTTTGTAACTATTCTTATGCATCCTTTGCATCACATTTATTTTGTTAATTACATTGCTTTAATTTATCTTTTTTCAATTTTAATATTTATTAAGTTAATATTGAAATGATAATTAATCATTTTTAGTTTTTAATTAAATCTATAATTAATGGTAATGCCAAAAAAGGTTTTGTTAAGACAAAATAAACATTGATGGACTTCTCTCAATGTGTTGTTCGAAAACAAATATTCATTTCTAAATTTCCAAATATTTTGCTTTTTAAAGTTTTGGTGAGCTTTAGAAGATATATTTCTTTGCACTTAATTTAATGATAGAGAGTGCTACATTAAATCTTTATATTTCTTGTAAAATAATTTCTTTATACAATATATACAAATTATTTAAATTTTTTAAATTTATTTTGTTATACTATTTTGCTGCTCTATTTTTTCAATCATGTGGCCTTTATATTGCTTTAGTTTTGTTACATCACATTACTTGAATTTATCTTGTTTCAAATTCAATATATATTTATGATGTTTTTAAATAATTTTTTTTAATCACTTATACTTAAATTAGTTTTACTATTAATTCAATTGAGGTATTGTTGAGATTAAAAAACATCATTAGATTTGTTTAAATGAGCTCATTTAAGTAAATATTTCTTCTTATGTTATTATATAATATTTTTGAAGGGGTATTACAATGGTTGATGAGAATGTTTTTATTTCTCCATATTTGATGATCGAAGATATTAACTCAATCTCCTTGGTGTACTAAAAAGCAACTTCAACACACAATTTATCTCATCTCTTGAAATGTTTCTCTTTGAGTTGATCATATTAGTTTGAAACTTTAATTAATAACTCATCTAACCATTATGTTACTTCAATTCATATCATTTTAGCTTTAATATTTGGTTAGGTAAAACTAAAAAATTAATTAATTCGAAATGATGCCTAGTGAACCAAAAGAATAATCAAAATTGACTTCTCTTAACAAATTTTGTCGAAAAAATATTCTTGACTATTTTTTAAAATATTTTTTTTTTAAAATTTTTGGCATATTTTAGGAGACATTTTGAATTGTATATGATTTAATGACTATGAATGTTACACTCGATCTTCTTAATAATGTGGAATAAAATTTTTCTATACAATATTTCTTACTCCAATTTTTCTATTTGATTTGGTTATAGTACAATGAAACCATAATTCTCCTCTCATGTGACATTTAGGCATCTTTGAGTTTTGTTATATTATATGTCTTCAATTTAATGTTTTCAAGTGTTGATATTTAAATAGTAGTTTATTATTATATAAGTTTATTTACTTTTGTAACTAGTGGAGAATCCAAGCAAGATCCCAATGAGATGAAACAAATAAGGTTATACTTAATTCAAAGAGCATTATTTTAAAAAATATTAATTTTTATAATTCTGGATATTTTATTTTGTATGATTTTGACATTCTTAACAACACATTTTGGTTCTCACTTTATTTGATGAATAAGGATGTTACATTAAATCTCCTTAGTATCTTTCATAGCAAAATTTTTGTAAACATTTTCATATTTTTTCATAGTTTTTGCTTTGATTTTGTTATAGTACTATGTACTATAAATCTCCTCTCATGTGACCTCTACTTTGATTTGGTAGTATTATATTTCTTTAATTTATCTTATTTTTTTCCTTTATATACATTTACTTAATATTAATAATAATAATTTATTATTATTTAAGGTTATTTAATTGTGTAATTAACAGAAATTTTAAATGAGGTTCAATGCACACAAAACAACCATCAGTGTACTACCTATAATGAGCCCTATACAATTAAATATTTAGTTCTAAATTTTGAATATTTTATTAGTAATAATTTGTTTTTCCAAATTTTACAAGAGATTCAAATCGTATATGATCTAGCAAATCACACTTGATATCTTTAATGTCTTGAAGTTCAACTTTATTGTATAATTTGTCTCATTTCTTAAAATTATTTTCTTTGATTTGATTTCATTATTACAAAAATCTAAATCTCTTATCACATCACCTTTATATTGCTTTGATTTAGTTATGTAATATCGCTTCAAGTATCTCATTTTAACTTTAATATATATTTATTTGATATTAATAATAATTTATTAAAATTTATTCTTATGAAATTTAATGAATCAGTAAAATAAAATGAAATCATATTAAATCAAACTAAATGTTGTTGAAGTCATATCAACAAGGTCCATCTAATTAAATATCACTTTTTATATTTTTACAAATTTATTTGTAAGGTATTTGTATGTTTTACTAGCCATTTTGATCTTTGATCTAACAATCTTGAACGTTAGACTTGATCTCTTTATTATCTTGGAATGTAACACTCTTGTATATTTATCTCATTTCTTCAAATAGTTTTACATTTATTGGTTACATTACTATGTTAGCACTAAATTATTTCTCATGTGAGGTTTACCTTGCTTTGAATTCATTATTTTATATTGCTTCAATTTATCTTATTTTAGCTTTAACATGCATTTATTTAATATTAAAAATAAAACTTTGTTATAATTTAAGCTTATTTAAATTGATAATTTGTTACAATTCCAAAAGGCTTTTGAATATGACCAAGCAAAAGTTGTTGGACTCCTCTTGCAAAGTTTTACCAAATTAAATAAATATTTTTATATTTTTTTAAATATTTTATATTTTGTGGGTTTCGCATTCTTTACATGATAGTTTTATTTGTACCTTATTTAACGATCGAGAATGTTATACTCAATCTCCTAGTAATTTCGAATGCGACATTCATCAAAATTTTCTCCTATTTTCTCAATGTTTTCATTATGATTTATTTACATTACTTAACTCTAATTGTTCTCTCTTATAAACTATACAACTCTTTGTTTTGTTAATTACATCACAAAACTTTATCTTGTTGGAGCTTTAATACGTATTCTCATTATAGAAAAGGATCATTTATTTTCATTTATGCTTATTTACTTTGGTAATTTTGAATATTCAAAATGATTTCCATTTGAGACAAAAAATGTCATTGGACTCCTCTTAATTAGCTTTACCCAATTTAATATTTTTTTTAAAATAATTTATTTCCTTTTGTTTTTATATGCTTTATAAGATATTCAAATTTATGCAAGATTTGAAGATTGATGTTGTCGTATATGATCTTCTAAGCTTCTTGGAATGCAATTTTCCTATACAATTTATCTCGTTTATCCAAAGTTTTTACTTCAAATTTGTTATACTATTATATAACTATAAATCTATTCAAATGTGAAATTTATATTCCTTTCATTTAGCTAAATTATATTACTAAAGTTTATCTCATTTCAGCTTTAATATAAATTTTCTTAATATTAAAATAATAATACATTATTATTTATGCTTCTCTAATTTTTAATTTACAATAAATCTAGACATGGTCCAATTGAGATGAAACAATCATCGTTTGTCTCTTTTTGATAAAGACAATCAAATAGCATATTAATTTCGATATTTTTAAATATTTTTTTTCTAAAGTTTTCGCATGCTTTCCAAGGCATTTGGTTTAGTTTTAATTTAACAATTAGTTATGTTACACGAAATCTCTTTAGTATTTTGGAATAAATTATTCTATACAAATTATCTCATTTTCTAAGAGATTTTATTTAGTAAAGTTATATTACTATGTATCTCTAAATTTTCTTTTGAGTGATATTTTAAATTACTTTGTATTTTGTTACATTCCATTACACAAATTTATACAAATTTAAATTGATATTTATTTACTATATATTAAAATAATGATTTATTATTATTTATGTATAATTATTTTTTAAATTCATTGTAATTCTAAATAAGGTTAAATAAAGATAGATAAATGCATCACACTCTAATCGGTAACCTTTATCTAATAAAATAGTTAGCTTTATATCAGTAAATACTTCATTTTAAGCCTTTTAGTATGCTTTTTTAGAAGTTTTGTTTTGTAGATGATATAATGATAAATGACACTATACTTTATCTCATTAGTACCTTGGAATACAACTTTGTCAAGCAATTTAATTCATTTTTCAAATATTTTTTTTTGATTTTATTATTAGACAAAGCAGCACTCAATCTTTTCTCATGTGACTATAAAACTGATTTGGTTTAGATACATTACATTTCAATTTATTTTAATTTAGTTTTAATATAAATTTACTTAATCATTAAAATAATAATTTATTTCTATTTATGTTTATTTAAATTTGTACATCACATTAATCCCAAATATGACTAAATGAGATAGAAGAATGTCTTTAGACTTGTCTCTATAGGCACTTACAACTAAAACTTTATTTATATATTCTTAGATATTTTGTTTTGTCAAATTTTTTGGTGCTTTATAGAACATTTCTAATTATCTTTGAATTAAGAGTTGAGGAAATTGTACTCAATCTCCATAGTATCTTGGAATGAATCTTTCCATTATAATTAATCTCATTTCTTCAAAAATTTCACTTTGATTTTGTCATAGTACATTGATTTAATATATCTCATTTAATCATTAATATGCATTTACTAAATCTTAAAATAACAATTTATCATTATTTATATTTATTTATTTTGGCAATTTATTATAATTCTCAATAATGTCTAATTGAGACAAAATAATAGCCATTAAACTCAACTCAATAGACTTTATCTAATTTACTATTTATTTTTATGTTAATTAATAATTTAATGTAGTGAGTTTTAGTATGCTTTTTGATGCATTTTAATTCATACATGTTATGATAATTGGGGATATTATACTAAAGTATCTTAGATTGTAAGATTGTAATAAATATAACTTATTCTTTCAAATTGTTTGCTTTAATTTTGCTAAAATATTATGTATGTCTCAGTCTCCTCTTATGTGATCTTTAAAATTATTTGATTTATTTATATTACATTTCTTGATGTAAGACATTTCAAATTTAATATAAATTAACTTAATGTTAAAATCATAATTTATTTTTGTTTATGCATATTTGAGATTGTGAATCACTTTAATTCGAAATGAGGTTCATAGAGAGAAAACAAACATCGTTCCACTCATCTCTAAATGTTTTATTCAATTAAAAATTTATTTCTATTTTAGTTTTTTAAAAGTTTCAAGATTTATGAAACATTTCCAATCAATCCTTATTTTTCATAGAGGAGTTTACACATTCTTATTAGTATCTTATAATTATGCTTTCACCAATAATTAATCTCATTTTTTTAATGCTTTCATAATGATTTAATCATAATATATTGCAACAATTTATCTCATTTTTGTTTATATATGCATTTATACTAAATATTAAAATAATAATTTATAATTATTTATTCTTAATTTCTTTTAAATGCACAGTGTTTTTAAATGAGCTCCAATCAAGTCAAAACAAAAATCGTTAGACTCATCTCAATGTGCTTTATCAAGTTAAATATTCATTCATGAATTTTTAAATATTTAATTTTTCTTAAATTTTTGTAGATTTCTTGAGACATTGTAATTCAGGAATGATTTTATTATTGAGAATATCACACTCAATCTCTTTAGTATCCTAGAGTGCAAATTTTGCACGCAATTTTTCTCAATTCTTCAACCTTTTTACATCAATTTGGTTATGTTATTTCAAAACTCTAATTCTTCTCCAATGTACCCTTGACTTTGATTTAACATAGCTAAATTATATTATTTCAATTTATGCCATTTTTTCTTTAGTTTTAATCTATTTTAAATTAAAAATAAAAACTTATAATTACTTATGTATTTATCTGATAATTCTTTGTAATTTAAAATATAATCTAATCAAGACAAAACTAATATTGTTGGACTCTTCTTAATGAGCACTATCCAATTCTATATTCAATATATATTTCTTTATATTTCATTTTGCAGAGTTTTAGCATGACATAATACATTTAAAGTTGTACATGAATTAGTGATAGAGGAGTTTGGATTCAGTATCTTTATTTTCTTAGTTTTAACTTATATGTAAAATTTATCTCATTTCGTCAAATGTTTTACAATAATTTGGTTATATTGCATTGAATCAATTTATCTCATTTTACTTAAATATATATTAACTTAACATTAAAGTAATAACTAGTTTTTATTTTTGCTTAATTACTATGGTAATTCACATTAATTGTAAATGAGGACTATTGAAGACAAAACAAATACCATTAAACTTGACTCAATGAGAGCTATCATATTAGATATCTATTTTAATAATTTTATGTAATTTATTTTATTATTTTTTACATGTTTTGGGACAATTAGATTCTGCATGATATGATGATAAAGTATGTTGCATTCAATCAATATTGCAACTTGTAGTGCAACTTTCTCAAACTATTTACCTCATCATTCAAATTTTTTAGTTTGAAACTCTTATATCACTATGTAACTCTAAATGTCTTATCATGTGACCTTCATATCACCTTCATTTTGCTAAATTATATTTCTTTATTTATATCTTTTTAGCTTTATTATATTTTTTCTCAATGTTAAAATACTTTCTTATTATTATTTATTCTTTTTTTTGTTTTCTAAATTCTGAGAAATCCAAATCATGTCCTATCAAGATAATAAATTTTATTGGACTTGTCTCAAAGAGCATTATCATTAGTTTTGACAAGCTTGGCAAGAAATTTCTATTCATGGAAGAATTGATGTTGAGGTTATTGAACTTGATGTCCATATTTCTTAATGCAACTTTCATGTGGAATTTATCTCATTCCATCAAATGCTTCTCATTGAATTAGATATATTATGTTACTTCAATTTATCTATGTTTAGCTTTAATGTACATATTTACTTACTACTATAATAATAATTTATTATTTTTTATGTTTTCTTAAATTATGTAATTCATAATAATTCTAAATGTGGCTTGATGAAGATAAAACAAATAGCATTGCACTCGTCTCAATGTGCTCTATCCAATTAATTATAAATTTTTATTTTTTTAAAATATTTTATTTTCAATTATTTTAGGATTCTTTGTGAGACATTTGAATCATAACATATTTGATTATCATGGATATCATAAAAGATATCCTTAGAATCTTTGAATGTAACTTTGTCATATAAATTATCTCATTTTTTTTTCAAATTTTTTGCTTTGATTTTGTTATATTACTATTTAACTCTACAGCTCCTCTCATGTGACAATTATATCCTTTAGATTTGGTTATATTACATTGCTTCATTTTATCTCATGCTAGCTTTATTATATATTATTGTAAAATTAGAATGATAATTTAGTAATTTTTTTCATATTTAAATTGGTAATTCATAAGATTTCATAATAGGGTTTGATTAATACAAAACAAATATTTTTGAAATTATCAAGATGATGTATATCCAACTAAATATTAATTTTTTATTTTTAAAATATTTTATTTTCTATGGTTTTATTATAATTTATGAGATATTTTAGTTTGTACTTATTTTGACAATAGAGATAGTTACCCTGATCTTTTTATTATCATTGAATGCAACCTTCCAGGTTAATCTCTGACTTCAAATTTTTCAATTTGATTTGGTTAAGATTTTAGGTTTCATGTACGATTTATATAATTTCTTTAAATATTTAATGTTTATTTCATTATGTTGTTGTATAACTCTAAATTTGCTCTTTTATGACTTTTACATGAGTTTTATTTAACTATATTCTATTACTTCAATTTATCTCAATCCAACTCAATTATATATTTGCTTAAAATTAAAGTAATAACTTATTATTATTTATGCTTATTCAAATTTTCAATTCATAATTATTCCGAAGTTTTTATTGAGTCGAAACAAAATCTATTTCCCTCTTCACAATATCCTTTGTCCAATTTAATGTCCAATTTTTATTTTAAATATAATATTTTTCTCATGTTATTCCATGCTTTATGACTTTTTTGACTCAGATCTAATTTATTGATCGAGGATGTGACACTCGAAATCTTTTGTATATTGTAATAGAACTTTCTTATATGATTTATCACCTTTATTCTAATTTTACACTTTTATTTAGCTATATTACATCACTTTAATTTACCTTATTTCAACTTTAATATATGTTTACAAATAATAAAATAGTAATTTATTGCTATTTATATTTAATTACTTTCAGAATTCATAAAAATTTCATATAAGGTTTAATTGAGAGGTAGAAAAATGTTGTTAAACTTATCTTGATGGGCATTTCCTAATTAATTACTCATTGTTTATATTTTAAAATATTTTTTACGACTTTTGCATGCTTTCTAAGACATTATACTTCATAGTTGATTTGATAATCTAAAAAGTTATGCTAAGCCACTTTACTATCTTAGAAGTTTAACTTTTTAATATAATTTATTTCATTTCTTTAAATATTTTATTTTTTTGTTATAATACTATGTAACTCTAAATTGTCTCAAATGTGACCTTTCCATTAGTTTGATTTGGTTACATTATATTGCTTAAATTTATCTTATTTAAGCTTTAAAAATAAAATAACAATTTACATTTATTTATTATTTTTTAACTTTCATAATTTCTAGTAATTCTATATGAGTTTTGATAAAAATGGAATAAAAGACATTTGATTCATCTCAAAGGGCTACATCCAATTAAGTATTCATTTCTACATTTCTAAATATTTTATTTTCTTTGGTTTGGAAGGGTTTGTAAGAATTTTTATTCATACCTAATTTGATGATGAACAATATTACACTTGATTTGTTTGTTAGCTTGGAATGCAACATGGACATACAATTTATCTAAATTATTTAAATTTTTTACTTTCACTTGGTTATATTCCTATGAAACTCAAATTATCTACATATTTGACATTTACAACATTTTCATTTGATTATATTATATTTCTTCAATTTATCTCATTTAAGCTTTAAATAAATTTACCTAAAATTAAAAAAATTCTTTTTTATTACTTGAGCTTGTTTACTTTAGTATTTTGTAGAAATTTCAAAAGAAGTTTAATCAAGACAAAAGAACAACATTCCACTCATCTCAACGTGCTCCAATCTATTAAATATTCATGTAACATATTTTGGAAGTTTTTATTTTCATTTTGGGCAAGCATTAAGAAATATTTTTATTTTTATCAAATTTGGTATTTGATGATGTTACACATAGTCTCTTCAGTTTCCAAGAATACAATTTTTCCTCTCTTATGGCATCCACACTTACATTTGGTGTGATTAAAATAGGATAATTTATCTTATTTTAATTTCTATATATATTATCATGCATTAAAGTAAAAATTTATTACTATTTAAATTACCCAACTTTCAAAATTTGTAGTGTTTATAAATGACATTAGTTAAAGAAGAGGCAAAATTCAACAAACTTTTCATAAAATATTCTTTCATAGATATTTAAGTATTTTAGTTTCTAAAATTTTGGCATACTTTATAAGGTATTTCAATTCATAGATTAATTTATTAATCTTTTGCAACATTCCCACATAATTTATTTTATTCAATAAATGTTTTTCTTTGATATTGTTATATTACAATGTTGCTCCCACTCTCTAATGATGTAACCTTTGGATTACAATTATTTGGTTATATTAAGTTTCTTCAATTTTTCTCCATTTTTTATTTTGATTTATAACTGTTAGGTATTAAATTTTTTTATTATTTATGCTATTTTATTATTGTGATTCAAAGAAATTCCATATGAGGCCCAATAAAGAAGAACACATATCCTTGGACTTATCTTGATAATCACTATATTTAATTAAATATTTATTTTTATATTATTAAAATTTTAATTTTCTAAAATTTCACAAAGTTTTGCTAGCAATTTCCATTCATGCATGATATGACATTAAAGCCTTTACGCTTGATCGCTTCAATATCATAAAATGCAATATTCTCATATAGTTGATCTCCTTTATTTTAGTTTCTCCCTTTGTTTTCGTTATAGCACTATGCAACTTGAAATCTACTATTGTATGATCTTTACATCACTTTGGATTGGTTATATATCATTCATTCAACTTATCTCAATTTAGATTTATTATATATATTTACTTAATATTAAAATGATATTTAAATAATATTTATTATTATTTAATTTGATAATTATCTAATATAAAGGATCCATTAAGACAAAACAAACATTATTAGAGTTAATAAAAATTATAATAAAGCTTTAAAGTTTTTTATGCTTTTTTTGCTTTGGTAAATTTATGATAATTACAAATGAGGTTTGATCAAGATGATAAATACTTCATTGTGCTCAACTAAAAAATCTGTATCTCACAAAATATTCCATTATATGCATTTGAATATTTTATTATTTTATATTTTGGAATGTTTTATGTGGTATTTTAACTGGTACCATATTTCTTGATCTTCTTCATATCCTGGAATACAACTTTTTTATATAATTTATCTTATTTCATCACAAGTTTGGCCTTGATTTGTTTATATTACTATGCAAATACCAATATCTTCTTATGTGACCTCGAAATCACTTTGACTTGGGCATATTATATTGTTTTAATTGAAGTTATTTTAGTTTATATATTTATACCTAATATTAAAAAATTATTTTTTTTGAATATGCTTGCTTATATAATTAATAGCAACTCCAAACTAGGTCAAAGTCTAACCCCTTAATAGCCATTTGGCACAACTCAACAAGCTAATCAAATTCAATATTCTTTTTTATATTTTTTAATATTTTATTTTCTATGGTTTTGGCATGCTTCACAGGTCAATTTGATTTAATGATCAAGGATGTTACACATGTTCTCCTTAGTACCTTACAATACAACTTTTTCTTACAACTTATCTCATCTCTTCAAATTTTTTTCTTTGATTTAGTTATATTACTAGGTATGTTAAGATCTTCTAATGTCTAACATTTAAATAATTTTTTATATTATATTTCTTCAAATAATAAGATTTTATCTTTAGTATATAGACACATAATATTGAAATAATAGTTTAGTATTATTTAGGCATATTTGAATTTTTAATTCATACTAACTTCAAATGAGGTTCAATCAAAATGAAATAAACTGCATTTGTCTCATCTCCTATAGCACCATTTAATTAAATATTAAATTTTAGATTGTTAAATATTTTTATTTTTTTTATTTTTGCATACATTATGAGACCTTTTGATTCATACATAATTTTATGATCATTGATGTGAAACTCCAACTCCTTAGAATCCTAGAATGCATGTTTTGCAAAAACTATCTCATTTCTTAAAAATTTTCATTTTTATTAAGTTATGTTGTAGTGTAACTATAAATCTACTCTCATGTGCTATTAAACTTCCTTTAAATTGGTTGCATTATACAACTTTAATTTATATCATTATGGTTAAATTTATATCTTTAATTTATTTTCAATTTTTAATTCATTGGAATGCTTTCTTAGGAAATTATAAAATAAATGAATTGATCATCGAGGATGTTATGCTCAATCTTTTTTGTATCTTGGAATGTAATTCCCTTGTGTAAGTTTTCAAATTTTTTCATCGATATGGTCATCTTTCAATACAACTCTCATTATCTTCTCATCTCATTTTCATATTTCTACAATTTGGTTATTTTGCATTGCTTCAATTTATTTGATTTAGTCTTTAATAAATATCTACTTTATATTGAAAAAATAATTTATCACTACTTATGTTTAGTTATTTTTTTTAATTTGTAGTAATTTCAAATCGATTTTGTTTGGAATGAAACAAATGTTGTTGCACTCAACTCAATGAGCTATACCTAAATAAAGATTTATTTTTATATATTTGAATATTTTGTTATGCAAAAGTTTTACATATTTTATGAGGCTTCTTGATTCATATCTAATTTGATAATCCAGGATTTTAGCTCAATCTCTTTAATATCCTTTATTGTAGTTTTAGTATACAATTTATGTAATTTTCTTCCATTCTTTTGCTTTTATTTGGTTAATTAACATGAAAATCATGTTCTCCTCTTGTCACATCTCTTTATTGCTTCCATTTGGTTATGTTACACTTATTCAAATGTTCTTATTTCAGCTTTATAGTATGTCAACTTAATATTAAAATATTAATTATTACATCTTTTATTCATAGCCCATTTGATGATCTCTTTAATGTCATTGTGTGTAATGTCTTCAAGCAATTTATCACAAATATTAATATTTTGCTTTGATTTGATTGCATTCAAAAGCATTGCTAAATAGCTCTCCTGTGACCTCTATATTCATTTCCAATGAGTTTCAGTTGAGAAAAAATAATTTCCATTAAACTTATCTCAATGGGCTCTATTAAATTTGAATTTTTTATTATTTTAAAATAATTTAATTTTATTTTTTGATATATTTTAAAAATATTTGAATTCATGCATGATTTGATAATTAAGAATATTACACTCAATCAACTCAGTATGTTGGAAAGTAGTTATTACATTTGATTTTACTTAAGTTATTCAAATTTTTTTGTTTGATTTTGTTATATTATATTCTAATGCAAACTTCTCCCTTATTTAGACTTTACATCACTTCACTTTTGTTATGTTACATTATTATTTATGTTAGTCTTCTTTGGTAATTCACTTTACTCAAAATGGGGCCTAATAGTGATCAAGAAAACATCACCCATCATGACAAACATTATCTAGATAACTATTCATTTTTATATTTCTAAATATTTTATTTTCTTAAATTTTGGCACCATTTCTAGGAATTAAGATTCATACCTAGTGTAAAATTTAAAGATGCTATTATCAATCTCCTTAATATCTTATAATGTACGGATTTTTTAAAACTTATCTCAATTATTCGTATTTGCTTTATTTGGGTATATTATAATTTATAGGTAAATCCCTCCTTCTATGTCCTTTACATCACTTTGATTTGGTTATTTTTTCTTATTGTTTATGATTAATTACTTTGGTGATGGGCATTAAATGCAAGCAAGTTTTTGTCAAGATGAAACAAACTCATCTAAACACACTTTAGCTAATTGAATATTAATTATAATAATCTAAAATATTAATTTTCTAGGTTTTGTACTATATTTATGTTAATTATAATCTAATCAGTATATTAGAAATGATTTTTATGTAAACTTTGTCTTCTTTCTTTGAAATTTTTGCTTCAAGTTGATTGTATCACTATGTAACTGTACATATGTTATCATGTTACCTTTATATAGCATTAATTTGGTTATATAGTAATAACTCACTTTTTCTTATTTGAGCCCTAATATATTTTTTAATTTTTATTGAAATTATAATTTATTATAATTCAAGCTTATTTATATTGGCAATTTATAATGTTTCCAACCTATGTCTAATCAATAGAAAACAAATGTCATTTAGCTAATTTAAATGAGCTTTATTTAATTAATAATCATTTGAAAATTTCAAAAAATTTCTTTACTAGTGCTTTGGTATATTTTTGGAGGCATTTCAAGTCATCTTTTGTTAGATGATCTTGAATCTCACACATGACACCTTAGTCTTTTTGAATGCCTGATTTTTATACAATTGTTCTCATTTCTTTAAATGTTTTATTTTCATTTAGTTATATTACATTATAATGATAAATATACTCTTTTATGACCATTATATCGCTTTCCGGTACCGGTCACCAGGAGCGCATCCGGCTCCGCCCCCCCCCTCCCCTCTCCAATGATCAATTCGCTGACGTGGAATGTCCGGGGGGTGGCGAACAGCGCCACCATTGGCAGGCTCAAGCGTCTCATCTCTTCCTTCTCAGTCGACGTCCTAATCCTTCTGGAGCCTTTCATCTGCGGCGACCAAATCCCCTCCATCTGCCGCAAGCTCGGGCTCGGTGGCGGGCTCCATTCCAACAACGGGAAAATTTGGGTCCTGTGGTCGGATCGATGCTCTGTCCGGCCCATAGGCTCTTCTGCCCAATCCATCCTCTGCCACCTCTCCGTGGACGGCGCCCCTGCTTCCTTCTTCACGGCCGTCTACGGGTTACATTCCAGAACCCTCCGGCGACTGCTTTGGGAAGACCTCCTGGCCCACTCTTCGTCCGTCGGGTCTGACCCTTGGTGGATCTGCGGAGACTTCAATGTCTCCTTGCACTCCGACGACGTCTCTAGGACAGCTCGCTTCTACCGGTCCGCGGCTGAGGACTTTCGCCAACTCATTGACGGCGCCGGGCTCCTCATCCCGCCGGTCTCTGGTAGCATCTTCACCTGGCAGGGGAATCGCAATGGAAAAACCCTCCTTAAACGGCTGGACTACTTCCTCTGCAACCCTCGCTGGCTGGATCTCTCGCCGGACGGCCACATTGATATTCTTCCCCGGACGGGCTCGGACCACGCCCCGATCCTATTCCGCTCCTCGGTCCCGCGCAATCGGGTCGCTCGGCCTTTCAGGTTCCTTAACGTGTGGCTGACCCACCCGAACTTCCTGCAGGTGGTTTCCAAATCCTGGGGGGACCCAATAGCGGCTTCGGGTCTTTACAGGTTCTCGGGTAAGCTCACACGACTCAAGAAGGACCTGAAGAGGTGGAACTCAGCCGTTTTTGGCAATGTTTTCGCCAACAAGGCGAAGGCGGAGGCGACCGTCCGCGAGGCGGAGCGCCTGCTCGCCTCGGCCCTCTCCCCGGAGGCTGAATCGGCCCTGCGGGTCGCCAATGACAACCTCAACTCTATCTTGGCTCGGGAGGAGGAGTTCTGGAAGCAGAAGGCTGGCCTCCGTTGGCTTCGGGATGGTGACGCGAACACGGCCTTCTTCCACGCTTCCGTCAACGTCAAGCGGCAATCCCTTAAGCTGAATCGCCTGGAGCTCCCCGTCGGTGGTTGGACGGAATCGCATGACCACCTCTGTGACTCCATCACCAACCACTTCATGTCTCACTTCCGCGGCTCGGGCGGATCCACCCAATCGACGTCCGAGCTGCTCCGCCTCATCCCTCGCACCGTCTCCGCCTCAGACAACTCTATCCTCTGCGGCCAGGCGACTCCTTCTGAGGTAAAATCCATCATCCTCTCCATGCGCGACTCCAGTGCTGCCGGCCCCGACGGCTTCATGGTTCCTTTCTTCAAAGCTTGCTGGGACGTCATCGGCGACGACTTGACTACAGCGGTCAACGACTTCCTGGTCGGCACGAAGCTCCCTTGCTCTGCCGGCGCTGCCTGGCTCTGCCTCATCCCGAAGGGCTCGGCGGTCGCCTCCCTCTCTGACCTTCGACCGATCGCACTTTGCTCGGTCTTCGGGAAGCTGCTTTCAAAGGTGCTGGCTAACCGACTCCGCCCTCTTCTTCCCTCCCTGATCTCCCCAGAGCAAACCGCGTTCATCCGTGGCCGGAACATTGCCGACAACATTCTCTTAACCCAGGAGATGGTCCACCGTATCGACCGCAAGCGGAAGGCTCCCAATGCCCTGTTTAAGCTGGATATCCGCTCTGCCTTTGATAGGGTCAGCTGGCGGTTCCTGGATGCAGTTTTGGAAGGCTTTGGGTTCTCCCAGCTTTTCCGTCGCCTCGTCGGCAACACTCTCGACGCCTCTTGGCTCTCTGTGCTCATCAACGGCGAGCCGAAAGGTTTCTTCAAACCTTCTTGTGGAGTCAAACAAGGTGACCCCCTCTCCCCTCTCCTCTTCTTGCTTGCCATTGACGTACTCAGCCGCGGCCTCTCCGATCTGGTTCGCTCTGGCAAGATAGACAAATTCTCCTCCCCTCGTCGCTCTGCTCCTGTCTCTCACACCGCCTTCGCCGACGACTTCACCATATTCACTTCGGCAAGGAAGGAATCGGTCTCCAACCTCGCCGGCCTGCTCAATTCCTTTTCGGAGGCTTCGGCGCTTACCCTAAATCCTTCCAAGTCTATAGTAATCCATGGGAAGTTTACCCCAAAGGCCTTGGTTCGCTCCACCAAATCGATCCTGGGTTTTAGGCGTGCTCACCTCCCGCTGGCCCACCTGGGCTGCTCCCTCGACAGAGGCCGTTCGAAGTCGATCCACTTCCAACCCCTCCTGGAGAAGATGGCTCGCCGCATCACCTCGTGGAAAAACCGGCTGCTGTCCAAGGGCGGGAAGAAGATACTCATCAACTCCGTCCTCACGTCGATGTCGGCATACGTGTCGGCGGTTCTCCTCCCTCCGAGAACCATCATCAAAGCCGTCGAACGGCTTCTTTCCAGGTTCTTCTGGGGCGGCATCGACAACTCCAGCCGCCATCACTGGGAGGCGTGGGGCAAGATCGCCAAACCTACGTCTTCCGGTGGCATGGGCATCCGCGATCTTGGCTCACAGGTCATGGCGCACTCGGCTAAGCTCTGGTGGCGCCTCTTCAACGTTCGTTCTCTCTGGGCAGACTTCATTCGGAGCAGCTACGTGGACTGCCGTGACGGAATCCGGTCCTCCGCTGGCGATTCCCCGGGCTGGCGCCGTATGGTCTCGTTCCGCCTTCGGTGGCTTGCCCTTGCGGCGTGGGACGATGACCCGGTCGATCAGACCGGTTCACTGCTCCACCGCATCCGGTCCGGGTGTTGCACCGTGAACCGGTTCGAACCGAACAGGGCGTACACCCTTTTTAACAACCTCTTGCATCCTCCCCGTCAGCTCTCCTTCCAAAACGACCTCCTCTGGCACCGACTCATTCCTGAGAAGGTTTCAATTTTCCTCTGGCGCCTGCACCACGCCGCCCTCCCCTTCCCAAAAGCTCTAAATCGGATTGGCATCTCGCTCGTCTCGAAGTGTCCCTTTTGCAGCAATCAGGATGAACCGGATCACCTTTTCTGGTCCTGCTCCATCTCCCGCCCCATCTGGACCTGGTTTGAGGTCAAGCTCGACGTCCCCCACTCTTCTTCCACCGACATCTCCAGCTGGTGGGCTTTCAAGACACAGATTAGCTCCTTAGCCTTCACCATTCCAGCCTTCATCTGCTGGACGGTCTGGAAAGCATGGAACGCCGCCACCATCTCTGGCCTTACTTTTTCGGCCAGCGCCCCCTTTTTGGAAACACAGCATCTGCTAAGGAGAGCTTATTTGGCGAGGCGCCGCAAAGACAACATGCTCGAAAACTACTCTCTTTCCCTCTTGGGCCTGTTTTAGGTTTGCCTCCTCCCCCTTGGCTTTTTGTGCCAAGTTTTGTACTTTGTGGGGTGGAATATATTTTGTTTAAAAAAAAAAAAAAAAAAAAAAAAAAAAAAAAAAAAAAAAAAAAAAGCTTGTCTTGCTATATTAATTCATATTAACTCAAATGAGGTATGATCAAGTCAAAAAAATGGTCATTTGACTCATCTTAATGAATAATAGAGAATGTTACACTCAATCTCATTCGTATTTTCTAATGAAACTTTTTGAAAAATTTATCCTATTTTTTTAAATCTTTTACTTTGATTTGGTTATTTTATTATGTAACTCTAAACAACCTCCTCTATGATCTTTTTCACAACATTGAATTGTCGTATAAGATTACATAATAATTTATTTCTAAATAAGCTTGTTAGTTTTGGTAATTCAAAATAATTCCAAATGAGATTTGATTGAGATGAAACAATTATCATTTGAAATGTCTTAACTTACTCAATTAAATGAAATATTTATTTAATTTTTTTAAATTTTTTTTAGGATTTTTCCTCAAGTTGCCATTCATTTTAATTCAAACTTGATTTCATGATCAAGGTGTTACACATGATTTTCTTACTATCTTTGAAACCAAATTGTTCATACAACTTATCTTAATTATTTAAATAATTCCACATGAATAGCTAATATTATAATACAACTCTAAATCTCATCTTATTTAACCTTTATATTTGTTTGAATTGGTTATATTATATTATTATTTATGCTTATTTACAATACTAATTTATTATAATTAAAATGAGGTTTAATTGAGATGAAACAATTATCATTGAACTCATTTCAATTAATTTTATCATGCAAAATATTCATTTTTATATTTTTAAAAAAATTTATTTTCTAAGATTTTTGCAAGCTTTAAGGGTTATTTCAATTCATACCTAATTTTAAAATTAAGGACATTATACTTAAACCACTAAGTATCTTTGAATGCAACTTTTCATTACAATTTATCCAATTTGTTTAAATAGTTGACTTTGATTTGGCGATATTTTTTTGAAACTTCTATTATCCTCTCATGTGATCTTTATGTATCTTTGATTTTGTTACATTACATTCTTTCAAACTTTCTCATTCTAACATTTTTATATTTTTAAAAAATAAATTCTTTAATATTTTTGCTTATTTTTTACTTTTGTAAAATTCCAATTGGGCTTCAATCAAGATGAAATAGAGGCCATTCGATTGGTATTAATTAGCTAAATATAATTAAATATTCTTTTTTGTATTTATAAAATGTTACACCCTTGTGTTTGATGAGTCAAGAATAAATGTTTAAATTTCATATGGGCTTGTTCTAAACAAAATTATTAATATTCAATTAAGACAAGCCATGAACTTTAAATGCCTAAAATAGTGGTTTTCAAGGCTCTTGGAGTCATGGCAAGCTTCAAGGAAATTGAAGACATGTATAAAAGCTTTCATACTTGATTCTCTTTTTATTTTTCTTAAATTTGATATGTCCAAATTTGGAGATGATGGGACACACTAGTAGTATTAATAGTTAAAAATATTATAAAATTAATAATTATTGAATTTTGATTTTTGGGTCAAGCATTATTGACGAAAAGTTTAGGCATTGGTATTTGATTTTTTAAAATTATTTAAGAATTAATTTTCATGAATTTCTTTTGATAGTCACTTAGAAAACTTATAATACTATGATAACATAAAATTATTTTGGTACACTTATATTTAAAATTTTTGAACAAAAATTCCCACAAAACACCATAAAACTACGTTACTCTCGGGAATGTTTACTGTAGCATTGGGCGGGTCGACCCGACCTGGCCACTGGCTCGTCCTGGCTTTTAGAAATTTTAAAAATATTAAATATAAAAAATTGGTGGGCTGACCTGGTAGGGGTGCCCATAGTCCAAAGGAATTCAGGCCGTAGGCAATGCTGAACAAAGCACGACAAATAAGTTAGAAGGACAAGCACGATCAGACGACTGAGATCATTTAGCGTAAAATGACTGGCAGGAGAATCCAACCCAAGCTGTGTAGATATGTGTTAGGATGCGTAACCATTGAGGTAAAGTGTTTTAATTTGATTTAAGTCTGGACACATTATATTACTACATAGAAGGCAGCGTGCATGCAATCTAAATGCTCAGATCAAGCTCGCCCAGATCGAATGGATGGGATTAATCTCAAACGGTAAATTCAAGATTGAATCCATGCCGTCCGTGTTCGGGCCCGAATCAGACGGTAGCTACTTTCTGTCCATTACCCAAACGGCTAATTGATTTTAGGAGCCATTGGGAGTGATTTTAGAGCTCAAATTTAAGCTTTATAAATAGGGAAGAATGAAGAACTTCTAGATGTGATTTTTGCTAGGATCCCAAAGCTTTTAGATCATGATTTTGAGCAAAATCAAGTGAATGAGGTGCTTCCAATTTCATAAAGAGAAAGTGGCAAGAACGATTCTGAAATTAGAGGTTATTGCTTCAACAATGTCTCAATCTCTATTCCTCTATTTTTCTGTCGTGTGTGCCTCTTATTTCACTTAAAGTTATTTTAAGTTTTTGCAAATTTTTGTATTTTTTTCTTTGGGTTAAGGGCATCCCAGCATTGTGCAAAAGCCTTGGTTTTGAGTTGAGCCCGAAAAAACTCAAGTAGGTTCAGGATTAGTCGTAGGAAAAATCCCGAGTAGGTTTGAGGTGAACCGTACGAAAAACCTCGATGGTAATTTGGTACTTTTAGTGTTGTTTTTCCCAACACTGACTAGGGATGGATGTAGGCTCGATTTTGAGTCGAACCACCTTAAAAATCTTTTGTGTTATATTTCTTCTTATTAGCACTTAAAAGATTTAATTTTTAATTTAAACCAAAAATCGAAAGAAAATTTTATTTATCACAATTCACCCCCCTCTTGTGGGATTTTCTTAAGCACAAAGAACTTCATAAAAGTTTAATTTTGTTGAGTTTTTGAACAATTTCTTAGGCATTTTGAATTTTACAAGCTTTGATGATCAAGGATGTTTCATTGTATCTTTTTTGTGTTTTAGAATTCAACTTTTCTATAAAATTTTTCATTTTTTCACACTTTTTCTTATGATTTTTTTATGTTAAAAAGCAATCTAAATCTACTCTTATGTGACTTTTACTTCACATTAGTTTTGGAACATTATATAATTCTTTATCCTTAATTACTTTGTTAACATGCAATAATTATGAGCGAGATTTTATCTATATAAAACAAATGTCATTAGAGTAGTCTCTATATGCTGGACATAATTAAATACTCATTTTTACATGTTTAAATTTTTTATTTCATTGGATTTATGTGTACGTTAAGAGATCATTCAATTCATACCATATTTGATAATTAAAGATGTTGCACTTGATCTCTTTTTTATCTTGGAACATAACTTTGCCATAAATTTTATCTCATTTATTTAATTTTTTTATTTCTATTTATCATGTTATAAAATAACCTTAAATCTCATCAAATGTGACATTTTCAAGTGTGTTTTTTTGTTCTAATATGTTATTTCAATTTATCAAATTTTTAGCTTATATATATAAGTATAAAATAACAATTTAGAATTATACATATTCTTTTTTAGTTGTTGAGAGTATTTTCAAACGAGGCTTGTATGAGAGTTAATAACTGTTGTTGAGTTTGTCTCTACGAGCTCTATCAATTAATTTTTCATTATTACATTTTTACATATTTTATTTTTAATAGTTTTTATATGTTTTGTTTAAGATTTTGATTTGCATCTAATTTGAAAATCGTCGATCTTTTGCTTGAGCTTCTTGGTATCGATGTGTCGAACTCTTGAAAAAATTTTCTACCATTTGTTCATTTTTTTCTTGATTTGGTTATATTACTATTTAACTCTAAATCTTATCCCATGACATCACATCATTTTGTCATGTTACATACCTTTTATTAATCTCATTGTTGCAGTATGTTTTTGGGCATCGCTTGGTGATCTATGTGGAATTGAAATCCATTTTTATAACTGTAAACATTCTTTTTGTGATTTTTGCACATTTTTTGAGGCATTTCAATTTGTACCTCTTATGATGAATGAGTAACACGTGATCTTCTTAGTATTTTAGAGTGCAACTTTCTTGTATTATTTATATTATTTTCTTAAACTTTTTTTGATTTGATTTGGTGATACTATTATGTAACTTTAAATCTTTTCTTGTATAATATTTATTATATAACTTATCAACATTAAAATAATGATTTATTATTATTCATTAATATTTACTCTTATTATTCATTGAAAATTCGACATGAGCTCCAATATAAATAAAATAATATTCATTAAGCTTATCCCGACATGCTTTATGCAACTCAATAGCAATTTATAACTTTAAAAATTTTAGTTTCTTATATTTTTGCATACTTTGTGAATCCTTTCAATTAATAACTGACCTTTTTATCAATGATATTATCTATCTTCTCAGAACATTGGAATGCAACATTTTTGAATAATTTTTCTTTATTATTTAATTTTATCACTTTTATTTTATTATAATATATTGTAACTCTAAACTCCTTCTTGTGATATTTACATCCCTTTAGTTTGGTTATGTGACATTATTATTTATTCTTATTGACTTTACTAATTCATAATAATTATAAATTTTGTCCAATCGAGCATAAAAATTTGGACTGAACCAAATGATCTATATCAATCTAAATAATAATTCTCCTATTTTTGAATATTTTATAGTTTCGTATTTGTGTATTGATGTATGTGACATTTTTATTCATATCTAATTTCATGATTAAGGATGTTACACTCGATCTCTTTAGAAAATCTTTGTATATAATTTTCTTTTATTATTTAACATATTTGTTCAAAATTTTTTTCTTTGATTAGATTATATTATTATGAAAATTTAATTCTACAATCATGTGACCAAAAACTTTCTTTGATTTTGTTATTTTGTAAATTTTATATTTACTTTTATTTTAAGATGTAACGTTTCTCAATTCTTCATCTTATGTTTTTAACTTTTTCTCTTATATTTGTTTATATTATAATGTCGTTAAATCTTTTGTTTTGTGGCATTTACATAACCTTCATTTAGTTGTTGACTATAATTTTTTTTATTTTAGCATTAATATCTATTTCCTTAATATTATAATAATAATATTTTATTGGTTATGCAAAATTACTTTTGTAATTCATAATAACCCTGAATGAGGTATGATCTAGACAAAATAAACATCATGGGTCTATTTCATGGAGCTCTATATAGTTAAAAATTTATTTTACGTTTCTAAATGTTTTATTTTCTAGAACTTATATCTAGTTTGCGAGTTGTTTAAATTAGTACCTAATTTTTTGATTGAGGTTGTTGCAGTCAAATTAGTTAGTTCCTTTGAATACAACACCTTCACATAATTTATATCCATTCAACAAATTTATTGATTTGAATGGGTTATATTAGAAAAAAACTCTAATTCTCCTTTCATGTGATGTTTACACCACTTTGATTAAGTTATGTTTTGCTACTTACATTTATCTCATTTCATCATTATTATATAATTATTTAATGTAAAAATTATAAGTTTTATTATTTTATTTTGCTTAAATTTGTATTTCATAATAGCTCAAGAGAAAGTCTAATTGAGATAAAAAGATATTATTTTGCTATACTTGATGATTGATGCAGAACTAAATATTCAATTTTTATGATTCTTAGTATTTTTTTATTTATGCATGCATTACGATACTTTTTGATTTGTGTCTTATTTAACAAATGAAGACATTACACTCAATCTCCTTATTATTTCTTAGTGCTACAGTTTCATATAATTTATCTCATTTATTTAAATGATTCATTTTGATTTGATTATATTGCCTTTTAACTCTAAATCCCTTCTTTTGAAACATTTATGATGCTTTGATTTAGTTATATTATATAACTTTAATTTATCTCAATTTAGCTTAGCAATATATTTACTTATCATTTAAACATTAATTTATAAATTTTTACACTTATTTATTCCATAACTCATAGTAATTCCAAATGTTATCCAATCATGATAAAGTAAATATTATTAGACTCATCTTGTTGAGCTCAATCCTATTAAAAATTTATTTCATATTTAACAATATTTAATTTTCTTCATTTTATGTACGATTTATTAGATATTTTGATTCATTGTTGATTTGTTAGTTGAAGATGTTATACTTAATTTACTTGTTGTCTTGGAATGTAACATTTTCTACAAAATTAATGCAAATTTTACCAATGTTTTTCTTTTATTCTTTTATAATTTTACACTAAATATCCTCTCATGTGACCCTTACATTAATTTTATTTGGTGAAAGTACATTGCTTTAATTTTCTCATTTTAGCTTTTAGATATATTTTTTAATATTAAAATCATAATTTATTTTTGTTTTAGCGTATTTATTTTTGTAATTGTAGTACTACAAATAAGGTTCAATAGATATGAAAGTAACATTGTTCGGCATGTAACAACAAACAAAATCTTTTTATAAACTATTTTCTTTAAATAATTTATTTTCTAAAATTTTTGAATGCTTTATGAATTATTTTGATTTGCATTTGATTTTCAGGGATTTTACACTCAATAGCCTTAGTATTTTAGTGTGTACTTTACTATTATAATTTTCATCATTTCTTCAAATATTTTCCTGATATTTGTTACTATTATAATGTATCCTTATATTTGATATCTATTTACTTAATATTAAAAAGATAATTTATTATTTATTTTTCTTATTTATATTTGTAATTCATAATAATTCCAAACAATCTTTGATAAAGAAGAATAAAATGTCATTAGCCTTAACTTTATGAGCAATCTCAATTAAATATTCACTCTTTTAATTCTATAAATGTTGAAACTCTTGATCCCCCTAGTATTTTGGAATGAAATATTTTCAAACAATTTAACTCATTTCTTTGATATTTTTACTTTGATTTGTTATGTCCTTACTGTGAATTTTACCATTTCTTGATTCTATTATTAGATATTATTTCAATTTCTCTCTTTTCTTCTTTAATATTAATGTAACTAATATTAAGACAATTCTTCTTTGTTATTTGTATATACTTTTTGTGTAATTTTTAGTAATTCTACGTGATCCCTAATCTAGGTGAAGCAAACTTTGTTGGACTAATCTTAATGAGTTATAAACAAATAAATACACCTTTATATATTTCTTAATATTTTTATTGAGTTTTTAAATTTTTAATGAGGTTTTTAATTTGTACATAATTTGGAAAATTAATATAATATAGTTGATCTCTATATTATTTTGTAATGTCATGTTTTTCTATAGTTTATCTAATTTATTTTACTTTTTTTATTTGTTTAGTTAAATTATGATGTAACTCTAAGCCTTCATTTTTCTTTCGGCTATATTACCTATGTTTGGTTATATTATGTTACTTATATTTATCTTATTTCAATCTTAATATATATTTTTCAATGTTTAACTAATAATTTATAAAATTTTACTTTTATTTAATTTTATAATTTGAAAGAATTGTAATTGATGCACATCAAGATGAAACAATTATTGTTGGAGTCATCTTTTTGAGCTTTATCTAATGAAATATTCATTTTATATTTTTAATTATTTTATTTTAGAGTTTATACACACTTTATGAAATATTATAATTCATACTACATTTAATGTTTGAGGATATTTCACTTGATTTCTTGAGCATCTTAGCACACAACTTTCCTATGCAATTATCTCTTTTTTCAATTTTTCTTTTTGATTTAGTTATATTACTCTTAAACTCTAATTCTCCTCTCATCTAAAATTTACATCACTTTCAATTGGCTACATTACAATGATTTAATTTATCTCATTTCATTTTTAATAGACATTTACTTAATATGTAGCTGTAATTTTTCTGTTATTTAGCATAAACAAGTGTAGGTCAACTAGTATTGATGAGGATAAGGTAAATAAATATATATTTTGGTATTTTTGAATATTTTGTTTTCTATAACTTAGGAATCATTTATGAGTCATTTTATTACTCATTAAATTTGGTGATTGAGGGTGCCATAGTAAGTCACATAGTAATAGTGAGTGGAACTTTTTTGTGAACTTTGTCATTAATTACATTGTTTTTTAAAAATTATATTATAATTTAGCTATAAATCTCCTCATGATGACATATAAATCATATTAATTTTATTCTACTACATTATTACTTGTGCTTATTCACTATATTAATGGGCTATAATTCTAAACAAGGTTCCTTCAAGAAGTAACAAATGTCGTGAGGCTAGTCTCGTTGATCTCTATCAAATTAAATATTTATTTTTATATATTTGACTTTTTATATCAAATGTTTTGGTATATGCTATGAGAAATTACAAATTTGTTTCTTTGATTTGAATATTATATAACTGCAGTAAAAACAAGTGTGCAAATCCTATAAGAGAGGGGGAGGGGTGAATTATGGGTTTAAAATATTTTTCCTAATTTTAAAATTTTTATACTTTTTAATAATTCCTAAGAAAATTTTAAATTATAGATTTATTAATCTATACTTTAAATTATAAGGAAAAATAAAAATAAAAGTTCAATTGGTATGTAGAATTTTAATAAAAACATACAAATTGTCATATGCTTGTTGACGACTATTAAATGAGAAAAAGAGATAAAAATTATAATGTGAATTTAGAAAGAAAAATACATGAGTAATTATTCTTAGTTGAAACAATTTGAAATTTTAAATGGTCATAAGACATATATTAGTAGGAAAACATTCACCAATAAAATATCATACATCCATTCTTTGAGACATTAAAATTCTATTCACATTCATTAGTCATTTCCTTCAAAATGGTTAGGTGTTTATAGAAAAATGCTTATTATAGTCATTAGAAAGTTGATGAAAAGCTACTTCATAAGGTGAACCCAAGTGGCTCCAAAAGCTTTCCAAATGGCTAAAATAATTCTTTTAAAATATTACCCACATCGACACTTTTAACTACTAGTTAAATGGCCATTAGGTAGGATCTTCATGAGTCTTTCCATCTTCCCAGAGGAATTCAGGTCTTTTTATTAAAACACCATAAAGATGAATGAGTTCTAGATTATTGCATTAAGGTAGGCTTGATATTGGCCATTTATAAGTAAAATAAGATTTGAATTATCAATTCATCAATGGCAAAGAAGGATTAGATTTATATTACAAGATTGAAACAAGAGAGATCTATACTAATAAATTAAGGATATATTATTTCAAAAGGTGAAAATAAATAGAGCCTTTTAATGAAGTCAGACATAACCTTAGCCATTTAATTTCAAGTGAAGATTGAGCTCTTTTTGTTTACCAAATAGGAATAGTTCAATCAAAGAATGGATGTAAGAAATAATTCATTCTTTAGTTGCTAAATGCTAGATAGAAGTTAGTTCCACATTTCTTAATGGGAAAAAAATTTCATAATATAAAGATTTCACATGTGTTTAATGTTTGCCAAACTTTTGTTAGCTCTCCCCTAGTGCTATAAGGACTTCAACAACTAGTTCACTTGCATGCCTATAGGATTGTTGGTCATATTTTAGATCTTAAGCAACCCTTTAAACATATTACTCCAATTGTGTTTAAAACTGCACATTGACCAAGATCAGTCATTGACATGACTTGCTTCCTTTCTTTCATCTCTATGTCATGTTATTGACAAAGAAAGCTAATTCATACTAAACAAACCCATTAGAACAAAATGCAAAATTTTTAAGGTTTTTCTCATTAAACATAAGGGTGACCTAACAATCTTCCTTATTTGATGGTGGTAAGATATTAATATTTTAAAAAAATAATGAATGGAAGTATATATTTAGTAAAAAATAAGAGATATTAAAAATGAAATTTACTTTCTCCTCCTACTTTGTGATCTCTTTTACTATATACTCCCATCACTTTGTCATTATTCTATAAATTTTTATCTAGACCATGATCATTTCTGCCTTTTAACACCATCAAAAGGGAGGTTCAATTTGTATAATTTTTATTATACCACTATACATGTTCTTTAAATATGGTGGCCACTAATTTCTTTAATGGTATATATTCTCACTTTGTTAATGTTATAATACATAATCTCTAAACAAAGCGAAATCATACATTTTTTATATTTCCCATAATTATGAAGTTTATTATATACTTTTAGCAAAAAGACTACTCTTATCTCCAATTGTTATTTCATTTTGATATAATTTATTCTTGAGTAGACATTTAATTTTAATAAATTGTTATTCACTAGACCTGAGACTTTATTCTTATCCTAAATTATTCTCTAGTTTTTCTACCTTGCAATTCATTATATGAACTCAAACCCTTAAGGGCTACTTTAATAGATATTCTTTTTATGATAAATACTAATGTACTATGATGAATTTCTATTACAAAAACTTATGTGTATCATTTAATTGATTCTAATTAATTTTGATATTACCAAATTCAAGGTATTTGTTGTGTTATTTCTTCTCCATATTCTTTGTTGTCTAATTTTAGTTTATTTATTTTTTGATACTAGATTCATTAATTGTTGTTGTCATTGACCTATTAAATACAACCTGTATGTTCATATCTATCTAATTCTTAAATCAAATTAACAAAATTTTCAATTCACTCCTTTCTATTAAAAAATTGACAAATTTAAATAATGAAAAATAATATACTCTTTCCATATATATAGTTATTGTCATGACATTTATAAGTAGACATTATACCTAACCTAGTTTTTTGTTTTTCTTTTTCCATTGTAGACTCTTCAAGGAATTCCTAAGTAAAACATACAAATTAATTTCATATTCTCCATTTAATTTTGTAATCATAAAGAGATGTTTTATAAAATTCATTACCATTAATTTAAAGTGTTTTATCTTTTTAATTATCTAATCAATTCAACAAATCCTATGATGGCTATATTTTATATTGTTATGTAATTTAAATCTAGTAAATTTAAGAAAAATAATGTAAATCACAAATTCAAATTTTCTCCATCTAAACTTAAGGCTTTTATATTAAAAATAAATTATCTTTAAAAGTCCACAAGTTGATAAGTAATACTTAGGTCTAAAGAATGATTTAACTTGAATTCCATTTTATTATGATTTAGATATTTCCCAATTACATTTCTTTGGCTTTGGAGTACCTACAATTAAATGTCACTTATTTTTTTTGATAAAACATAAACATAACTTAATCTTTTATGTCATAAACTATTCTCACCCAAATGTGTAATAAGACATTCTAATCCACTAGCTTTTAATTAATAAAACCTAATCACATAAGTCTCATTTTTTTCTTCTAACAAGTAATAACATTTGATCATCCATTAAAATTTATCAATATTGGATGTTGAAACTAATTAAATGAAAGTTATCACTTGATTAAAAATGAGTTCTAAATGGTTAATATTGATCGATAAAAAACATAAGTCTAGAAGATTTGACATTTTAACCTAATTTGAAAAACCTAAGAACCACAAACATTTTGCAAGTGAGTGACACAAACTCACAAAATAAAGCTTGTCTCCATAGGTGTTCTAATATGGAGACACACTTACAAACAACCTAAGCTTAAAATTTAGAAATGCAAACCATCTTTCATTCGATAGTGATAGTATGAGGATATTATGACTTTGCAAAGAAATTTCTGAAATTGGCTCTCATAGGAATCCATTCATATCTTTTACACTTAAATTTAAGGATTTCTTAATTGGGCAATTAAATATAAGATGTCCAAATTTAGAACAATAATTACAAAGAATATTAGAGTTAAGCTAATAAATAGATCCATACAAAGAAGTACAAGATGTATTGTGCACATTAGTATATAATTTTTATATTCCATAAATGTCATGCAAACATGCAATATTTGTTGCCACGTGGTTTTATGATAAAGCATGTTCAAGAACATGTAAAGTATTTATCTCAACATTATTATTTTTCACATCATTAAATGAAGCAATATATGAAGGTACCTATGAATGATTACAACTAGATGAATAAGAAAATAAACTAGCATAATTTGACTTCATATCATGTATTTCTTTAAAATTACACAAACTTTTCTTTAAGTAAAGAATTTTCTTTTCCTAAATTATCATTCTCTAACTTTCAAGAATCATTATATTAAATATATTTATACAATTCAAATTCACATTCTTTATTTATTACTTTCAAATATGAAACATTCGAAATATAGGTGTAAACTTTATTAGTAATAGAAATAATTTCCTTTTTAAGCATCACATTATTCATGCAATTAACTTGTTCTATATTCATGTTTCCTACAATGTTTTTGAGGTCATCATACATGTTAACAAATTTTTATGCTCAATAAGTAATTTACTAAAGAAATTTTATGTTTCATCCCAAGATTGAAAGCAAACTCATGGCTGAATTAAAAGTACAAGATAAATGTTGACCTCCATCTCTAAATTCAGTTTCTTCTTCTTCCTCTTATTCTCATTATTCTTTTTATGTTTCATCTCTTTCTTTGCACCATTAATATTGTTAGATTCATTCTCACCATGTAACCTATCTTATCCTTATGTAATCTCAAAAGAAGTTGCACCATACAACCTTTCACACCAATTTTTTGAGGTAATGAACAAAATAAATAATTCATCCTTTAGCATTTAATTGAATCATTATTGATTTCTTAGTTCAATCTTTAGTGAGAGCAATATAATGAATAACAAGATGATACAAAGAATTATTAATTTTTGAAGAAACTTTTGAAATATTTTACCAAGTAAAAAACTTTTCACACTTAAATATTAAAGGATGACATGATAAAAATCCTTCATGTGAAGTTTAACAACTACAAACTATAGTTGAAGTCATCTTTAAACATGTAAATAAAACAATAATAATAAGAAACTCATGTAGCTTAATAACAAAGTACATGACAATATTGTAATTAATATTAAAAAAACTAAAAAATAATAAATAATTACAAATAATAATATAGTTATTTTGAACAAAAACGCACGATTATCCTAGTGATTTTATTGACTTTATAGAAGACACCAACTTTGATACCAATTGAAGTAAAATTAAGTGTTTCAATAGCATATGAAAGGGGTGAATTATGGGTTATAAAACCTTTTTACCAATTTTATGATTGTATACATTTTTTGAAAAAATGATTAAAATAATTTTATATTTTAAAAAAATTTATGATTTAAAAAAGTTTTAATTTAGAATTTTTATTTTAAGAAAAATAAAAAAGGTAAAACTTTGAGGTTGTCCAATTCAATCTAGATCCTGTACCAACCACCAACAAAAGTTGGGAAGAAACTACACTAGTAAAAGAGTTATAAGATGATGTTTTTTCTACTCACCTTGAACTTACTTGCTTTTATAGGTTCACTATAACCTAAACTTTTATGAGATCAACCCCAACTCAATTTTTTATAAGATCCATAGCTATCACAAAGGTTAGGCTCACAAACCAAAGTTAAAAGAAACTATACCATGTTATAAATTTTTTTAGTAAAAACATATAAATTTTCTTATAGTTTTTTATTAATATAAAAGGGTACTAAGAGTTCAAAATTTTGCAAAGAATTAAGAAAATGAAAGCTTAGAAGAACTAAGCTTAGTTGTAGGAATCTAGAATTTCATGTAGATGTAGGCATTAGGTGCTGCTAGGAGAAATTAACACAAATAGAATATGATGCAACCCATTTTTAGGATGTTAAAATATTTTTAAAGCTTTCTTCCAAATAGCTTAAGAGGCTTTTTTAAACTTCATAGATAATTCCTCTAATGCATTACCTACATTGGAACATCTAATGGCTAGTGAAATAGTCATTGGGCAAGATCAAAAGGAGTTATTTAATCTACACAAAGGAGTTTATGATCAATCAATTAAACATAATAAAGGTACATGAGTTCTACACTATTCCATCAAGTCAAACGAGATCTAGAATGTTTTGAATTATCAATGCTAAAAATTTATTTGGATTATAGAATTCAAACTAAAGGGATATGTGTCAATAGTTCAAGAGAAAAGTATTTCAAAAGATGGAAATAATCAGTGCCAACCAATGAGGTTAGACATGATCTTGGCCATTTGATTACAATACAAAATTAGGAACTTGTAGTAGATCAAATAAGTTATGGCTAATCAAAGCAAAGTAATAGTACTAGTTCGAATTGATGTAAAGGTCATATGAGAGGAGAGTTGCAATTTCATAGTAATATAACAAATTTGAAGCAAAGCTTTTTAAGAAATAAGATAAATTGAACGAGAAAGTTGTATCCTAAGATGCTACGGAGATCAAATGTAACATTCTCAATCATAAAATCAAATAAAAATCAAAATTTCCTATAGAGCATTTCAAAATAATAGAATAATCCATTAATTTTTTTTTATATTGATTAAAGGTAAAATGAGATTAATTAACGCCATACAGTATGACCAATTAAAACTAAATTATAAGTCACACAAGTGGTAGCGTTAAATAATAATATAACCAATTCAAAGAAAAATATTTTAAGAAATGATAAAAGATGAATAAACAAGTATTATTCTAAGGTATTAAGGAAATCGAGCATGAAATAATTAATTGGCAAATCAGATCTGAATATAAATAACTCCTAAATGTGAAAATATTTTAGAAAATAAAATATTTTAGAAAATAAAATATTTTAAATTATGGAAATGATATTTAATTAGGTTGAGATGAGATTAATGACATTTGTGTGATCTCACTTGGACATAATTTTGTGTTACTATGAATTACAAAATAAAAAAGCATAAATAAAAATAAGTTGCCATTTTAATACTATGAATGTATTAATGTTAATATGAGACAAATTAATGCAATGTAATACAAATAAATGAATATTATTTTTATGTGGCATGTTAGAAAGTAATTATTAAATAATAAATAACCAAATCCATGTAAAACATTTATTGAAATATGATAAAATGAAAAAGAACAATTCATTCAAAGATGCTATAAAGATCAAGTGTAACATCCTTAATCACCAAATTAGTTATTAATTCAAATATATTGTGAAGCATGCCAAAGGTCAAAACAGTAAAACTTTTAAAAACATAGAAAAAATATGTTATTGGGAAAAGATCATTGAGATGTGGCTAATAACCTTTGTTTCATTGTGATTTGGCATTATATGGAGTTTTTATGAATTACTATATTAAATAACCATAAATGATAATTAAATATTATTTTAATATTAGCAAAATATATATTGAAGCTACAATAAGACTCATTAAAACAATGTAATATAACCAATTGAAAGAGATCTAAAGCCACATTATAAGAGATAATAGCTACGAAGAAATATAACAAATCAAAGTGAAACATTTCATGAAATATCATAAATTATATATGGAAAAATCATCGCATGATATTAATGAGATATAGAGGAAGATCCTTGATCATTAATTTAGATATAGATTAAAATGACACATAAAACACACTAAACATTTTGAAAACAAAATTTCAAAAAATTAATAATGAATTATTAACTATTTTAAGCTCATGTAGAATCATCAAATAACATTTTTTTTCACCTGAATTGCACATCTTTTGGATTGTAAAAGAGAGATGTATTGATTGAATTTAATATATCAAATTCAAAGTAATGTAAATCTTGTATGAGTGGATAATAAGAGTTTCATACTATATATATATAATTAAAAAATGAGGAAATTGAAAATTAGATAAATTGCATAGGAAAGTTGTATTCCAAGATATTAAGGAGATTGGGAGTGACTTCTTCAATCATCAAATTTTGTTTGCACTAAAATTACCCATAAGTTAAACCAATTCCTTTGAGAATATAATTTTTAAAAAGTTAAAAATAAATATTTAATTTGATAAAGTTCATTTATACAAGTTCAATGATATTTGTTTTTTCTTATTTTGACTTCATTAAGTAAATATTTATTAAGAATGGAATAAGTAAAATTGAAGTGATGTAACATAACTAAGTAAAAGTGACACAAAGGTCACAAGCGATGGGAATTAAAATTTTATAGAAACATAACTAAAGTAAATAAAAACTTTGTAAAAATAAGGCAAATTAAATAACAAAGTTGTATTCTATGATATTAAAGAGAACAAGTGTGTCACCCATGATAATCAAACCTAGTATAAGTCAAAATGACATATAAACCATGCCAAATTAATTATCAAATAAAATATTTAAAATTATAGAAATAAATATCTAATTTTAGAAAGCTCATTTACATGACTACAATGATGTTTACTTCATCTTGCCCATACCTTTTTTAAAATCACCACTTAGTATCATTGTAAATAAACATAAATGATAATAAGTTATTATTTTAGTATTAGGTAATTATATGTTATTGTTGAAATTAGATAAGTTGAAGTAATGTAATTTATCCAAATAAAATTGATGTGAAGGTCACATGATTATGGATTTAGAGAAAAATTTTAATATAAAAAATCCAACCAAAACTTCTACAAAAATATAATAAAATTTCAGGGAAAGTTATATTCCAATATATTCAAAAGATCAAGTGTAAAATCACTGATCTCTAAATCAAGTATGAGTTTAAATTTCCTGAAGTGCTTACAAACAAATAGAAATATATATATTTTTTAAATATAGAAAATAATATTTAATTAAGAAAATTTTGAGAAGATAAGTCCAATGATGTTTATTTCATGTCAAATTAACATTATTTTGAATTACTATGAATTACAAATTAAAAAAATATAAATAATAATAAATTATTAATTTAAAATAAGAAAATATGTTTATTAAATAGGAGAAGTGATAAATTGAAGTACTTCAATTTAATATAGTTAAAGTGATACAAAGGTCCCATGATGCAAGAACTATAGTTTCATAGTAATATATTGAAGTTAAAATGCAAAATATTAAGAAATAAGTTCAAATGTAAAGGAAAACTATATTCCAGGATACAAAGGACAATGTTTGTAAAATCCTTCATCATGTAGTTCATTACGTATCGAAAATATCTAATAAGGTTTACAAAATTAATAGTAAAGAAAACACCTGAAAACATATAAATAAATGTTTTATATAGACCTCATCAAGATAAGTTCAAGAATATTTGTTTCATCTTAATCAATTCTCATTTGTATTAAGTGAATTTACAAACTTAAGTAAGAATAAATAATAATAAATTATTATTTAATATTAAGTAAATATGTATTAAATCTAAAATATGATAAATTCAAGAAAATGTAATATTACTATTGAAAGTAATTAAATGATCATGTGAGCTGAGACCTACAGCTACATAACAAAAAGTAAAAATTAAAATAATTTTTTTTAAACAAAAGAAGAGAAAAGTCATGTAAGAAAGTAATAGTTCAAGAAATTAAAATGATCTAGGGTAACATACTCAATCATCAAATATGGTATAAATAAAAAAGCTGGCAAAACAAAAAACCACTAAAACTAAAATTTAAAAAATAAAAAAATATTTAATTCACAAGAGGTTGTCATTCCAATTCCAATGATGCTTGTTTAGTCTCCATTGCACAACATTTTAAATTACTATGAATTACTGAAGTAAAAAAGCATAAATAGTACTTATTACTTTTATATCATGTGAATATGTAATAATTAATATTAACTAAATTGAAGCAATGTAATATAACTAAATCAAAGTTATGTAAATGTTAAATAAGAAGAGAAGTGGAGTTTCAAATTTATTTAACTAATTCTTAATGAAAGAGTTGAAAAAATGGGATATATTTCATGACAAATTTGCATTCAAAGAAACTAAAGAGTTTGAGTGTATCATACTTGTTTATATGTAACATACGAATCTAAATTTTTTATAATATATTAAAACTACTAGAAAATAAAATATTTATAAATATAAAAATAGGTACTTAAGTAGGTAAAGGCCATCAATTTGACTACATGACTTTTCTTTTATCTTGATCAAATTTATTTTTGAATTACTACGAATAGTAGAATTATATAGTGATGTATAATAATAAATTATTATTTTAAAATTAACCTTATTTTGAATTACTATGAATTACAAATTAAAAAAATATAAATAATAATAAACTATTAATTTAAAATAAGAAAATATGTTTATTAAATAGGAGAAGTGATAAATTGAAGTACTTCAATTTAATATAGTTAAAGTGATACAAAGGTCCCATGATGCAAGAACTATAGTTTCATAGTAATATATTGAAGTTAAAATGCAAAATATTAAGAAATAAGTTCAAATGTAAAGGAAAACTATATTCCAGGATACAAAGGACAATGTTTGTAAAATCCTTCATCATGTAGTTCATTACGTATCGAAAATATCTAATAAGGTTTACAAAATTAATAGTAAAGAAAACACCTGAAAACATATAAATAAATGTTTTATATAGACCTCATCAAGATAAGTTCAAGAATATTTGTTTCATCTTAATCAATTCTCATTTGTATTAAGTGAATTTACAAACTTAAGTAAGAATAAATAATAATAAATTATTATTTAATATTAAGTAAATATGTATTAAATCTAAAATATGATAAATTCAAGAAAATGTAATATTACTATTGAAAGTAATTAAATGATCATGTGAGCTGAGACCTACAGCTACATAACAAAAAGTAAAAATTAAAATAACTTTTTTTAAACAAAAGAAGAGAAAAGTCATGTAAGAAAGTAATAGTTCAAGAAATTAAAATGATCTAGGGTAACATACTCAATCATCAAATATGGTATAAATAAAAAAGCTGGCAAAACAAAAAACCACTAAAACTAAAATTTAAAAAATAAAAAAATATTTAATTCACAAGAGGTTGTCATTCCAATTCCAATGATGCTTGTTTAGTCTCCATTGCACAACATTTTAAATTACTATGAATTACTGAAGTAAAAAAGCATAAATAGTACTTATTACTTTTATATCATGTGAATATGTAATAATTAATATTAACTAAATTGAAGCAATGTAATATAACTAAATCAAAGTTATGTAAATGTTAAATAAGAAGAGAAGTGGAGTTTCAAATTTATTTAACTAATTCTTAATGAAAGAGTTGAAAAAATGGGATATATTTCATGACAAATTTGCATTCAAAGAAACTAAAGAGTTTGAGTGTATCATACTTGTTTATATGTAACATACGAATCTAAATTTTTTATAATATATTAAAACTACTAGAAAATAAAATATTTATAAATATAAAAATAGGTACTTAAGCAGGTAAAGGCCATCAATTTGACTACATGACTTTTCTTTTATCTTGATCAAATTTATTTTTGAATTACTACGAATAGTAGAATTATATAGTGATGTATAATAATAAATTATTATTTTAAAATTAACCTTATTTTGAATTACTATGAATTACAAATTAAAAAAATATAAATAATTATAAACTATTAATTTAATATAAGAAAAAATGTTTATTAAATAGGAGAAGTGATAAATTGAAGTACTTCAATTTAATATAGTTAAAGTGATACAAAGGTCCCATGATGCAAGAATTATAGTTTCATAGTAATATATTGAAGTTAAAATGCAAAATATTAAGAAATAAGTTCAAATGTAAAGGAAAACTATATTCCAAGATACAATGGACAATGTTTGTAAACTCCTTCATCATGTAGTTCATTACGTATCGAAAATATCTAATAAGGTTTACAAAATTAATAGAAAAGAAAACACCTGAAAACATATAAATAAATGTTTTATATAGACCTCATCAAGATAAGTTCAAGAATATTTGTTTCATCTTAATCAATTCTCATTTGTATTAAGTGAATTTACAAACTTAAGTAAGAATAAATAATAATAAATTATTATTTAATATTAAGTAAATATGTATTAAATCTAAAATATGATAAATTCAAGAAAATGTAATATTACTATTGAAAGTAATTAAATGATCATGTGAGCTGAGACCTACAGCTACATAACAAAAAGTAAAAATTAAAATAATTGTTTTTAAACAAAAGAAGAGAAAAGTCATGTAAGAAAGTAATAGTTCAAGAAATTAAAATGATCTAGGGTAACATACTCAATCATCAAATATGGTATAAATAAAAAAGCTGGCAAAACAAAAAACCACTGAAACTAAAATTTAAAAAATAAAAAAATATTTAATTCACAAGAGGTTGTCATTCCAATTCCAATGATGCTTGTTTAGTCTCCATCGCACAACATTTTAAATTACTATGAATTACTGAAGTAAAAAAGCATAAATAGTATTTATTACTTTTATATCATGTGAATATGTAATAATTAATATTAACTAAATTGAAGAAATGTAATATAACTAAATCAAAGTTATTTAAATGTTAAATAAGAAGAGAAGTAGAGTTTCAAATTTATTTAACTAATTCTTAATGAAAGAGTTGAAAAAATGGGATATATTTCATGACAAATTTGCATTCAAAGAAACTAAAGAGTTTGAGTGTATCATACTTGTTTATATGTAACATACGAATCTAAATTTCTTATAATATATTAAAACTACTAGAAAATAAAATATTTATAAATATAAAAATAAGTACTTAAGTAGATAAAGGCCATCAATTTGACTACATGACTTTTCTTTTATCTTGATCAAATTTATTTTTGAATTACTATGAATAGTAGAATTATATAGTGATGTATATAATAAATTATTATTTTAAAATTAAGAAAGTATATGATAAATTTTGAATAACATAAATTGAAACAATGTAATAAGCCCAAATCAAGCATTGTAAAGGCAATAAGGCATGAACATTTAGGTTTGCATAGAATATAACAAAATTGAAAATAAAAAAAATTTGATTACATTAAAAAGAGTTAATGAAAAATAGCAATCCAAGATACTAAGAAGATAGAGTGTGGCAAACTCTATTAATAAGTCATGTGTGAATTGAAATTTCTCATAATAGGTGAAAAAAGCTACAAAAATAAAATATTGAAAAATATTTAAATGAATATTTAATTGCATATAGCTCATTGGAAGAAGTCCATTGAAGTTTACTTCATCTCAATCAGATAGCTTTTCTAATTACTATCAATTACTTGATTAAGAAAATAAATAAATTATAATTTTATGTTTAATGAAGTATATATTAAAATTTAAATAAAATAAATTTAAAGAATGATATAATCAAGTTGGATAAATGCAAAGGTTAAACAAGAGTTGAATTATAATTTCATATTAATATAATAAAATAATGGCAAAGCATTTGAATAAATAATAGAAATTATGAAGAAAAGTTGCATTCCAAGATACTAAGGATATCATGCATAAAATTCTCAATAGATAAATCTGGCACATACCAAAATGTCTCATAAAATAAGAAAAACTCAAAAAAGTAAAATATTTAGAAATATAGAAATAAATGTTTCCTTGGACCTCTCTATGACACGTCAAAAAATGTTTAATTCATCTAGATTGTTCCAATTCTGAAATACAATGATCTATAAAAGTAAATAAAAATAAATAATAATAAATTCTTATTTCAATACAATGTAAGTATATATTAAAACTAAAATGAGAAAAATATATAAAATAAAGTTAAGTTAGTTGAAGTAATGTAAATGTGTCATGAGAAGATAGTTAATGTTTCGCAAAACTTTAACCAAATTATGATGAATGATTTGGAGAAATTAGATAAATTATTTAGAAAAATTTATTGAAGAATATTGAGATAATCATGTGTAATGACAATTATGATGATACTAGCTTTTAATCAAAATAACGTCTAAAATTTACCAAAATGGAATAAAAAAATATTTAAAAATCTAAATATAATTATTCACTTAAAAGAGCTGATCGAGATGATAGGATTGGTTTTGTTTCACTTTGATTGAACCCAATTTAGAGTTACTATGAACTAATATAAGGTAATCATGAATAATAATAAATTATCACTTAATATCAAATAAATTTGTATATTAAAACATACATGAGATAAAATTAAAGTATTGTATTCTAACTAAATCACAGTGATGTAAAATGCAAGATTTGGAATTACATAATAATAAACCAAAATAATAGTAAAAAACTTTGAATAAATTAGCAAAATTATACGTAAAATATTCAATCAAAGATAATAATGAGATGTAGTGTAACATTCTCAAGTGAAAAATTAGGAACAAATCAAATGACATTGTAAATAATGCCAAAAATTATACAAAAAACGACATTTAAAAATATTGATTTGAAGTTTTAATAGGATTAAGCTCGTCGAGGCTAGTGGAAAGATGCATGCATTATCTCAATTAGGAATCATTTAGAATTATGACAAATTATTGAAGAAAATAAGCATAAATAAAAATAAATTATTATCTTAAATATATATGAAAAGTTGAGATGAGATAATTTGAGATAATATAATATAGCAAAATAAAAGTTTTTTAAAGGTCATAGTAGTGGAATATTAAAGTTTCTTAGTACTATAACAAATTCAAAGTAAAAGATTCCAAAAAATGATATATATTAAATGAGAAAGTTGTAACCAAAGATACTATGGTGATCATTATGTCATTATCAATCATCAAATACGGAACAAATCAAAATGTCTCTAAAGAAGATGCTAATGCCTTAGAAAATAAAACACTTTAAAGTATAAAAATTTATGTTTAATTGGTTAGTGATCATGCAATGATTCTAATAATGTATATTTCATCTCAATTTGAAATTTTTTGGAGTTACAACAAAAAACAAAAGTAAATAAAGAAAACTAATTACAAATTATTTCAATGTTAAGTAAACATGTGCTAAATTTGAAACAAGATTATTTTAAATAATGTAACATTACTAAATCTACATTTTATAGAGGTTGCAAAAGAGAAGAATTAGAGTTTCTTAGTGATATTATCAAATTAAAATAAAAATTGTGAACAAATTAGTTATATTTTTTAAAGAAGTTACAACCCAAGATATTATAAGGATTGAGTGTAGCATCCTTAATCATTAAATATGAAAAAAATATCTTATAAATAATGCCAAAATATTTAGAAATAAAATATTTAAAACATATGAAAAGGAATATTTAACAAAAAATAGAACTTCAAGATAAGTCCATTGGCATTTGTTGCAACTTAATCAAAACTTGTTTATAATTAATTTTAATTTACAAAATTAACAATGCCTAAATGATAATAAAAAGTTTATTTTAATATTAAGTAGAAATATATTAATATTGAAACGACCTAAATTAAAGTTAATATAATATAATTAGGTAAAAGTGACATAAATGAGTCTCTTAAAGATAAAAAACCAAAATAATGGTGAAAAATGTGTTGAAATGAGATAAATTATACATGAAATTTTCATTATCAGATACTAATCTGATTAAGAATAAAATTCCCAATTATTCAATCATGTAAAAATTTAATGTCTCATTAAGTTTGTCAAAAATGTTATAAATAATAAAAATTTAAAAATATTAAAACAAAAATTTAATATGATAATGGTCATTGAGTTGATTTAAATGATATTTGTTTGGTCTCAATAAAATCTTATTTAGAGTTACTGTAAATTTCAAAAGTAAGTATGAACAAAGAATGAAAAATTATTATTAAAATATTAAGCAAATATAAACAACAAAGTTGGATTTTGTTAAATTGAATTAAAGAAATACAACTAAATAAAACAAATGTAATTGCCAAACAATAGAGACTAATATTTTAATTGTAATATAATCAAATCAATGAGAAAGTTCTTAAGAAATGAGATAAATTTTTTAACATGTTGCATCCAAGTTATGTAGAAGACTAAATGTGAAATCCACGATCAATAAATCATCTACAAATTGAATACCTAACAAAGCATGCCTAAATCATAATAAAAAATATTTTAAAATATAAAAAGAAATATTTAATTTGATAGAGTTGGTCGAGAGGAGTCTAAGGAAATGTTTTTCTTCTCAGTTAAATATTAATTTGAAATAATTTAAATTTCAAAGAAAATAATCATAAATAATAATATATTATAATTCTAATATTGAGTAAATATTTCATAATGCTAAACTAAGACTAATTTTAGCAATATAGTATAATAAAATCAAAGTGATTTAAAGGTCATACGAGAGGAAATTTTAGGTACATAGTAGTATAAACAAATCAACACAAAACAATTGAAGAAATGAGATAAGTTTCACATGAAAGTTACATTCTATTATACTAAGAAGATCAAGTATAAAATCCTTGGCAATAAATCAGTTACGAACCAAATGTCTCACAATTATAGGAAGAACATTAAGATGAGTCCAACAATGTTTAGTTTAACTAGTTAGACATTGTTTGGAATTACTATAAGTTAATAAAGTAAATAAACATAAATAAAAAAAATAATCTTATAATAATAGGTATATATGCATTAAAGCTGAAATTAGATAACTTGAAGACATATAATATCACTAAATGAAAATTATGTAATGGTGATAGTATAAGAATTTTATAATTAAATACTAATATAACTAAATAAAAGAAAAACATTTAAAGGAATAATAAATATTGTATCAAAAAGTAGTAATCAAAGATATTGAAATAGATTATAATATCCTCGATAATCAAATAAGGTACAAAGGAAAATAGATCAAAAAGTATGTAAAATAAAGAAGAAAAATAAAATTCTCAACAAAATAAAATACATAAAAAATTAAAATGATTTTTTAATTAGATAGAGCTTATTGATGTGATCTTAATTACATTTGTCTTCAATTGATTGGACCTCATTTGTAGTTATTGTGAATTTCAAAAACTTGTATGCACAAAAGACTGATCATAATGATTTAATGGTCACACAAGTGAAGATTTAGAGTTACATGATAATTTATCCAAATTAATGTGAAAACATTCAAGTAGATAAATTGTTTGAGAAATTTTTAAGTTCAAGTTGCTAAAGAGTTTAAGGCTATCATACAAGATCATCAAATGTGGTCTAAATCAAATTGATGCATAAATTTGCCAAAAATATGGAATAAAAAATACATAAAATGTATAATAATGAAGATTAATTTTATAAGACTCATCGAGAATTGACCAAGGAAACTATTTTTATTTTTGATATGCCTCTTTTGCAATTACAAAAACTTACCATACTAAGTAAGCATCTCTTTATTAAATTATGATTTTTAATTTTAGGAAAGTATATATAAAGGTGAAATTAAGATAAATTGAAGTAATTTAATGTTAACAAAAGAAAGAGACGAAAATGACATATGAAAGAAGATTAAGATTTAGTTAGTAATATATCCAATTCAAAATTAAACATTTAGAGGAATTTGATAAATTAAATGGAAAACTAAGGAGAGCAAGTTTAGATCTTATATTATCAAATTATATATGACAATGATTTTGATAGAGCTCAATGAGACGAGTCTCATGACATATGTTTCATCTCAATCAAATCTTATTTACAGTTATTATATTTCCAAATTTAAATAAGCATAAATAATAAAAAAAAAATATTTTTTAAACATGTGAACATATATTAAAGAAAAAATGAAATAAATTAAAGAAATACATACAACCAAGTCAAAGTACCTAAGGGGCACATAAGAGAAGATTTAGAGTTACATAGTAATAACTTTCCTACACATTTGTCTTATTTGTTTCAAATTGTCACTTTTATTTTATTATATTACTATGAAATAAAAAAAATTCTCCTCTGGTGTGACAATTACATCTTGTTAATTTTTTATATTATATTACTTAAATTTATTCCTTTTTATCTTTATTTATATTTACTTCATATATAAATATTAATTCATTATAATTGTTTTTTTCCTTTGGTCATCTGTAGTAATTTTTGATGACTTCCAATGGGGAAAAAATGTAGTTAAACTTTGCATAACAAGATATGTTGAGTTAAGCATTCAATTTCTTATTTTTAAATATTTTTTTTGTTTTAATTTTATATTTCGTTGAGCTTAACATTTTTAATGCAACTATCATGTTTAAGTTCTCTAAGTTTTTTTAAACTTTTGGCATCTATTTCTTCATATTATTATGTTATTCTAAATCTCCTCTAATGTAACCCTTAATTCCTATGAGTTGGTTATATTACATTAATTTAATTTCTATTATTTCTTTTATATTATATATCTATGTAATATTAAAATAATGACTTATTATTAATTGTAGTTATTTAGTTTGATAATTTGTAATAATTCTAAACGAGGTGCAATCCAGACAAAAAGAACCTCATTGGATTCATATTGATGCACTTTATCTAACTAAATGTATTTATTTTTATATTTTTAAATTTGATTTTCTCTAATTTTGGCATTTTTTGTGAGGCATTTTGATTCATATCTCATTTCACATTTGAAGACGTTTCATTTGATTTCAATAGTATTATGAAATTTAACTTTATTGCAAAATTTATCTATTTTTTTAGAATTATTTATGTAATTTTGTAATACTAGTTTGGAACAACAAATCTTCTCTTAAGTTACCTTTCATTCCTTTGATATTGATATATTACTATGTAATTTTTGATCTCCTCTCTCGGGACTTTTATGTTGTTTTGGTTTCATTATATTACCTTATATCATTTTTTTCCATTTTCTCTTTAATAAATTATACTAAATTTTGAAATAAAAATTTATTTTTATCAACCTATTTAATTTTGTATTTCTTAATAATTCCAAAAAAAGTGTAATGCAAATGAAACAATACTCATCGAAAGCATCTTGAGGAGCTCCATTTTATTAATTGTTCTTTTTTTATATTGTTTTAAAATAAATTATTTGTATTAGTTTTGGTACATTTTACTAATATATTTTATTTTTTTCCTACTTTGTCATTTGGTGCTTCTTTAATCAATCTCAATGGTATCTTGAAATGCTTTTTTTCTATACAGTTTATCTTAGTTTGATAAATTGTTCAGTTAAACTTTATTGTGTTATTCTGTAATCTTAAATCTCTTCTTTTGTGGGAGTTAAATAATCTTGATTTAATTAAATAACATCAATTAAATTTATCTCATTATAACTTGAAAATAAATTTATTCTTAATATTAAAATTATATTTTATTATTATTTATATTTTTTATTTTGGTAATTCATTGTATTCTATGTAAGATTTCAATGAGATAATAAAATATTATTGGACAAGTCTCAATGAGCTTTATCCATATAAATATTTGTTTTAAATTTTCAAATAACTTGTTTTTGGTGAATGACATGAAATACAAATTAGTAGAAATACTTTTATAAAATGGCTTATTAACATAAAAAAAACATGGGTTCAACAATCACCTTCATTTTGAAGATGACAAGCTTATTATATAATGGATTTTTAGACTGAAAACTTTGGCATATTAAATAATTATAAGACATTATGCATTTATAAATCATCACTTGTTTTGATGTTTCACCAAACATCTCAAATTCAATACCCAATAAGTATAAAGGATATTATTAAAATTCTTCTTAACAGTTGTTATAATACTAGTATTTATCTTTTTTCCATAATAAAAAAAACTAATTAAACTTCAATTTAAATCTATCATTCCAATAATGTCAACTAATATGAAATCATTTGGTAGGTAAAGTTTAAATAAGTATATCTGCTGAATAATGCTTTGATGGAAAATATTGTATTCTAACGTTCCTTAATTCTGCATGATCTATGATAAATTGATCACACATCTCTTCAAGTTTTGTATGCATGTAAGTGATTCTATTGTTATTGATGTTAGAAGAAATAATGTTAACATTTCCTATTTGATCTTCTTTTAATAAAGTTAAAGAAATTCCAATTATTATCTTAGCATATATAGTGCACAAAAACAAGTAGCTATTATATTCATAATTACAAGTTATAATGCTTTTAAACATTTTTTATGAGAGAGATATATGAACACACTACAAAAAATTAATGGATAGTTGAGACAAAACCAAGAAAGGCTTACAACCTAAAATGTCAACGTATAATTAGCTAACAAGAGAATCATCATTTAACACATTTAAATGTAAAAGGCCATAGTTATGATTGTTAATTAAATAAAAAAGGACCCATGATCGATGATATTATAGACAAACTGCTTTGTATCTTGGAATACATACTTCTCGAAAACCATATCCCATTTTTTCAAATTTTCTACCTTCATTTCATTAATTACTATAAAAGCCCTATTCTATTGTCATCAAACCTTTACATTGCTTTGATATTTTTATGCCTCATTGCTTCAATTTACTTTATTTCAAGTTTAAAATATATTTACTTAATATAAGAATTATAATTTATTGCTTTTATGCATATTTACTTTGGTAATTTGCAATAATTCAAAAAATGTTTCAAAGGAAATAAAATAAGCATTAATGACTCCTATTGACTAGCTCTTTCAAATTAATTATTCATTTGTATATCTTAAATATTTTATTTTTGTAGGGGTTTGTCTTGTTTTATGAGACATTTAAATTTGCACCATATTTGACAATCAAAGATGTTATACTCAATGACTTTAGTATCTTGGAATGTAATATTTTCATACAATTCATCTTAATCTTTCAAATTTTTTATTCAATTTTCTTTTATTACAATGCTTTTCTAATTCTCCTCTTTTGTGCCATTTATGTAGGTTTTATTTGGTTAAATTATATTATTTTAATTTATCTCATTTTAAATTTATTACATACTTATATATTATTCAAATAATAATTTATTATTATTTATACTTTTTTGCTACAGTAATTCTCAGTAATTCACAATGAGGTTTTGACACAAAACAAATGTCATTAGGCTAATCACTGTCAGCTTTACCAAACTTAATCTTAAATTTATTTTTTAAATTATTTTATTTTCTTTTATTTTGGCATGGTTTCTTGGGTATTTTGAATTATGCCTAATTTGACAATAAAAAATGTTATACTTTTTGTCCATATCATGGAATGCAACTTTACCATATAATGTCTCATTTCATTAAATTTTTATTGTAAGTTATTTATATTACTATTTAAGTTTACATTTTCTCTCGTGTGACAATTATATGTCTTCGATTTGGCCATACTACATAGTAGAAATTTAAGTTAATTTAGTTTTATCATATATTTACTTAATATAAAAATAATATTTGTTTTTATTATTTATGAAAATTAACTTTTGTGAATATTAGTAATTTAAAATTAGGTCTATTCAAAATAAAGCATCATTCGACTCGTGTTGATGAGCTCTATATAATATGTTATTCATAATAAAAATTAAAAAAAAATATTTTGTATGGTTTTTGCATACTTTAAGAGACATTTTCATTTTTATTTGATGTAATGATTCAGCAAATTAAACTTGGTCTCCATTTTTTTGAATCAAAAGGACGCATAAGCCATAAAAAATGTTCCCTTGAATGATCCTCACAAAAGGACAAACATGAAATCTAACAATATAAGTTCAATGAGGGGTTAGTGTCATAGTCCAGCACCAGCAATGAGAGATACTTCGTCACGATCACATACAAGTAGGGTAAGAGTGGGCACCCCTGCCGGAGCCCCCGCTGAGCCTCCACTCATGGAATACGAGCTATGTTGAAGAGTACCCCAAATCTTCGAGAGGTGATGCAGGATTCAATTCATTCGCACCAAAGAGGAGGGAACCTCATGAGCTTCGACATCTCGAATAGGAAATCTCATTTCACGTTGTCATAAGCCTACTTCATATCAATCTTAACTACCATAAGGCCCGATTTTGCATTGCAGGAGTGCATTGTGGAAGCCAACTCTTGTGTGATGAAGACATTATTCGAAATGCTTCGCCCAAGGATGAAATCACCTTGTTCGCACGAGATGATACTTGGCATCATGGGCTTCAGTCTTTCCCCCAATACGTGTGCCACCACCTTGTATATGGTATTATAGAGACTGATAGGCCAGAAATGCTCCTACATGCAAGCACCCTGTCTCTTTGGGATTAGGACAATCAACGTGTCCTTCCATCCTTCGACATCCTCCTCTCAAAGAAAGCAAGCAGCATGTGGATGATGTGCCTGCATGTAATTGCCCAGTATCCATGTATAAATTCAGCAGTGACCCTGTCAATGCCCGATGCTTTATTCCTTCTAATTCCAAGAATAGCTGCAATTAACTCATTCTCGGTGACCTTGCAGCTCAACTTAGAGGCCATGTCACCACAGATGCAGAAGGACGACACAAAATTCAATGGCAATGGCGCACGCGTTGCGCAGCACCACTTAGGCTCAAAGAAGGCCAAAAGGACAGCACTGATATTCTCAGGCTTGTCCGCCACCTTGCTCTTCGCATCCTTCAACTGAGCAATGTGGTTCTTCCGAGCACGTGCCATCGTAGCTGTATGGAAAAATTGAGTGTTGTGGTCCCCTAACTGTGCCTAGTGTAGCTTCACTCTCTACCACCACCATCTCTCCTCGTGAGCACAACCATGGTGGAAGGCCATGATCATGTGGCCAAGGTGCGAGTGTTCCTCCTTCGCGAGCCCCTCCCGAGACTCAATCTATAATTCGTTGATGCTCCTCTCCAGCTCCAAATTATTGCTAGCAATGCTCCCTACCTCGACTTTGCTCCAATTATGTAGTGCAACCAGAGAGCGATGGATCTTGGTCATTAGCTCCTTCATATGGTTGTCCCCTGTGCGCCTGCACCACGCTTGGTGCAGGTGTAACAACCCAATTGACTGTGAGAAATCCAGCCAAAAGCTCTTGAATTGCATTCTTCTCTTGTTCCCCCATGGTTTCTTGCTCCCCAAATAGACCAACAGAGTGCAATTGTCAGACCCAAGCTGGTCGAGGTGCATAATAGAGCACTCGGGAAACATGTGTATCCCCGTAGAATTCATAAGCACCTGATCGAGTCTCTTCAGGATACATGCATCACCTTGCTTCCCGTTGCACTAGGTGAAGGTATTGCCAGTGAAACCAATGTCCACAAGTTACTGCTCCTACTGCCCTTTGCCATAAATGAATTTCCTTCCACGCCACTCGTCTTCTTGCATCATTATGAGATTGAAGTCTTCTACCGCAATAAGAAGGTCATCATCGCTGTACACATTCTTCACGACATCCATGACCTCCCATCGCTTGTGATGATCCTTAGGTCCATACACCACATAGTAATTCAGCTTACTCATGCCGCATAGCCAAACCTCAAAAGCTACAACATGCAAGGAAGAAGCCGTGATCCTGATGTCGACTCAACTCTTCCACAGCAGTATAATCCTGCTGACATCCTAGTCGAAGGTTGCACTACAAAATTCCATTCCTTTCCAAGAAGCCAATCCGCATCCTTCCTGAGCAAAACTTGAGCTCTCGTCTCCACCAGAGCCACGACACCAACATTGCCATCGATGTACAAACCTTTGTAGGTAGCATCGGGGCTTCCTATCCCAGATTCCTCTAATGTTCCAAACTACAAATCGCATCTTCATCAATTAAAGGTAAGATTACGTCTGTGTGGCCACCATCACAGAGATGTCTCCCCGAGAAATTGTAGAAGCACACGTAATTCTGTACAACCACGCCTTTGCACTCCTCCCTTGATGAGGCAGAAGCAGCCTCCATCGTCCATCTCGGTGTCCCCTGTGCCCCACGAAGCGTAGCCTAGGAGAAACCCTCCTACTTCATATTGGTGTAAGATTTATTCATGCATTTAGCTTCATCCATCACCTAATCCTCCTCCAGCAATGGTTTCTTCCCATTATTTGTTCCTGCTTGCACAATCCACCCCATTCCCATTTTCTTCATTGGAGCTTCTTGACATTGATCCTTCTCCCTATCCTCCCTTGCTTTTGGGAACCACGCCCGCCTCACCATGTCCCTTCCTTTGGCCTTGGATAGACTCCTTTCCCTGTCATACATTCTTGCAACCAACCCAGCATTAGCTCCTTCTCATGAGGTTCTGCATGAGTTTTCGCTCGCCCTACTTGAAGAACTCCTATGTGTGATTGCGCCCAACCTTTGGCATCGAGGAAGAACAAGCATCCATAAGCCTAGCTTTGGTCCCTTCTCCTCCATGTCACTTGCATTTTGCTCCAGAATTAAGGGGACCTGGAGCACTCAGCGTTAGTGGCATACTTACCATAGTTGTCCATCTCTGCAACCTCCAGCAATCCACATCCAAGCTCTTTGCCTCCATGGGCCACAGCAGTTTTTGTTGTTGCATAATCACGCTTCCCCGCTTCCATCCCACTGTTCATCATCCCAGGGGTACACACAGGTGCAGCCTCCTGAGTTGTGTGCATATTGGACTACCCCACAAGGTGGCCCACATGCCCACAATTGAAGCATACTTGTGGCAGCCCCTCATATTCGAAAGGATGGTATACTCTACTAAATTCCCCTCTTAGCCATATGCTAGGTTTTAAGACCTTAGAGAGATCCATTTAGATGCACACCCTAGCAAATGCAGATCTTTGCATAGCAATTCTCAGGATGTTCTCTACATTCTAGTATATTAAGGGAGGAAAGGAAAGAGCACCCATACTAGTGCATACATCGCCATTGTGGCATTTGGTCTAAATTCATGTATCAACACATCTAGCCCCATGGCGTAACATGCAACTTGCCACGAGTCACCTTGCCATACTTCGTTCCTATCACAAATGGGGTCAAAGTGTAAGCAGAAGCATCTCGAAGACAAATCAAGGATCCTTAAATTTTTGTAATGGCCCCATCACTTCAACAATACCCGTGCGATGACGAAGAATGGGAGGGTATTCCTATACACGCGCCCGACCAGATCAAAGTTATGGACTTCAATGTGTCTATAACATGCTTCCGAGGACATAATAACATCTTCATTCTCGAATTGGTCTGGCATGCTCGCTGCATGGTTCTTTACGTCGATGGTAGTTGGATGCACAAAGGATGTTGCACGTTCACTTGGGACGTTATTTGTGGAAATTAAGGCCTCTCTAAAGCTAACTCTATTTGGTTAGGCCTCCATATTCGTCGCAAACAAAGGAGCCCTGCACACCATCCTCCAGCAACGACATAATCTGGACATTGAGTCCCCTCTAACTGTGTTCATACCACACGCTCCTTAGCCTTATTTTCTTCATCCCCCAGCTCAGTTAGTCAACCTCTTGTGATATGAGCAACATTATGCCCCCAGTCTCCAGCTACCTGCCTCTGATGTTCAGATACCTCAACTGGCATTGCATTACCATTTTCCAAGTTCATCGAATCTGCCACAGAGTCCACCGCAATCATAGGGCTACACGATCAATCAAAAGAGTCAATCGATGGCTCCAACTCATCAGCCAGTACCCCAGAAGCAGGAATAATCTATTCAGCATTTGCCCCTTTTTCTTTTGTTGCGATAGTGTAGCATTCTCTTTCTGACGATTTGCTCTCAGAGGTTCATAGCTTCCTATTACTCTTCCTCACCTTGGTTCCTGCCATATTAAGAAAATTTTACCGTTAGGGCTACAGGTGTCCCAAAACCAGGTGGGAAGAAGAAACCGGTAGCCTACATCGCGAGGGAACCTTGCACTTTAATACTGTCCCAGCACCACAGAGAAGAACCAGCTACCCAGGAATTTAAATTTCAAATTCCAGGAGCCATGTATCCAACTTGACCGGCACAACGGAAGGGGTACCCGCATGTGCCCAAAGCACACGCACAAGCACCAACTAATTGTTACCAGCACTGTCCTTCAGCACACCATAACGTGATCACTGTCCCCCCATCTTGTCGTGGTTACACCTAGATCAATTACCTGTGCCGTCCCAGTGCCTTGCCCTTCAGCCTGCGCCACCAGCACTACGCCTTCAGACACCGCCACAAGTCGCCGCCACCAGCGCTCCTTTACCAATCCCTGTCTTCAACAACTTAACCCGGGTCCATCTTCCCACAAGTCTCAGCAACCAGTGCTCCATCTCCTATCTCTGTCACTATAACCAGCTTCGACGCCTTAGTATTAACAAAATCCAACTTCTAATAAACTTTATCTCATTTCTTCAATATTTTTTCTTTGATTTTGTGATATTACAATAAATTTTGAATCTCCTCTTGTGTGACTTTTACATTGTTTTGATTTGGTAATATCAACTTACTTCAACTTTTTTTTTTAATTTTTAATACATATTTACATAGTATTGAAATAATAGTTTGTTATTATTTATTCATATTTATTTTAGTAACTCTCCATAATTATAAACAAAAACTAAAAGGGATAAGAATACATTGTTTGACACGTCTCAACAAGCTTTGTGAAATAAATATTTATTATAATTTTTTTCAATATTTATTTTCTAAGCTATTAGCAAGCTTTGCATGGTAATTCAATTAATAATATATTTGATAGTTGAGAAGGTTATACTTGATCTCCTTAATATCCAAATATGCAAATATCCTATACAATTTATTTTATTTAATCAAATATATTTTTTAATTAGGTTATATTATTATGTTACTCTAATTTTCCTCTCATGTGACTTTTGCTTCCACATTTTTAGTTACATTGACTGACTTCATTTCTCTCATTTTTACTTTAACTTAAATTTATTAAAAACTAAAAATATAATTTGTTTTTATTTAAGAATATTTAATTTATTAATTTGCAATAATTCCCTATGATGTCCAATAAGAAGAAACAAATGTCGTTGGACACATCTCGATGAGCATTATGCTATTAAATACTAGTTAAAATTTTTTTAAATAATATATGATTCCATCTTTTGTAATATTTTCAAAGTCAACAATGTTACTCTCAATCTCATTTCTAACTTGGAACACATATATTCTCAAAACTTCATCACATTCTTTCTAATTTTTAACTTTTATTTGGTTAATTACTATAAAGTGCTAGATCTCTTTTCTTGTGAGCTTTACATTAACTTCATTTAGTTTTGTCTCATTCTTCAATATATCTTATTTTAGCTTTAAACTAAATTTTACTAAATTTTAAAATTATAACTTATTACTTGTCATGCTTATTTACTTTGTCATTTTGTGACAATTCCAAATTAGGTCCAATGGAGATATAAAAAATATTATTATTACTCATTTTGACATATAATATCAAATTACTTAGACATTTTTATATGTTTAAATTATTTATTTTTAAGGCTTTAAGCAAAAATTGACAATCGAAGCTATTACACTCGATGACTTTGGTATTTTGGAATGTAACTTTCTCATATAATTTTTCTTAATTTTTCAAATGTTTGACTTTGATTTGGTTATATTACTATACAACTCTAAATTTCCACTCATGTGTTGTTTACATTGTTTTAATTATCTATATTAAACATAATTTATAATTATAAAACATTGTTTTTGTATAATTTATGCTTATTTATTTTTTTAACTCACAATAATTATAAGTTATATCTGTTAAAAACAAAAATCCCAAAACTCGTCTCAATGAGCTCCATCTAAATGAATATTATTTTTTGAAACATTTTAATTTTCTAGTGTGTGGGCATTTCATATAAGACATTTTAATTTTTATTTGACAAACAAAGATGTTACAATCAACCTCCTCACCATCTTGGAATTTAACTTTCAAGTATAATTCATCACATTTCAAATACTTCACTTAGAATTAATTATATTACTATTCAACTCCAATTCTCCTCTTATGTGATCTTTATATATCTTTGTTATAATGAAAGCACATTTATTATTTTTTATTTAGAATAATATTAAATTACATCTTATCAAAGAAAATAAAACGTCTTTAGACACATGTTAATGAGCTTCTTCTAATTAGACATTCATTTTTTATACTTTTTTAGATATTATGTTTGAGAGTTTTGGCATATTTATTGAGCTATTTTTATTCATACATGATTTGGTAGTTGAGGATGTAACGCTTAACCTTAGAATCTTCAAATAAAACTATATCTAATATTTTATTCTATTTCTTCAAATGTTTTACTCTAATTTTGTCATACTATATAGCTCTAATTCTTTTATAATGTAAAATTTATATTATATTAATATTGTAATGTTACATTGATCCAATATATCTTATTATACTTTTTAAATATATTTAATTAACATTAAAATGATAATTACTTATTATTTAATTTTATTTAGCTTTGTAGTTCATAAAAGACATTGGACCATTCTGATGAGTTTTGTCACATTAAATATTTTATTTTATAGCATTAAATAATTTATTTTTTTAGAATTTTGACATGCTTCAAGGTATATTTTAATTCATATTTGATTTGATGAACAAGGATGTTCCACTTGATCACTTAATATCTAAAAAGATATTTTTGGCACAATTTATGTCATTTTCTTAAATATTTTTCCTTTATTTGATAATATTACTATGAATATCTAAATATCCTCTCATGTGACTTCTACATCACTTTTATTTATTTAATTTGCATTACTTTGATTTATCTTGTTTTAGTTTAACTAAGATTTACAAAATACTAAAATAATAAATTATTATTATTTATGCTTCTTTACTTTTAATTCAAAATAATTCAAATGAAGTTGTGGTGATATAAACAAATGTCATTGTACTCATCTTAAAGAGCATTATTAAAAATATTCAATTCTATATATTTAAATATTTGATAATTCTTGTTTAGGTTTCTTTATTAGTCTTTTTAATTTGAATTGAAATTGATGATTCATAGTGTTGCACTTGATTTTATTCTTATTTTGGAATATATACTTTCAATAAAATTTATCTCATTTTTCTAAAAATTGTTTATTTTACTTGGATATATTATTGTATAGCTTTTATTCTCCTCTCGTGTGACCTTCAGTTCACTTTGTTTTTATTATATTATATTGCTTCAATTTATCTCATTTGATATTTTAAATATATTTCCATAATAGTAGATTATAATTTTTTAGTATTTATTCTTATTTATTTCAAAAATTTGTAGTAATTCTAATTGAGGTCCAATGTACTAAAAAAACATTATTTGGCTTGTCTCCATCTGCCCTATTGAAATAAATATTCAATTTTATTTTTAAAAATACTTTCTTTCTCTAGGGGTTTGACACATATTATAGATATTTTGATTCATACTTGATTTGATAATTGAAGATGTTACACCTTATCAACAATGTATCTTACGACAAAAAATTTTCATGTAATTTATCTTATTTCTTTAAATAATACACTTTTTTTTTTCATATTACTATGTAATGTTGAATTTCTTCTAAAGTGACACTTTGATTTAGTTATCTTAAATTTCTTAAATTTATGTTGTTTTAGATTTAATTTAGATTTACATAAAATAAAAACGGATAACTTACTATTTTTTATTGTTATTTGCTTTGTTAATTTAAAATACTTTTGAGTAAGGTGATAACAAGATGAAACAAACATTATTGGATATGTCTTAATGGGCTTTATCTAATTGAATGTTCATTTTAATATTTGCAAAAAAATTATTCTTTTATTTTTTAAATTGCTTCATATGTCATTTCGATCATACCTGATTTGACTCTCAAGGATGTTACACTGAATCTCCATAGAATCCTTGAATTCAACTTTCTCATATAAAAGATAATTATTATTCATACTTATTAATTTTTGTAATTACTAAAAGCTCAAAATGAGGTCTAATCAAGATGCAGCAGACATCATTGGACTCATTTCTATGACTCCTATAAAATTAAATATTCATTTTGAACTTTTAAATATTTTATTTTTTAAGGTTTTAACATGTTTTATAAGATGCTTTGATTTATATTTGATTTGATGGTTGAGAGTGTTGCACTCAATCCCTATAAAATCTTGGAAGATATTTTTTTCCAAATAATTTACAAATTCTTTTTGAAATTATTTTTCTTTGATTTTGTTATATTACTATATAACTTTAATACTTATTTTATGTGGAATTTATATCAGTTATATTTGGTTATATTACGTTAATTAAGAGAAATTTTAGCATTATAATATAATAAGTTATTGAAATGTCACTAAATGGAAGAATTAAAGTCTACGATAAAATAACAAAATCACCATGAAGTACTTATAAGAAATGAAAAAAAAATTCATGGAAAAGTTGCACTATAAGATATAAAGGACTTTGACTGTAACATCCTTGGTTGCTGATAAAGTACTAATCTAAATATCTATTAAAGTGTGCCAAAAGCTAAAAAAGTGAAGTTTTTTAAAATATAAAAAGAGCTTTTGATTAAATAGAGCTTATCAAGATGAGTTTAACAAGATTTTCTATGTCTCAATTAATTTTTATTTTGAATTGCTATTAATTAATAAAAAAAGAAACATAAATAATAAAAAATTATTATTTCAATATTAAGTAAATATGTACTAAATCTAAAATAAGATAAATTGAAGAAATAAAATACAACAAAATTAAATTAATCTAAATATCACACCATAAATGTTTTATAGGTATATTAGAATATAACCAAATTGAAGGAAAAAAATTGTAGAAGAACATTAAGTATCAATGAAAGTTGCATTCTAAGTTACTAAGAAGAATGAGTGTGTGTAATGTCCTAAATCTTAAAAAGTTATGAATTAAAATATCTCATAAAACTTACAAAAGTCTTAAAAAATAAAATATTTAAAAAATAAAACTAAATATTTAATTGGATAAAACTCAGAATGGTGATTCTAATGACATTTTTTAACCTTGATCAGACATCACTTTGAATTACGACAAATTAGAAAATTAAATTAAAAAAAGTAATAAAATTTTCTATTTTAATGTTAAGTAGATATATATTAAAGCTAAAAAGATAAATCAAAGCAATACAATATATCTAAAGCAATGAAATGTAAGATTCACACTAGAGAGGAATTTTATTTTTATAGTAATGAAACAAAATCTAAATGAAACATTTCAAAAAAACTTATAAAATGTATGAAAAAGATATTTTGTCTGATATTTAGCAGTTTGAGTGTTACATTCTTAGTTGTTAATCAAGTATGACACGAAAGGGTTTTTAAGGTGTGAACAAATATTAGAAAATAAAAGGCCTTAAAATATAAAAAATATTACCAAATTAAATCGAGTTCATCAAGATGTGTCATATAAATTGTATTTCATATCAATTGAACCTCGATTGGATTTACAGCTAATTATAAAATTAAGTGAAATAAATCATAATTAATTATTATGTTAATATTAAGCAAATATTTATTAAAGATAAAATGATATAAATTAAGGTAATGACATGTAACAAAATCAATGCATTATAAAGGTTAGACAATACGTGATTTAATGTTTCTTATTAATATAAATAAAAAAAGGAAAAATTTTGAAGAAATGAAAAAAAATTGTATAACAAATTTACATTCTAAGACACCATGAAGGTCAAGTGTAGCATCCTGATTTAAAATACGGATGTGCAAATCCCATCATAGGAGGGTCAATTACGGGCTTTAAAAACTTTTTGTAGTTTTTTATAGTATTTAATTTTCAAAAATTCTTTATAAAAATAATTTAATATTTTTGGAAAATATTGGTTAATTATTAATTTTATTGAATAACAAAAAATATTAAATTAAAAAATGAAATAAAAAACTTTTAAGTGTTTTACTTCAAATTTGATCCTATTTGAAACCCAACAAAAAGTGAAGAAAAACTTTATTATTAAAGGAGTTACAAATTTAGGTTTTTGTTCAATATTGACTTCTAGCCTACCTGATATTTTTCCTTAGAGTTCATCTTTGACCTACTTTGGGTTTTTCTTTATGATTCACCACTATCCTACTCGATTATTTTAGTTATGATTCACTATGGACCTTCTAGCTTTACAAGTTCATCTATAAACTAGGCCTTTGCAAGCTCAACCCCAACTTGACTTTCTTTTGGTTAAAACTTAAATAAGGTTTTCACAATTATTTAGTAGTTGAGTCCAAAAGGAAAGAATTTATAGTAGGGAAATAAAGTTTTGATAAAAAGATACAACTTCTTATAGTTGTTCAATATGCAAGACATAATGAATTAAAACATATTAAGAGAAGATAGAAAATGAAAGTTTAGAAGTGTTCAGCTTAATGAGAAGATATTTTAATTTGTAGTCCTAAGTGTTAGTGTGTTTCTAGGAGAATTTTATGTTGTAAATTATCATGTAGCACCACTTTAAGTTATTAAAATCATTACTCTTTCATTAGCCATTTTAATAGTAATTGTAAGGTCTATTTGGAAAATTTTTTATCATAGTTATTAGAAATACAAAGAAAAGTTATTTCAAAAGTATCTATCAAACAAGTTAAAAAGCTTTTCCAAACAACTTAAAATATTTCTTCTAAAATGCAAACACAATGGCTCAAATAGTGGATAAGGAATTAGTTATTATGTGGGATTTACTAGGGTTGTTAAATCTGGTAAGAAAAGTTTTGTTTGTGAGAACAAAGACTATAAAACTAGATGACTTATGGATGGTTGGATCGAGTTCGATTAGATGTAGGCCATCTAATCACCTTAGATTACGACTCAATTGTTCGATTAATCAATAACAAATATGAGAATGATCTCAACCATAATTTCAAAATGTATAATTTCGAGCTACACAATTGAAGGACAAATGTAAGAAATATTGCTATTTGATGAATTACTATAAGATAATGGTTGTTTGTATTGAGCCTTGAAGAAAATATTACTGGTGGGCTAAACCATACCTATCTGATGAATAATCAAATGATAGGAATTCATGCAAAGCTTGTAGCACAATAATATAAGAGTTATTTACCCTTTATTTAAGTTTCTACTTGCCTTTATTTCAAGCTAAAATTGTGGCTAGCTCCCTCCTTATATGCTCAAAATTTTATCGCTTGGGACACTCTTATGCATACAAGTTTAAAATTATTGTGGGTCATTTGCAACCTAATATATACTTGATTCAATTTGTACCCAACTCGATCCTTCCTCTATCATGCGTCAACCATGTTTCAAGATTG